>MU839175.1:0-173281 GCA_030685235.1 Copromyces sp. CBS 386.78 | reverse complement strand
ATCTAAAAAGCAAAAAAAAAAAATATATATATATATATATATAAAATCTCCTAGCTTGGGCAGAATGGTGTTTCACTGCCTCCCTCGGGCATATCGAGCTCCGCCCAAGGGAAGACTATTTTTAGCAATCGTAGCCAAAAGGGTAATTTTCTAACTATTAAAAATATTAGATAAAAGGATTAGATTAAAATTACAATACGGATCCCTTATAAAATTCGCTATTAGGCTGACTATATTATATTCAAATACTATTAATTAAATTTAAAAAGTAATAGTCGTACTATTCGTAGTAACTATAAATCGGAAAAGAATAAAAAAGAATTTCTATTCTTCTAATAGAATAACAGCGACAATAATAATAAACCTTCTAGTAAAGATTTAGATAGTAATGTCGAAATAGGAAATAATAAAGAAGAATCTAATAAAAATTTTAATAAAGATAAAGAATATAAAAATAAGAGAAAGTCTAACCGTACGGTCACGAATGTCTATCCGTACGGTGATCCACTTTTTTCTCCCATATATATCCCTAACCCTGCTGTCCCCTCCCTATTAGCACCAGTCTCGCTCGTACCGCGACCGCCAAGCTCTTAGATTACAACCTATTATACATTCTAACCCCTACACAGCACACGTACGCTGACAGCCGTGACAGTCGCTAACAGCCAATCGCTAATAGCCGTGACAGTCACTAATAGCCGTAACAATCACTAACAGCTGTGACAGCCGTAACAGCTGTAATAGCCGTAATAGTCGCTAACAGCCATAATAGCCGTAATAATCGCTAGCAGCTGTAATAGCCGTAATAGCCGTGACAATCGCTAACAGCCGTAATAGTCACTAACAGTTGTAACAATCGCTAACAGCTGTAACAGCCGTAATAGCCGTAATAGTCGCTAACAGCCGTAACAGCCGTAACAATCGCTAGCAGCTGTAATAACCGTAATAGCCGTAACAATCGCTAACAGCCGTGACAGTTACTGATAGCTGTGACAATCGCTGATAGTTGTAATAGCCGTAACAGCTGTGACAGTCGCTGATAGCCGTGATAATCGCTAACAGCCGTAACAATCGCTAGCAGCCGTAACAGCTGTAACAGCTGTAACAATAGCTAACAGCCGTAACAGGTGCGTATCTAGTCTAGGCACTACGGTCTAATGTCACGTATAAAAGAATAGTAATCCCCAAATTTCTAGGCGAAATTTTCGAAAGAATACATGTGACATCTGTGGCCGCGCGAGGGTTAGGGATATGTGTGAGGGAAAAAGTGGATCACCGTACGGATAGACATTCGTGACCGTACGGTTAGACTTTCTCAAAAATAAAATCAAAAATAAGGATAATAATTGTACGGCGGGATTACAAACTATATAAATAGTAATTAATATAGAGAGAATTACTTTATTAAAGAAGTCTTAAGAGGACCGGAAAATTATCCTTAAAAAAGCTCCTAAAAGGAAGGAGATTAATAAAGAAGAAACCCCTTCTATTAATAACGATAATTCTAATAAAAGTATTAATAGTAATAATAATAATAATAATATAAAATTAGAATTAGTTAAGGCGAAAGTTAAAACCGTAAAAATAAAAGAGCCTATTATTTTTAAATTATACCTTAGGAAAATCGTTAAATATAAAGGGAATAGCGAAAATCCCCTCTACTAACAATTAAGGTAATATAAGAACGTCGAAGTCTAAATACCGAAGGAATTGGGTATTTCCTATATATAAATAAAAGAATAATAAAAGAAAAGATCGCGAAAATTTTTCTAATAATAGGACAAGAATCTTCCCTTAGTATTTTCTTCCTTTAGTACAGATCTATACCCAACCACTTAATATTTTAATCTTCCCTTCGAAAGTAAGTAAATACCAATCGACCACTTTTGTAACAATAAACCCAGATTATAATAATAATAAGAAGGAAAAAGAAATATAAAAGGGAAAAGGGCAATATAATATATAATAAGAATACTAGTATTTCAATTATTTAATTTAGATCTACTCCTACCTAAGAATATAATTCCCTTTAACAAAGAACAAGTTAGGAATTTTATATTACAAAACTAATAAGAATTTCCCTTAATGAATTAATATACAAATAAAACAAGAATAAAGGAAAAATATAAGGAATAATAGAAATAAATAATAAAATAAATAAAGTATAAAAGAAAAATCCGTTTATAGACGAAATACGGATTAATATAACTAACAATCAATTTTCTATCGAAGCCTATACTCCCAATAGCCTCCCCCTAAATATTATAACTTTAATCTTTAATTTTTTAAAATTATATTTTATTTTATCCTTAAAAATAATATTCCGTATCCTCCTCTTCTCCTTCTCCTTCTTTTTAACCTCCTAAAGTATAAATTCCTCTTATAATATTCGCCTTAATATTTCTTCTATAATTAATTTATTATCCTCTAAATTAAGCTCCTTTATATCTTCTACAAGGCTAATTTACTCCCTTCTAAATCTTAAGTTCGGTTCTATAATATTTAATATTACTCTATCCCTAAATATAAATTTCTTAATCCTCCTAACGCTTACAAACTTATTAAACGATATTCTATTAAAAATATTAATATAATATATATTTCCTAAAACGGAAATCTAATATATATAATAAAGTCCTTGCTAACGATAAAATAACTTCCGTATAAAATTTATATTAATCCTACGAATACTATTATATTTTAAAACCAAATTGTTAACTTTAATTTAAATGTTTTAAATCGTATTTTTCGTTAGTCTTACTTATTATAATAATTAACTACTACTTCCTTTACTATAACGACTTTTTCTATTACCCAAATAAACCTATATTTAATATCCTTATATATTTTAATGACTATATAAATCAGTTCCTCTCTAATCATTTGCCTATTATCACTTTTCTAATTAGTAACCCGCTAAGATAATAAATTAAATTCAATAAGGGAAATAGGGTTATAACTATATATAAATTAAAAAAATATATATCCGTAGTTTCTTCTAATAATTATATAATCGGCGAAAAGGATATAAGGGAAATATTTTTTCTAATTGGTATTTTTACTGTCGGTTATCTTTATTAGTAAAAAGGCGATTGTTGTATACCCTTATTCGTTCGTATTATTAACCCTAAAATTATAAAGTGTAATATATTTTTGAAAGATCCTAAATTAAAATAAATATTTTATTATAACTTTTTAAAATTCTAGACCGCTATCTACCAAAATTATAAAAAGGTATCCCCACTTTAAGAACAATTATTTAAAAAATACTTTCACCCTTATAAATGTAGTATTAAGAAGAAATATCGCTTTAATATAATTTATAAAATCGTTTCGGGCTTTTAAAAGGGGAATTTTCTTATCGTTTAGTCCTAGAAAGTATTAAATATCTAGCGTCTATTTCCCAAAAAAATAAGAACTAGGGTAAAATTAGCAATAGCTATCCTTAAAATATTTCGGGTTAAATATTTAATATTAGGGGTAAGAGTAGATTATTTCCTCAACTTAAATATATATACCCTTCCAATAATAATATTTAATAATACGCTAATATATTCTTTTATAGCCTTAATAACCTACTTCGTTATAATAGCGGGTTATAATTTACTAACGTTCCTTTAAATTATTAATAAATCGTCGGAGAACCTATATTAAAATAGCTAGCCGTAATTAAAGAATATTATTTTAAATTATAAATTTAAAAGCGTTATTATAGAATTAACGTTTTATAATTATACCCTTTAAGCGTATAAGTATTTTAAAGGTTATTAAGTATTTAATAATTTCTCCCGATTATTTTAACCAATTTCCTTTCAAAATTAGCTTATTAAATTTATTGGTTTAACTAGAATAAATCTACGTATTAACAAAATCGTTAATATCCTCCTTATACTCCTTCTTATATAGATTAGAAAGCTTTAATAACTTATAAAATAAATTGTTAACTACTATATTCTTAGAACCAGGGATATATTTAACCTTAAAGTTAAAAAGTTTAATCTAAGCGATCTACTATATTAATAATATTCCAAGGATATCGCTAATAATACCGTTTAATTAATAGATTAGGATTATAGTATTAATTTTAATAACGAAATAAATACTAAATAATTACTTTTTTAACCGTTTTAAAGCGTAAAGAAAACCCTAAAATTCCTTCTTTATAGTATTATAGTATTTTTTAATATCGGACCAAATTCTACTCTCGAAATAATATAAGTATCTTTTTCCGTCGGGGTTAATCTACTTTAAAATTACTCCCTAACCTTCTAATAATATATTTACTATAAAGTAAATTATCTTATAATACTCATCGTCGTAGACTAATATAGCGAAGATCGGTACTATAGTAATTAAATATTAAAAATACTCTATTATAAATTATTCGTTTTCAATCTACTATTATTTAATGAGAAAGTCTTTTCAGACTGTAGAGAAAGTCTTTAGGCACTGTCGCCCCACCCTTCCCGCGCGCCAAGGCGCGCTAATGCACTCCAAAATTTTTGAACCAATTAAATCGCTCGCATCTACTCTAAATCTCCACGCTCCTATTCTTAGCGTTAGCAAACCGTACCGCGCCCGCTAAGCCCCTAAATTTCAACCTATTACACCCAGATTTCGTACTACACTGACCAATCCAGTAATCTATCATTATACAGCGATTTGCAAGCATCGTCGCATCGCATCGCTTCCTCTACCATCACCATCACTATCTTCCCTATAATCAATCAAACCACCATCGCGCGCATTACGAAATATCACCAAGTAAACAAAGCGCTGGCATTTATTAATGGTATAAAATAATGCCCCCTTCGCGCTAAAACCTCGTGCTCCCCGGTTGACTACGCTAGTTAATACCTAAACTCCCCCGCCTTCGACAGCTCCAACGCGTGTGCAAGCATTACAACCTCGCCCTCGTAGCCGTCCCCCGGGACGAAGCAACGTTTTAAAGCCTTCTCGCGGCCGTTAGCTTACAACTTCGACGCGCTTAACGCCTTCCATCCACCAAAACCAGTCTTTATAGGAGGATATTAACTTAGAAGAAGAGGATAGGGCCGACTACGAACCACAAACGAGGGGACAAGGCCGACCTCGCGGCAATACAAGAGGAAGAAATACACAGAAAGGTAAGGGAGGAGGAGAGAGGGGAGGCAGCGCTACCCGGGGCAAAGGAGGAGGAAGCAGCACTCCTGCTAGCACGCAGGTCACACGGCGCAGTACACGTATAGCTGGCACACAAGGCTAGTAAATAAGGTTCTAGGAGGCTCGCTAGCAGTTAGATTAAGCGATTACATAATAGATATTAGGTAAGGTAGATAGATTATTATTATATAGATTAATATAGATTAATCACTCAATTGAGCGATGTACGACCGTGCGATGTGCGACCGTACCGCTAAGTGCGCTATAAAGTGCGCTGTAAAGTGGCCAATCTGGGTGCACATCTGGGTGGGCTGGGCACGTGACATTTCATAATGTAATGCCCAGATTTCTGGTGTGAAATCTATAAAAGAATACAATTGTAATGTAAAGTATGGACTGCAATCTAGATACGAGCGATTTAATTAGTTTAAAAAATTTGGGATACATTAGCGCGCCTTGGCGCGCGGGAAGGGTGGGGCGACAGTGCCTGAAGACTTTCTTTACAGTCCGAAAAGACTTTCTCTATTTAATACCCTTCTTTATTAATATATAAAGGGGGATTATAATAATATTAAAACCTTTAATTTAGAGAAGCTCTATCCGCACGTGGATAAAACTCTATCCGCACGTGGATCCACTTTTGCTTTTTAACTATAACTTAGTCAAACCTGAGTATGTGAAACTGAAAGTAGTACCAAATTACTCGCTGATTTTTGACGAATTTTTCGAACTAACTACTAATTTTATAGCTTTAGGCGTTACCTAAATCCTAATTTCTTAGCATTTTAATATTTAATCTTCCTAATTATTTATTTATAATAGCTTACTTTCCTAGAGGTTTTCCTACGCTACACGATATATACGTTCTTCAAAAAAGGATTGTTGGGTAGAGAAAAAAAATAGCAAAAATATGATATACTTTTGGTTTCCTTTAGACCTCTTGGTACTTTAAAAAAAGATATTGAAATTTCTTTTTTTTTCCACGTGCGGATAGAGTTTTATCTACGTGCGGATAGAGTTTCTCTTAATTTAAATCCTATAATACCCTATAATACCTAAGAAAGAATAAATTTCTTCTACGCCCTTCCTTTTCTTATTAAGATCCTCCTTATAATAAGTCTACTTATTAATTTTAATAATTTTATCTTTATTTAATATTCTCCCTTCGGGTATATATAAATACCCGATTAATATTACTTCCCTTTAATATTATTATAATTTAATAATTATAATCGTTCTTCTAATTAATTTAATATTAAAAAACACTTTATTAATATTTATAAAATATTTTAATATATATTTCCAAATTCCCTTAATATTAATCCGCTCCTTATTGTAATTTAATTAAAATCCTTTAATATAAGAGAAACGCTATCTGCACCGCTGCAAAACTCTCACTGCACCGCCGCCCCGCCCTTCCCGCGCGCCAAGGTGCGCTAATGCACCCCAAAAATTTTTGAGCCAATCCAATCGCTCGCATCCATTCTGGGTCTCCACGGTCCTGTTCTTGGCGTCAGCAAACCGTACCGCGCCCGCCAAGCCCCCAGATTACAGCCCATTACACATTCAAACCCCTGCACAGGCCAGATTTCGTAATCGTTACACTTAGCGATTTGCATCGTCGCATCGCATCGCTTCCTCCACCATCACCATCATCACCCTCATAATCAATCAAACCACCATCGCGCGCATTACGAGATATCCCCAAGTAAATAAAGCGCTGGCATCTGTCAACGGTAAGAAATAATCCGTCATCTTTTCTATATATTTCCCTAGCTAATCGTGACGCAGATGGCCGATGCAGCGACCCAGCCGACGGGCGCACGCGACCGTGGCGCCCCCCCCAGTCAAGTCGACCTTTCTCTCATCGACCCCAGTCTGAGACCCTCAACAACCCCCTCAACAGGCGATACCCCAGAGACCGCTATCGAGCTCAGCGAGCCCCCCAGCGAGCCTACCTCAGCGCAACCCATGGATATCGATAACGAGTATGAGGACCAGCCCAGCGATCAAGAAGACGAGCCGCACGAGCCCCCCTCCTCTCGCCGCCATGAGCACAGCGACCATGCCGTTTTCAACACCCAGTATGAGAAGCTCGATCAACTGGTTACAGCTGTTCAAAAGTGGGCAAGAGAGCTTGGTTACAATGTGGTAAAAGGCCGCTCCAGCAATACGGTAAAGGAGTTTGGTCATACTCGTCTTTATTTCGTATGTGCAAATGGCCCCATTCGCAAATCCGGCGCCCACTCTCGTTCTACATCAACAGCCAAACAGGGATACTCTTAGCAGGGGTATGCCAAGGCATTGAAATGCAACGACAGGAGGTGGACTTTTGAACTGCGAGAAGGCCATGAAGAACACACCCATCCTCCCACCAATAAAACACAGATCTACGGAGTGTTCAAAGCTGAGCACAAAGCTCTGGTGGCCATGTACATCGACCGACCTGGTATACGCAACCGTGAGATCGCCGTCGAGTTGGAGCAGCGGTTCCCAGACCTATATTTCACGACTAGACAGTTGGAAAACCTGCGTTACAAGCTCAAAAAGGAGGCCATGGCTGGGTATACCCCGTTTCAACAGACTATGAAGTTTCTCACAGAGAGTAAGATCCACTTTGAGGTTAACTGGGCAGATACAGCTGAGACTAAGCCAACCGCTATCTTCTGGACCGATCCCTGGGGAGAGGAGTGCTGGCGGCACTGGTCATACGTGCAGATGTACGATAATACGTACAAAACTAACAATAAGGGGCTCGCCTTCTTCCAGATTATCGGTATGACTGGCACTGGGCATGCCTTTAGCTGCGGATTTGGCCTTGTTGACAACGAGCGGCAAGAGGGATTTGACTGGTTGATGGACCAAGTCAATGCTCGTCGTCAAGCCATTGGCGCTGCTAAACCGCTGGTAACCATCACGGATTACGACACGGCAATGAGGGTAGCCATCAAGCGAGTCTATCCAGAAGCCAGATCCCAGCTGTGTATCTTCCATATCAACAAGAACGTGGTGTTGAACATCAAGCGCAAATGGGATAGGAAGGTCGCCGCCCAGGTTACCAATGCTCATGCCGCTGCAACACAGGCACAACTCCAGCGAGAAATATCGGCATCAACATCGGCCCAGCCTGCGCCAGCGCAACCCAGCAATGCGGCGAGTCTAGAAGATCTTGACGATGAAGATCGAGAGGTAGTCAGCAGTCTGAACCGCTTAGCAGACGGCACGGATAACTTGGAACCTCTACCCGATACTGTAGAGTATTCACGAGCTGGACTTTACACCCTCTGGAAGCATACATGCTATGCGTATACTGAAGATGACTTCAACACCGCCTTTGAGAGGCTCTGCAATTACTTCTCGCAGCAAACAGCGATCATCACGTACTTGAAAGAGACGTATATAACCGTGAAGGAGGAATGGGCCACGTGTTATATCAACGAGAGGCTCAACTTTGGCCATCGTACCACATCGCCAGTTGAGTCAGCTAACCGTAACTTTAAGAGTTTCGTTGTCACTGGTAAAGTCCAGCCTTGATACCCATGCCAACCCATGTTCCCCCCATATATTTCACACTGATTCTAACATCTTTATGCGTTTTTTACAGGCAATAGCACGGTTATCGCAACGATCCAACAGAGTTTCAAGCTCGTCGCCGCAATGAAAAAGAGGATAGATGAGAGGGTTGCAAAGGAGAAGACTCGTACAATGAACGAGTTTCTCAATAAAGATTGGTGCGGTACTGCTCCCAGACAGGTCTCCTGGTTAGCGCTCAAGAAGGTCGCTCACCAGCGCCATATCGCACTCGGTGCTGTTCCTACGGATGCCAATCCATACCCCGACGAGCTGGAGCCATGTACGGGCAAATTTACCGCACAGTTTGGCTTGCCATGTTCGCATACGATACTCGAACGCATACTCGACCGATCGAAGCCATTCAGACTCGACAAACTAGACTTTCACCCGTACTGGTGGCTTACCAGATCCCTCGATGACGACGATGAGTATCTACAATATCAGGAGTTCGATAAGGTGACGAAGCTCAAAGGCCGCCCTCGAAACAGCGCACCATTTGCTGCTGATCCTCGTGCTCCCCAGTTGACTGCGCCGGTCAACACTCAAGCTCCCCCTCCCTCAACTGCGCCAGCGCAACTATCACGACCTCGAGGACGGCCTCGCCTGCAGCCCAGCCGTGGCCGCCAGCCCAGGGCAGGCCGAAACCCTACTACCTCGACACGAGTGGCGCCATCTATCCAGCGAAACGTGTCTGCATGGGAGGGCGTAGACTTTGAGCAGGCTGATGAGGCTGACTGCCGCGGTCCAGCTGGCATACAGACGAGGGGACGAGGCCGCCCTCGTAGCAGTACAAGAGGAGGAGATACAGAGAGAGGTGGCAGATCTATACGGGGACGAGGAGGTTACACTGCTGGCACTGCGAGAGGAGGAGGAAGCACTCCTGCCAGCACTCCTACTGGCACGCAGGGCATACGGCGTAGCACACGTATTGCTGGCACACAGCAGTAACTCTGGGAGCCTTCTGGCAGGAGACTGAGCGATTATACGATAGATTTCTGATAGATTATTATTGTATGGATTAATGTAGATTGAGTGCGATTGATTGATCGCTTAATTGAGCGATCTCAATTGAGCGATGTGCGACTGTGTGATGTGCGACCGTACCGCTAAGTGCGCTGTAAAGTGCGCTGTAAAGTGGCCAATCTGGGTGTATATCTGGGTGCGGGCACGTGACATTTCGTGAAAGAATGTAATGCCCAGATTTTTGGTGTGAAATGTATGAAAGAATACAAGTGCGAAGTAGAGTGTGCACTACGATCTGGATGCGAGCGATTTGATTGGCTCAAAAATTTTGGGGTGCATTAGCGCGCGGGAGAGATGGGGCGAGGGTGGGGCGGCGGTGCAGTGAGAGTTTTGCAGCGGTGCAGATAGCGTTTCTCTAATATAAATATCGTCGAAGTATAGTTAGTAAATATTAAGGATTAAATTATAGAATATTCGAATTATAGTTCTTATAAATTATATAATAAAATTAATATTTCCTTATAGTAGAATAGTTATCCGAAATAGGGTAAAAGGGGTCGTAAAAGTAGTAATATCCCGATTAGCTTTTTCGAAGGGGATTTAATCGTACTTAAAAAAAAAGTCTAATAGGGATATTATCTTATAACTTCTAAAAATTTTATTAAATTCTTTATAACCCGGTAGTAAGTTAATATCCTTTAATATTACTTTATTAATTTTTTAAATATCGTTAACTAAGCGTAGACCCCTATCTTTTTTTATAACTAAAAACCAATTATTACAATATATTATATAACTTTCCTCCAAAATCCCTTTTTTAATCCTATCCTTTAATAAATTATATACTTTAATATAGAGAGCCTTTAATATCGGAATGGATTTTAATTACTAAGCGGAATAAAGGATAGTACAGATTTATTAAAGGGGAATAATATCGGGATATAATTTACTATACTCTATAAAATCCTAAGCTAAAATTTATTCCCTATTATAAAAAATATAAATAAAAAGCTTAATTTTTCTTTCGTTAAAAATATCTTAAACTTTCTTAAATATAACCTAAAATCGCTCTTCTATTAACCTCAACTTATAGATTAATTCTGTAAACTTTAAAATAATATACTAATCCTATTCTAAACTGAAATTTTTAAATAAATTAATAATCTACTCCTTTATTATTTTTAACCTCTTTATTTTCCAATTTAAATCCCTATCTAATTTTAAATTATTAAAAACCGCGTTATTAATTATATTAACCTTTTAATTTACCCGCTTATATATTATATAAATTTATACTATTACTTTTAATTTTCCTTTAAAAAATCCTTCCTTATAAATACTAACCTCCTTTAATAACTTTACTAAAGTCCTCCTTATACGTTAATAAACTTACCTAAAAATCTATACCTCTTCCTAATTATTTTTTATAATCCTTCTCCAAACTTCTTACAATTCTTTATATCTATCCTTTTTTATTTATAAAAAATCTAATAATTAATTGGCTATTATATTTAGTAATAGTAATATCCGTTTATTATCCTCTTTAAATTTTATTTATTTAAATAATTTAATTATTTCTCCTCCTTATATTTTTGAATCCTCCTTTTCTCTACAAATATTCGAAAATATAATTATAATAGGAGAATTAAACCTGCTATCGGTCCTCCCTTAAAATTTCTAAATTAATAATTAATGCAATACAAATTACTACCCCTTTTAAGGTTATAATTGTATAATTCTTTCCTCCCTTATTGTAAATTATATAAATATTAATATCCTAAAAAAATAATAACCCTAAAATAATATTATAATTAGGTAAAGCTTATTCGGTAATAAAAAAATAAACCTCTCTTCCTTTATCGAATAAATAAACATTTTTATATATTTTACTAAAGAATTCCCTCCTACCTCTATTAATATCGATATTAATAATTTAAATAGAAATACTTTAAAAACCTAAATTATTAACTAATACTTTATTAATAATATTATACTTAACCCCTATATCTAAAAGAATTATTTCCTTCTTATTTCCCTTATATTTAATAGAAATGTAAAGCGTAGGTAAAAGAATAAAACGGGTTATATTTCTTCTAAACAAAAGAAATTTATTAATAAATTTTATATAATTAATTACTAATATTAAAATATTGTAAAGTGAAATAATATGGGTAAGAGCGGATCTATTCCTCTTCTAATTACTAAAATTCCGCTATTCGAATATAGAAAAAATATTTTCGCTAAAATTAAACCGTTTAAATAATAGATCTCCTCTTCGTTTAATAACTTCTATAAAATTAATTAATAGTATTTTTATAGAATTCTACCTATTAATAAATATACTATTAATTTAAATTCCTATTAATATAATAAAAACGAATTTATTAGTTTTAAAACTATTATTGGGGGTAGTATTGCTATAATATTTAAACTATACCCTAAGGATCCTATCTTTATTATAAAGGACGCCCGAAAGTTATTCGACCTAATTATAAATAATTCTAACGTTAGTAAAATTATTACGAATAATATTTTCGACGGTAACGGTAACCTTAGTATTTATAAATTTAATTACTATAAAATTCTACTCCTTTATTTCCGAAATAATATCCTTAATTTTAGCTTCTTTAATAGGGAACTAATTAATATTATCCTCCTTTATTACAAAAAAAACTTTCTTCAATATTATTTTTATTATTAGTACTATCGGTATTAATATAAAGGTAGGAGCAGATTCGTACGTACGGGCTTTATTTTCGAAAATTATATTAGGTTATTTAGGTATAGTATTAGCATCCCCTAATATAAAGGGACGAAAGAAAGGAAGTATAATTATAGATCCTTAAATAATATTTTCCGTCCGAGGCCTCTTTAATTTACTAGCGGTTATAATAGTAGTCTTTTAAAGGGTATAAATTTATTCTTTATTATTAGTAATTTTTTTAACCTGAATAAAAATAGTCGGCCGGGTTTAAATAATATAAGTGCCGATTACCTAATCGCTAGCTAAGGACGAAAGCTTATATAATTTATCGAATACCCCTATTGTATTATAATTAACGGCGGTTCCGGATTTCTTTTAGGCCTAAATCTAGTTTTAGCGTACTTTAATACCCTTAAGGACTAAAAGAACTTCGAAAAACGGGATAAATAATAGGTTCTTAATATCCTTTTATTATTAATAATTAAATTCTTACTTTTTAAAATCCTTATAATTAATATACTTGGGACTTAAGGCTATAAAGGAGCGGATTAGTTTACTAAAGGTACTAATATTATAAATATAATTAAAGAGGTTCCTATCGATAAGGTCGTTATAATTTAATATAGCTCCCTTATAAGTAGTAAGAAATATAGACCTCTCTTTATTATATAATTTCTAAATTAAAATATTATAATAGGTATCGATATTTTTTTTAGGATAGGTAATAAAGTAATACCCCGTCTTTTTATAATAGTAGTACTACTATAGACCCGTTCCTCCTTATTTTCTATAATTTTTACCTCTATTTTTAATAAACGTATTTTAATTAATTTAAATGGCGTTAATATAAATATTTAAAATTTAAGTCGGTTAATAAGTAATAGGCTAAGGGGGAGTATTAAGGATAGTAGCTTATTAGAATTAGTAGTTAATAATAGCGTTATAAGCGATTACAAATTATTTTATTAATTGGGCTAACTTCTCTATAGTATTTTTAGTAATATTAGATCCGCTTCTAACTATAATTTTAACTTTAGTCCTAATCTTCTTAGTAAAGACTTTTACGGAAGCTTCTTCCTTAAACGATAAAGAAGAGGAGTCTATATTAACAATTTATTTACTTTTATATTTATTTTTCTTAATAGAGATCTCCTCTTTACTATTATTAATATTATCGGATTTACTAATATCTAAATTATTAAACTATTTAACTATAAGTTTAATCAATTCTTAGGAGAATTCGGTCTACTTTATAGTATAAATATTATTTTTATACTTCTTTAAGAAGGAAATAATCATATATTTAATATTAATATATAATTTCTAATAGAAATTCTTAATAGTATTGCGGTTAGTACAATACTAATTTATAATAGATTAGCGAACTAATAACGCCGAATAAGTAAAAATAGTATTAATAATTTTACTTTTTTCGTAAAGGATATACTTAACATAGAATTTTTTTAATATAAAAAAAGTATTATTAATTTATTTAAAGTCTTTAATTTTATAAATTATTTTAAATTATTAAATAAATTTATCCTAAGTATAAATCCCCTTCGCCTTAAAGTTGTGGAAAATATTTTTATTAATATTTTTAGGGTCCTTCTTATACTATTAAAACTAAATAGTAATTTTAAATTTATCATTACCGAATTTATAAATCCCGACTTTTTCTTCGAATAATTTAAAATATTTAAAGACCTTCTTACCGTCGAACTTCTTTTTAAAAATAATATTGTAAATAAAAATAGCGTTAATAGCGAAGAGGGCGGTCATAGCGTTAAAAGTTATTTTAGTAGCGGTAAAGGAAGTAATAATAGGAGGAAAAGTAGTGAAAAAGGTTCCCTTAAAAGAAGTAGTAAAGTTAAATATATTAAATAATATAAATTCGTAAATTGTAAAAAAGTAAAAATATTATATAATATTATATTAATATTTAAAATAATTAATAATATTGGTATTATTATCTAATAAAGTATAAATTTACCCTTCTTTATCCGTATTTTCTTTGTAAAAGTATTTTAATATTGTTAGTAAGTTAGGTCGCTCTTTGGAATTTTGTAATAGTTTTATTTTAAAACTTTCCGAAAAGTGGGTCCTATTAATCACTTCCTTACTAATCGCCTTTACCTCTTTTAATAATACTTCGAAATTCCTAAAAATACTAAAAAAAAGCCCGGATTACTAAAGTAAAGAGTCCTACGATAACCTCAACCAACCGGAGAATAAATTCCTTATATAATTTATAAATATTTAATTACCGAACGTTAATTAATTAAAAGCAGATTTCTACCGCCCTATTAACCTTCGGCCTTTATTATCTAAATTCGCTTTCCGAAGTTTTATTTTTATTCTTTCCGGTTCGGTCTCGTTTAATTCTATTATTAAAATCGGTTTTTTCTTTCTTCGTTTCGGTTTTAATATTTTCTTTTTAAATTGTTAAATTAAAGTTTTTATTAACCGTCGCTAATAAATTGTAATATTATTAGGGAAACGGAAATTTATATATATCTAAAATTAAAGTTTCTTATAAATTAAGTAAAAGACTTCGTTATTAATAGAACCGATTAATTTCTCGCTATTCGAATTTCGGTTTTTAAATTAATATCCCGAAGGCTTTAGGGATAATTTTAACGTTTATAAGAAGCCCCGGCCGAAGGCTCCCTAAGTTCATATTAGCCAATTTAATTAGGAGTTTAAAACTTATTTCGTCTTTATTACTATTTAAAATAGAATAAAACTATACTAATAAAGGAACGGGGCTATATTATATAAACTTATATAGCGAAGAGTAGATCTAGAGTTAATAATTTTATTTAAAAAATTAAATAGAATTATTCAATTACAATTATAAAACTACTAAAAAGAAAGATAAAAGGTAAAATAGAGTTTTACCTCTATACTTTTCTCAAAATAGCGAAGTACAGATTTAGAAGTCGGTATTAAAGAAGATAGAAAGCATTTTATAAAAATAATCAAAAATTTCAAAAGGGAGTATTACAAAGATCGTAAGAATATTAATACTCAATTTATTATTCTCTACTTACTTACTTCGTTATTTATAACTTAAAAGGGGATACTATCCTTCTTATATTTTTCCATCTTCAACCCCTATTCAACCCTAGAGTAGATCCGCTCCTCAATATTTTAATTCCACAAGTATCTTAATATCTATTCTAACAAAACGCCCCAACTCACTAATACTTAATTAAATCGAAGAATAATTTATCGTACGAATATATATCTATATTAATATATAAGTTATTAAAGGTTTTTAGTATAAATATTCCGGTTATATTATTAATTTCCTTCGAAATATTAGCTATATTTACTAGCAATTACCTCTACTACCCTAAAACTTCGATATTATTATTCTTCAACCTCGCCGGGCTAGAAATAAGAGAAAGTCTTTTCGGACCGTAATAAAAGTCTTCCTATACCGTAGCCCCACCCTTCCCGGGCGCCAAGCTACGCTAATGCACACCAAAATTTTTGAGCTAATCAAATCGCTCGCATCCAAATCGCGGTCCACACTCTACTTCGCCCACCCAAATTATAAATATATACCCAAATATGCACCCAAATGTGCACCCAGATGTGTACCCAGATATGTACTTGGATGTGCACTCAGATGTGTACCCAAATGTGCACCTAGATGTGCACCCTCCTTATAATTAATTAAACCACTATTGTACGTATTATAAGACATTGCCAAGTAAACAACGCACTTTCGTCTGGCTAACAGTCGTTGACAGTTGTTGACAGTTGTTAATAGTTAATTGAGTAATTCAGTTGAGCGATTCAATTGAGCGATTCAATTGAGCGATGTGCGACCGTTTGCGACCGTACCGCTAAGTACGCTGTAAAGTGCGCTATAAAGTAGCTAATCTGGGTGCATATTTGGGTGCACATCTGGGTGCACATTTAAGTGCACATCTGGGTGCACATTTGGGTGGGCGAAGTAGAGTGTGGACCGCGATTTGGATGCAAGCGATTTAATTAGCTCAAAAATTTTGGTGTGCATTAGCGCGCGGGAAGGGTGTAAGTGGGTGGGGCTACGGTATAGAAAGACTTTTACTACGGTCCGAAAAGACTTTCTTAGAAATAAACTCTGTATTGCCCGCCGCATTAGATAGGTTATAATAATTAACCTATATAAAATTCGTATTTAATTTAACTATTTAAAAGTAAAATACCCTAAATATTGGGATATTAAAATTATTAAAGGTCGATTTAAACAACTAACGGCACTTCCTAATAGGAATATATATAATAAATTGGTAATTTACGAAATTAACCCTAATAACTTCCCGGATAACTATAATCTTAATCTTAATAAGGAAAAGGAAGAGGAAGAAAATAACGAAGATAAAGCTTTTTAACGAAAAATTACCGCCCTCCCTAACCTTATAACCGATTAAGCAAATATAGAACAATTTCGTTAACAACTAAGTAGAGGGGAAGGCCCAAATACCGGTCAAGGTCCGGGTATACAATAACCTAGAAATATACTAATCCAATCCGCTCCCGGCCAATATCCCCCAATTTAATTATTTATTGAATTTAATCTATTATAGAATACCCCTATTAAGGAATAAAATAAATTTCAATATATTTTATTATTAGCATTCTTAACCCTTTATCTTAAGGAGAAAACAAATTTTATTAAACCTTATATATATTTTATCGAATTTACTGACTATATTCAATACGTATTCAAATAGTATAATAGCCGGTTCATTCGATATTACTAATTCCCCTTCGTCGTTTTCAATACCCTAATACGCAAGTAAACCAATAGAAAAAGCAGGTTTTTCGTACGTTCGGGTTGCGGTAATATAAATAATTTGCTTAATATTAAAATATTACGAAAGGCCGTCGAATCCAATACCCTAAAAGTATAATACTTTCTCTAATCGGTCGTTAAGTTTATTTATACTATAAAGGGTATACGGCCTTTCTAAATCCGTAAAAGCCGTAAACTTTATACTTATATCCAAGCATTAAATATATCGGCTATATTTATAATATTTAGCGTAACCGACAATTATTAGGAAAGCCTTATTCGATATATACCCAATTACGAAATATAGAAAGCTAGGTCTATATAACTTCGGGAAAATATTGCCCGAAAGAATTTAAAAAAAAACCCTCACATTACCGCTTACTACCTTCAAAGACGATTCGAATTATTCCGGAAATATATATTGCTCCTAAAGTTCAAAATCAAGGACTTTTGGTACTATATTAAATTTTAAGCTCGAGGAAGCGGTTACAATTATAGTATTTACTAAGTATTATATATTTATATATTTAATTTAACCGACGAAAATATTTGAAAGGAGTTTGCAAATCTATAAGGTTTTTATATTTACCGCCTTCAACCTTAAGCTAGTACGAATTAGTTATTAAGGAAAGAGAGACCTTCTTACTATTAGGATTAGTAATAGCCCTAAAGAAGAAAGTATTTACCCGCCTACTTTCGATTTCCTATCTAGAATAGTTAACTGAATATAATAATATAGTTACTATATTAATAATTATTATTTCTGTATTAAACGGTTTAATTGGGGCGCCTTCCAATTAAATAATCTAATATTTAAAATCTATTGTTTTTACTTTCCTAAAAATTATTATTTAAAACTACACTTTATACGCAATTTTAACCTAAAGTATTAATTATATAATAGGAAACGAAACGATAATTATATAAATAATTATAACTGTACTATTACTTTAGAATAGTATATTAATACGAATATTCAGCTATATACTAGTTACGATACCGTTGTTATTTATATTATTAAATATTATTCGAAAGTAGAAAAATAATTAAAAACCTTTAAAGAAATTATTTAATAAATTGCCCCTAATATTGTATCCGATAATTATATTGTTTCTTTTACTATAAAAATAATTAACTCCTTTATTGCTAAATAAAATTAATCTATATAAAAAATTAGTTATCTTCTTTTTAATTTACCCTTTAATAAAAGCACTCGTAAAATCGTTAATATAGATTATCGTTATTTAGATAGGTTACTTCTACTAAGAGTATTTATTAAAGAAGGTTAGCCGGTTTAAATATATACCTAATATATTAAATACTTATTACGTCTAAATAACTTCGAAAATATTAATTACTTTAAATAATTTATTCGGTTTAATATTAGTATTAACCGCCGTCTAGGTAATCGTATTAAAAAGAAGGTATTTAACTACTACCCTATTTATAAGTTTAATAACGAAGCCTAATATAAAAATTAGTATAGAATTAAACTAATATTGAATTATCCCTATCACAACCAACTAGATTTATTTATTATTGTTAATTTAAATAATTACCGTTAAAAATTAGAAATATATTCGGATATATATTTAATATATATAGAAGTTCACGATTACCGTAACGATTATTATAGTAATATTCCCGATAGCGAACCTAATAAAGAGTTTGAATTTCTATTTTAAAATGAAAGACGAAGAGAGCCCTAGCAAGTATTAACCCGAGAAGTTCCTATATATTAATAGGTTAATAATAATAGCAATTTCGGAATATTAGGTTATAAGCTTCAAAATATATTATATAACTAACTTTAATAAATAAATTATTAAAATCTATTAAAATACTAATATAATTATTTGAGTAATATGAAGGCTAATAATTACAATTTGGTAGAAGATATTCCTAATATTATTTCTATAGCTATTAATAACCTTAATCTAATTTAAAAAGTTATATTTAATTAATTTATTTCTTATTATTAATCGATTTTTAATTATAATAATAATATTTAATAAATTATTTGTATTCTACCCTTACTTTTATAAGTTAATAGCCGTAGAGGTGTTAGAAAATCGTATCTTATTTACCTTTTATCTTTCAAATTAAAATAGATAATTAAAGGAAGAAGAAAGAATAATCTAGTTATTTATAGTACTCCTACTAATATAGCAACCAATAATATTAACGGCTAAATTCTATACTCCTTATTCAAACTACCTATTATTCCTAAAATTACTAACGTTAACTAGAATAATTCCGAAATTACTATTACAACCTTAGATAGTATTAATTTAATTCAACTATAAGTTAAACTATGGCTATATCGATATTTTATTATTAATAAGAAGTTAATATTAGAACTTCAAATATTTAACTTTATTAATTAACAATTTCGACAAACCTTTCCAAAATATTAGATTCAATTATTTAAGGGTAGAAATATTTTTCTATTTAGTAATTTCTATTAATTACCCCCAATTCGATAAAAACTATTATTTTATAATTAACAAATTTTACCGGCTTTAAAAATAAGCGGTCGTAACTACTATTACGTATTTAATAAAATTATTATGTTATAACAAATTATTCGCTAATAAGGCGATAATTAAGCAGATTTTAAAACTACTTTTAAAAGATTACGTAATAATAATCCTATTCGCTAATATTGGGATTTACTACGTTCTTAGCTAAAGACCGCATTAAGCCCTAAAGATACTACTTAGTTTAAGGGTATTTTTCGTATTTATCCTAAGCGAGAGGATATTTGTACTTATAATATCGAATATTTGGAAATATTAGATTAATTTTATCTTATAATAAAAGTTGAGTATAAGGGTTTAGGTATAAAGGACGTTAATCCTACCGAAGTTAATAACTTTTAAGTCGAACTATTATTAATATTAAATAATAGGGTAATATTTATTAAGAATTTCTAGACGGAAGTCGGCCTAATTAACGGTATATTAGGTACTATCTTCGATATTGTTTAGGATATTAATTTCCCTACTCGCCAATAATAAATATATAACGAAGAAAATTTAAAAGGCGTCCCCTTTATAATACTAGTCAAAATAGATCGGTATACTAGCCCCTAATATTTCCCTAAACGGGATTAGGAGCGGTATTACAATGATATCCTTATATTTAAAATTACGAAAGATTTTATATTTTATAAGAATACCTAATATAAAAGAATATAATTCCCCTTTATTATTGTATATACTATTATAGTATATAAATTATAGGGATGTATATTCGATATAGCTATATTAAATATTTCGAAGCGGGATTTTTAAGTAGGGCTTATATATATAGCTTACTTACGAATAAAAACCATACAAGGCCTTATATTCGACATACTATTCGACTTAAATACTCTACGTATAGCTTCTAACCGTACCTTTCTTATATGGTAAGCAAATAAGAAAAGGAGATTACCGGAAAAGTTACCAGTACCAAATGCTTGAAATTATTAAATACCAAGATTCCGGGCACCCGGCATTACTACTTCCGATCCCGGTATCCGGTATCCGGCACTCTAGCTACTATTAGTACAACTTAAATACCAAATATTAACCAATTTAAATACCAATTATATATATACGTATAATTATAAAAGAGATTGAGAATCTAGCATTTCATTTATAATTAAGATCCCTGGCATATAAGCCGACCCGAGTTTACCCGGGTCGAGTTTAGCCGGGGAGGCATTGTAGTGCAAAAATGTAGATCCCAAACACGCTTCAACTCCGGCTGTGTATTACTATATTAGGGATCCAGCATCGCACTCGGTAGCCGGGTATTTTAGAATAGTAAGGCATCCTTAAAGGAAGTAGGCGGCGTGGCACGGGTACGTTCCATGAAAGCGGAGAGTAGGCTGTTTCTAGGAAACACGGCGGACGCCTTTTGATTCTTCGATGAGGAGCCCAAGGTCCCAGTCCAGCCAGGTGCTGTCACCACGCCAAACGTTGCTTTTTCCCACTTTGGCTCGAGGTTTTTGAGTGCTACAGTAGCTAATCGTATAAAGTACCCATTACATACCGATCATCTTCTGGGTAAGGGTTGTAACTCCTAGACAAACCGGAGCACAGCATGTTTAAGTACGAGCCATTTTGCGGCTTTGCCGTTGCTTAATAAGGTTAGCTTCAGCATGTCAAGAAGTACTCGGTACATAATCATGATCCTCTAACAATACCTAGTCTACCTAGTGAAGTGAGTAGCTTCAGTACTTGGGGGTTGTAGTGCGGTGCGGGTCCTTTCTTCAACCCCCTACTCGTGAATTGGAACTGAAGTTTGCGCTCAGCCTTGAAAAAATTATTGCTTGCAGGCTTCAGTTGGGGGACGGAGGAAACAATCCGTATGTATAGACTTGGGGCTGTAAGTTTTGTGTTGGATGTCTTGGTTTCGGCCAGGCGGAAGTCGTTATGGCAAACATAGCTCGTGCGGCCGAGGCGATTGGTTGGCAGACATAATGCGTTCTGCCGCGCCACAAAAGACCGTTCTTTTGGGGTATAAACAAAGGAGTGCTATTGGTGTAAGAAGTCGCGCGGCGCGGGTCCTGTCTTTCGCCTTTCCACCTGCCTTGAGGTACCACTGCAACGTCGAGGTACGGGGGTACGTACTACGGTTGCGAGCTAAGTAAAACCCCCTTGTCAGGTATCTAGCACGGACCACTGCAAGTAAAGCTTTACGCCTCTATATAGTGTATTGATTAGTTAGAGATCGTTAGCGACCTAGCCTACGGGTTTGAGTTTTATTTACCTATTTCACTATACCGCTTATTCTCATTCAAGTGGGATTTAGGGCGCGTTTAGTTCAACCAACAACTTTTCCATCTATTTTTAACAAGGGTAGAGGAGGGTACAAAGCGTCAGTTGCGTGCCGTAGATGGCGCTTTGTACCTCCTATTAACTAATAAAACGCTCTATCTTTATAGTCCAACCCGTAAAAATAGAAACCAATAGAATAAACTATTATATACTAGATTAGGAAGTTAATAAGACCTTATACAAGTATATTCAAGCTGTATATAGGGGAGGTACGGCTAAGAGCCTAGTGCATTCAGCTTACAAGGGGGTTATAGGGGGGTTATAGGGGGTAAAGGAGGTCCGACGCCGGATTTATCTTACGATTTGTAATGTGTTGGCTGACAGGGATAATTTCCCTATATAAACTTTTGTTTTGATAGTTGAACCAAATACGCCTTTATCTCCCTCTGTCGCGACCAATGTTGTCGCTTGCTGAGGCCTGCATGCCCCGTTGAAACGTTGCGTAAAGGTCCTCCTACAAATATAATTGGCCAAAACAGTGTGGGAATAAATCCCACTTGAATGAGAATATGCAGTACTTAGTATACTAGTCTCCTTCTCCTTCTACTCGTCTGAGCTAGAAGCGCCTCAGACCCCATACGCAGTATGGGGTCTGGTTTAGCAATTAGTAAAAACGTTAGCAATTAGCAAAATTTTAGGGTACATATACCCCCCTGCAAATCTATTAGTAAATAAAGGTAGCCTAATATAACTATGTATCGTAAAAGGTAATAAAGCTATTCGTACGTTAATTCCTCCACATACAATACATGGATTTAAAAAGTAAACGCGCCAAATTATTCGCTTTATCTTTCTCTATTTAACGGTTATTTTATATTTATTATATCTTTTATTTTAATATTACGAATAAAAGTACAGTAAAATATCTACTTTTTTCTATACTCTAGTATATAAATAAGAGGCACGTGCTTTTCTAAATTACTACATACCCAGAGTATATACCAGTCGCGGCCACGTTTTTCATTCCTAAATATTTCTCCCTATTCCTTATATCGCCAACTTCATTTACTATTACTAAATTTATAAACAACGAAACGAACTCTATACGATAGCACTACGGATTTCGAAACCTAAACGCAAACCTTACCGTAAAAGTATTCCCAAAGAAGATATTAATAAAGCAGTCGAATTTACTGCTAACGTATACAACTAAAAGCGATTCAAAACTATCCAAGCAACCGCTACCGTATATAATACACTATACTATATAATACGAAACTATATTAAAAATATTAAACCCAAATCGTTAAATAGAAATTATAATAAAAAATTAATAAACGAAGAAGACTTCGCTATATTAATTTAAATTAATATTCGTGTTATTATTAATTAATTAATTAATTAATAATCTTTATATATAATTAACATTAATTAAATTCAATTAATTAACGTATAAAATACAAGAGGGGATATAATTAGTAGAAAGATCTAATTAATAGTATAATAAATTCTACGCTTAAATAATAAGCTAGACGATATGTCAATATAATAAGTAGAAAAATATATAAACTGCTATAGCGAATTTAAAATAATACATACGAAATCCCTTATTTAAGTACGAAAAATAGTATAATTTAAATTTTATATAGAAGAAGTCTTTAAATTCTATTGTAAGTATATTATAAAATATAATATCGTACTAAATAACTAATAGAATAAAAACGAGTCTAATTATAGGGTAAACTACCTTACGAAGTCTTAAATAGTCTAGATTTATTAAGAGATCTCAATAGTTTAAACCTCTAACCCTAATATAAGGGAATTTATTACCGTAATAAAATATATATTAACAATTAACCACATTATTCTACTATTTATTATCCTTCTTAATATTAAAATTATATAAAACTATTTTAATACCCACCTCTACGACGATATAATTATAATTACCTCGCCAAAAGGATATATCGTTAATTAATTAGCGTTATACTAATTTAATTACTAGAACCAATATTCTATACCGCTTAATAAGGAAGAGAAGCGCCTACTTCTATTAAATAACTAAAATAACTATTATACTATCGAATTTTATAAACGTTATTACTAGAATAACGTTATCCTTTTCCTCCTTCCTCCTTACTCTACCTATTTCTTATAACCGTTTAATATTAGTATCTTCTAAATTTATAAATATAATTACCAAAAGGATATACGTAAATAAATCTCGTATTACAATGTTAAATATATTAAGTTTAACTTTTTTAATGAGAAAGTCTATTCGCACGGTCACAATTGTCTATTTGAACAGTAATCCACTTTTTTCCTCACATATATCCCTAACCCTACCATCCCCTCCCCGCCAGCACCAGTCTCGCTCGTACCGCGACCGCCAAGCTTCCAGATTACAGTCCATTACACCCCCTGCACAGCACACGTATCGCTAACAGCCGTAACAATCGCTAACAGCCGTAACAATCGCTAACAGCTGTGGCTGTAACAATATCACGGAGCGAGATGGCACCGTAGGGGGTATGATGAGATATGCGTTGTTGTATGAGGAGAAAGGAGGAGAGAAGGAAGTATACGCGGAGGTCTAGCTATATAGGCGAGAGCCCTACAGACCAGACCGTACGCGGGTACATAAGGCTGTACGTAACAATAATATATACGTAGCTAGAACTCTAGGCTTTAGTCGGTATAATATATATATAATTAATATAGTATAGTATATTATAGGTCTAACCCTATAATATTATCCCCCTTTAAAAGAAGTTCGAAGAGTTGAAAAATCTATATATATATAAAATAATAGATTTAAGACCCTTCCCGTAACTTCTTATCCTTATAAATATTTATTAATTTCCGAAATACCCTCCTAAATACGAGGTATAAGCCTTTTTCTATACACTTTTATATCTTATCTTTTATAGTGGCGGCCGTCTTTTGCTATACTAAGTGGTTAGAGCGGCGCCGTAGTAGTTCGGGGGCTGCCGGTATTGGCGTTAACGTTAGGGTATCGGCGGCGAAGCGCTTAAGAACCCTTTAAACCTCTAGGGGAATTAGTTTATCTGGGTATTTGTAGTAGAATTATTAAAGATAGTGCTTATAATCGATAATATTATTAATAAGTTCCTAGGTAGGGTTATTAGTCTTCTATTTAATTTCCTATTTCTAATACCTATTATTATTTATTTATTAATAATTTATAAAACGTTCGAAAGCCTATTCTTCGTACTTTTCCTAGCTATCGGTCTATATTATAATTCTACTTTCGTTAATTTAGATGTTTATTATAGTAGGCTAGCTTAGGAAGCTTTAGCTAAATTATAATTATATTATAAAAATATAGAAAATTAGTAAGTATTTTATATTAAATAGTAGGGTAAGATAAATTATATATAATTCGGCGCAAATAATTTTAAAAAGTCCTTCCTAATAGGGATATAATTTCGTATACGGATGTCCGTTAGTAAGGTTAGTTATATTAAAGAGAATTATATTATTGGTACGGTATTTAATAGAGTCGATTTATTTTTTATTAGCGTTATCCTTATATTATTCCTATATATAATAAGATTATTAGATAACGAAATTCTAAATCTATTAGAAGCGGTCTATTAATTCGTTAGCTTTATAATATTCTTTAAATTAAATTGGGGAGAAATTTAGTAGCAGCGGGGTATGGGGCTCTATATTTATACGAGGGTAATATTTATAATTAACGAAGAAGGGGGAAATATTTATTAACGAAGAAATAGTATTATTACTAGCGAATTCTACTAATAGTAATTACTTTACTTAGTCTATCTATACTTAATTAATATAAATTTTTAAAAATTATTCTATTTCTATATTAATACGTTCGGTCTAGGTATTCGTTTAGGGGTGGAAAGCGGAAGTAAATTTGCGAATTACGGATAGCCGCTTATAAAGGGTAAATTAGAATTATAAAACGAATTAGGTACTTCTATTAGAAAGTATATTATTTAGAAGGCTATAAATCGAATAAATATAATCGATAAACCGGTCTACTAATTCTTCCGCTTTTAAAATTATTATTACGATATAATACTATATTTTAGTAAGTCGATTAATAATAATAGTAATATACTTAAAAGTTTAGCCTAAATAGGTATTTAGCGGTAACGGCGTAATGTAATCGATTAAAATATTAATTTACAACGTAAGAGCGATTATAACCGGTTTAAAATAATTGGCTAAACCTCTCTTTAAAGATTTAATCTTTACGTAAAGTAAATAACCCTTATAGAAAAGGCGTATATTATTATATATCCCTTCCTAGTAGAAATTATATTATAAGCGTTCATATATAGTATTACGGTTTAAATAACTAGCGCCTAAAGAATTATATCAGCGATTAATAAATTAAAGCTAGAAATTTTTATTATAAGGATTAATAATAATTCGGTTACGCTATTTTATAATATTATTAACGACGTAATATTCTAAAAAGGCTTTATAAAAAACTTTTTTAATAATAGCGGGCTATTAACGGGCTCCGCTAGTAAAGGAGGAAATTAATTCTTATAAGAAAATAGAAGTTTTATAGTTAATATAGATAAAATTATTAGTCGATTAGGTATTAAAGTCGTTGGGCCCTAGTAAGTAAAGTGAAAAACCCGCTATTAAATCGTTAAATTCGAAATAACCGTTTTCGAATTAAAATAGATTTAATAATATCCGTTTATAAATAATTAAATAGTTATCCTTTTCGTTATTAGGACGGTCGTTAGGTTTATAGTTTAAAGCGTTTGGGCGAAGGTTCTTAGAATCCGGTATATATTTAATTAAGAAGTTAAATTAAAGTAAGAATTGAAATTAATATATATATTATTAAATTAGTTATTTATTAGTTATAAATATTTAGAAGTTCTTATAGGCCGTAAGGATATTGAACAATTATTGAACTCTTTCTAATTCCGGCCTCTATTCCTCTAATACTTTAATAATTGCAGATAATTCCTTATTATATATATTATAATTATATTCCTAGGAGTTATATTTAGCCGAAAAGTAGGTAATAGGGTAAAGAATATTATCGTTTCCGTATTAGGAAAGGGTACTATTTATAATTTAATTAGAAGTGTTTATTTCGATTACGGTCTTCTTAATTTAATTATAAATTTTAAATACGAGTCCGCTAGTAAACGTATATTTAAGAATTTTGAAAGCGGTTTAATAATAGTTATCTTAGGACTATTTGGCGTCTTTCTTCGTAAATTCGTAAAACGGAATAATTATTATTGAAAAATCTTTTATAAATTATCGGTAGAAATTTGTAAAATTTAAAAAGGATTATAGGGATTTCTTTAATTCCGGTACTTACTAATTTATAATAGCTTTAACTTTTTTTAGATTTATTTCGATATTTCTAAGTATAATAATTAAATTTGAATATTTTATTCTTGTCGTATAGAATTCGTATTTATTAATATTAACGTTGAGGCCCGCTTTTACTAATTTATTAAAAACGTCGTTAATATACTATTCGTAATCTTTAATATTATTAGAGTAAATAAAAATATTATTAAAGTAAGCGGTTATATAAACGTCGAAAATATTGTATAAGATATTATTAATATAATTCTAGAATGTACTTAAGGCGCTTTATAAATTAAAAGGAACGATTAAAATTTAAATAGGTTAAATTAAGTTATAAAAGTAGTAAACTATTTGTATTCTTATTTAATACAGATATAATTAAGAGAAAGTCTTTTCGGACTATAGAGAAAGTCTTCAAGGACTATAGCCCCACCTACTTACACCCTCGCCCCACCGCTCCCGTACGCTAATATACCCTAAAATTTTTGAGCTAATTAGATCGCTCGTATCCAAATCGCGGTCTACACTCTACTTCGCAATTGTATTCTTTCATAGATTTCACACCAAAAATCTGGGCATTACATTCTTTCACGAAATATTACGTACCCGCACCCAGATATATACCCAGATTGGCTACTTTACAACGTACTTTACAGCGTACTTAGCGGTACGGTCGTATATCGCATAGTTGTACATTATTTAATTGAGCGATTAATTAATTGTATTCAATTTATATTAATTTATATAATAATAATCTATTTAGTTTTATTGTATAATTGAATACTTTGAGTGCTAGCGAGTGCTCTAGAATCTCCCTCCCTTATTGGCTTTATATATTAGCGATCCGTATACTACGCCGTTAAGTACTAGTTAAGGTACTAGTTGGCGTACTCGTACCTTCCTTATTCCGTATAGATTTGCTTCCTTTTTCTTTTCTTCTTCCTCTACCTCTCTATATATTACTACGAAGGCGGCCTCGTCTAATTTATATAATAGTTAGGCGGTCGGCTCTATCTTTTTTATTTAGGTTAATACCCTCTTAGTTAAATATATTACGTTGGATAGAGGGGATAATTTGTATTGAAATTGTAGGCTTCTAATTTACTTTGGGCTGTCGGCCCCGGTTAGGCTATAGACGAAGCTTTCTTTAAAATTGTAATAGTTGAATTAGCGTAGTTAAGGGAGGGGGAGTTTGAATATTAACCGGCGTAATTAATTGGGGAGTACGAGGTTCTAAGGCGAAGGGGGTATTATAGCGGGGGCGACCCTTAAGTTTCGTAACCTTATTAAATTCTTAATATTTTAAGTATTAATCTTTATTATTTAGCGATTTAGTAAGTTATTAAAAGGGGTAATAATCGAATTTATTAAATATAAATAATTGATTTCGGTTAAGAAGGGATTCGAATATAGTATACGAATAGGGTAAGCTATATTATATTATAAATTTACTAGTATATAGCTCTAATTTATCGGGGTTTAATTTAGCTTCCGTTAGGAGAGTATTGAATATAATATAATGTTAACGTATAATTTTATTGAGAGCTTTCTAATAGATTTTTTTATAGGCCTCTTTTATTTATGGTTAGGCGAAATAATTATATTTAGTACGTAATATCTACTTTTCGGTTTCGTTTTTAATATTATATTTTGTACCTTCGGATAGTGTAAAATTCTATATAACAGCGGCGGCGATAGTATTATTACTTATATAAATATAAATAAATATAGTTAATATATTGTAAATTATATAAGGAGGAATATAATTAATTATAGGATTTACTGCTAATAATTTAATTCTTTAACGTACGGTTTATTAATTTAATTAGTAATGTAGTACGATAGCCGAAATTTAATCTTTCGTTAATATAATAGGTAGCCTACTCCTCTTTTATAATTATATATATATTTTTTAAGTATATAATAATTACTTTTTATTGCGAGAAATAGTTATAAAGCCTCTCCTATATAGTATTAAAGTCGTTAATTGTATACGTATAATATATATACTTTTAAAGGGTGTAAAGGCTAGACCGAAAATATTCTACGGTATTTAATAACGGTTTTAAACGATTTATATTATTTATTAAGCGTTTAAAATTATTAATTACTTCTCGGTCTTTATTGTTAAAATTTTTTAAATTCGTTATATTATCAAGTTATATTAGCGTAGGTTAGGCCGATATTAATACTAATATTTTTTACTATATCTATACTTATATCGTAGCAGTATAAGTATTAGTAATTTAGGCGGCGACTTTTTTATCCTACTTATGCTTAATATTCAATATTACGTTCTTATTAACGTAAAAAATATAGAGTTAGGACTCTACTTGGGGATAAACCCGCTTAATAATTAATTTTATTATTATATTATAATCTATAATAGTAATTCGTAGTTTATTAGCGGCGATAATTTTACGACGAACGTTAATTTAGTTTATAAGCTAGTTAAAACCTTCCTATCGCTCGTTATTAATTAATTTAAAATTGTAGTTAAAAGTATAATTAACCCTTATTATACCGATAATTTAGAAGAAGGCTAGGTTTTAATTATTAATTTTATATATATTATTATATATTTAGACTTAGGGATTTTCCTTCTATATTTACTCTCCTTAGGGATTACTTTAAAAGAGGGCGGTTAGTTTCGTTTTAACGGTATTTTACTAATTAATTATAAAGTAGACCCCCTTTTCTATAAATAGTTTTATAGTAAGTTAGAAGGGGTTATACTTAATTTATACCTCCTTTTTAAATTTATAACGAAGGTTAATAAATTACCGCTTTAGAAATTATTTTTTAAATTTTAGAAATTTCTTTTTTAATTCGATAGTAATTTCGCGGTTGTGTATACCGGGTCGGTTGATATAGGTAGCGATAAATACTTTATATTGAGTTTTGAATACCGAATGGATTAATAGTTTTTTACTAGGTAAATAGCTATAAAATTTATAGCCTTCTCGAAAATCGAAAGTCTATCGTCTATTATTATACTTTAGTACCTTAATATACCCCTATTAAGTATATCCTTATTTAACAATTGAAATTGACCGATTGTAATTCTCTACCTTATAGCGAAGGGGGCTAATAGCGTAGAATAGTTCGAATTTCGTATAAATACCCTATTAGCAATTATAGGAGCGACCTTTTATAATACTATACCTAAGCTCTTGTCCCCACTTTTATATATCGTTTACTAATTTATTGAGAGTTTAATATTAGGTATTGAAAATAGGGTAGTCGTTGTATTCGTAAGGGGGGCGAAAGCTAGGGGTCTCCTTATTATCGTTATCGTCAGTATTATTATCGATTTCTATAGGTTGCGCTAAGATAGGTTCGTTAGAGAGTTTGCTAGAGAGCTCGCTAGGGGTAAGGGATTCGCTAAGTTCGATTGTTTAATTGGGGTTGTATGCGCTATAGTCGCGTACGTTCGTCGGATAGGTCGCTACATCGGCTATTTACGTTACGTTTAGTTAGGGAAATATATAGAAAAAATAATGGATTATTTCTTATTATTAATAGATAATAGCGCGTTATTTACTTAGTAATATTTCGTAATGTGCGCGATAGTAGTTTGATTAATTATAGGGAGGGTAATAATAGTAATAGTAATAGAGGAAGCGATAATACGATACAACGATATAAATTGCTAAATATAACAATTACAAAATCTAGCTTGTATAGGGGGTTGAATATATAATAGGCTGTAATTTAGGGGCTTAGCGGGCGCGGTACGGTTTATTAACGCTAAGAATAGAAGCGTGGAGACTTAGAATGGATACGAGCGATTTAATTGGCTTAAAGATTTTAGGGTGTATTAGCGCGCGGGAAGGGTGGGGAGAGGGTAGGGCTACAGTCCCTAAAGACTTTCTATACAGTCCGAAAAGACTTTCTTATAATTAAAAGTAATAATTATAAGAAAGTCTTTTTACACTACTATAAAAGTCTTACGGCATTGTCGCCCCACCCTCGCCCTATCGCTCCCGCGCGCTAATATACTCCAAAATTTTTAAGCCAATCAAATTGCTCGCATCCATTCTAAGTCTCCACGCTCCTATTCTTAGCGTCAGCAAACTGTACCGCGCCCGCCAAGCTCCTAGATTACAGCCTATTACATATCCTACCCCTGCACACGTATTGCTAACAGCCGTAACAGCTATAACAATCGCTAACAGCTCGTAACAACCGTAACAGCCGTAACAGCCGTAACAACCGTAACAGCCAATCGCTAACAGCCGTAACAATCATTAACAACTATAATAATCGCTAATAGCCATAACAACCGTAACAGCCGTACGATGTGCGACCGTACCGCTAAGTGCCCTATAAAGTACGCTATAAAGTGGCTAATCTAGGTGCAGATTTAAAGAGAGAATATAATACCCAAATTTCTAGTGTGAAATCTATAAAAGAATACCGCTGCCAAGCTGAGTGTGGAGACTTAAATGAATGCGAGCAATTTAATTAGCTCAAAAATTTTGGTTTGTATTAGCGCGCGGGAAGAGTATAAGTAGGTGGGGCGACAGTGCTATAAGACTTTTATAGCAGTGCGAAAAGACTTTCTTATAATTATATCGAACTTTATAAAAATTTTAATATAGTAAATTATATTAAAGGTTTTTTTAATAAATAGGAAGGGATAATAGGATTTAAAAGTAATATTATTAATATTATAGTAATTAATATATACGTAGACTCCGCCTCCCAGTTTTTTAATAAGGAATAGAAGTACTAAGGTTTCTAATTATAAAGGCCTAATAAACTTCTTCTAAAATATATTATCGACCTATTTTTTAATAACATTAAATTCGTTAAAATTGAATACGCGTCCGTAGGAAGCGGGAGGGGTTACTCCTAAATAGAATTCGATCTTTAGATTATATACCCTATAAAGAGGAAAAATATCCGTTCTCTTTTATAAGAAGGTTTGCATATAATACTAATATTATTGCAGGAGTTTGGTTTGAATTTTTATAATTATTTTAAAAAATTTATTAATTTTTTTGTAAAATTTAACCGCATTCTTAAATATAATTTTATAAATAGCGATATTATTTACTATAAAATATTTGTTAATTATTTCCTTATAATAGGGAAAATTATTATTAATACTATTAATTTTAATAAAATTAGAAATTTTTACGGCCTTTAAAGCGGCTTCGTTTCCCTTCCCTATTAGGGCGTTAATTTAACGATAATACTTACTACCGAAAAAGTACTTAAGACGCTAGCCTTTATTTAATAATATTTCTACTACTATATCTAGTATAAAATTGTCGTTTATATTCTAGGGGTTTAAGATCCGTCCCTCCTTTTTTAGTTTTTCGTTTTCTTCGGTTAATTTACAGATATTTTTATTTAAATTAGTCTAAATCGTACGGATAATCAGGAATTTATAGGTTTCTACTAATTAATTAAAAATAGTAGTAGGGAATTCTTTAATATCGTTAAGGTTAATAGGACTAGCCGGGATATTATAGAGCCGAATTAGAATATAATAATTTACTATAGAAATCTTTATACCGCTAGCCTAATAGTAGGGCGCTAGGCGGGGTATTAAAAGAGGTACCAGGGGTAGTATTAATAATATAATTACGCTACCGCCTTTTATTTTTCCGAATAGAATAATACCTAATTAATTAATAACCTTATATTTAAAATAGTAGAATTATTAGCGAACAGTTCGTTTAATTATAATAAAAATCGATAAATACTTAATAGCTTTTACTTTTTTTTAATTAAATTTACCTTCGTCTTTTACGTCTTTTATTGACGGACTCTAGTACGAATATTAAATTAACGGTCGCGGAATTATAAAGTGGCGGTTCGAAAGTAGTGCAATACAGTTTGAAGCCCCTAGTAGGAAATAGCCGCGTTACTTATAAGTACAATTAAATTAAAGAGAATTATTAAAATAATTAATACTTAATATATAATGAACGAACTACGGGTAATTTAAAATAATAGGATTATTTTTAATTAAATTGTAAATTAATAAATTAATAATTTTATAATAAATTCCTACTTATATTATAAATTTAAAAAAATAGGTAATATTACCTTTAGTTTAGCCATCGGCGAAGTATAATAGTTTAAGAATAGTTAGCGGGAGGAAAAGAAGGCAATTATAGTATACAAAACGTCGGTTAATAAAATTAAGGGCAATATAACCGTTATTAACGAGAATAATATAATATAATTTATATAATTTATAAAATAGATAGATAGAAAGATTTAATAAATTTAGGTATTTATAATAGCTATTTATTAAAGATTTATTTATTTTAATAATATTTAGCTGTATAAGGATAATCTTATTATTTTTTCTATATCCGTTAGACCTTTACTTTTAAGTATAATTTAATTAGGAAGCTATATATTTCTTTAGCCCGAAATAAAATTATTTTCGTTACTTATAACCGGGCTGATAAAGCCGGGTTAGTAAGCGGGAACGGGGTTATAATAGCCGGGGGCTGGGGTATTAGGAATTAGAACGCCGGGATTTATATTTATAGTATTAACGTAGTAACCGCTACTATAATTAAGGCGCTACTATTTATAATTATATTAGCCCTAAGTAGACTGCTATTAATTATTATTATTATTATTACCGCCGCTATTATTATTACTACTATTATTATTATAATTACCATTACTTCCGTTATTAAAGGTACTATTATTACCGTTATTATTATAGTTATTACTATTATTACTAATATTACTAGTATTACTAGTATTACCGCCGCGGCCTTTATTATAATTATTACGGGGCTTAACCTCCTTTTTAAAGTTAATACGGGCGTAATAATTAGTAGAATAATAGTCGGGCCTTCTATAGCGGGTATAAACGCTTATTTTTATACGATATTTAAAAACGTTAGTTTCGATTATACGAAATATTTAGATATCCGTTTCAGTTATAGCGTTAAAATTTATTGCGTCGTTGCCCTAATTAATAATCGTTTCGGTTGTAGAAGTACTAGAGCGACCGGTAGGAGTAGAGGCGTTAATTATATTAATTTTATAAAATAAGTTAGTCTATTTATTACGTTAATCCTTATCTTCTAATACTTTAGCGAAGTTATAAGCAACTTTAATTTATTTATTAAATTTATTATCGGTAAGTTAGGGATATTAATAGGAAAGGGCGAAGTAAACGCGGTCGCTAATCTTTTAACGGAAGTAATAAATTTTTATACTATTATTGAATTTATATTTATCGACGAATATAATGAATTTTTCTTTAAAGTTAGTTTACTTTATACCTTTAAATATTTTAAAGTCTTCGAAGGCGCGGCGGGATTCGACGACGATATTAATATTATTATATTTTTTATTTAGTTCGTTAATTAATTCGAGGGCTATAACTTATTTATAAGGTTCGCCGAAGATAATTTTATTTAATTCGGTTTTAATAGTTTTGAGCGGGATACCTTCGATAGAGTAGGCGATAAGGGAAAATTTAGGGCGTTCGTTAATAAAGATTTTAGGCTTATTTACCTAAATAAATTTTATACGTATATATTAAGCGTGATATTTAGTAGTACGTTCAATCGACAATCCTTTACTAATAAAGGCGGGGGTAATTATAATACGCGATACCGACCTATAGCCGCTGCTGTTCTTACCGGTACTTATTATATTATTATTATTACTAGGATTATTAGATACGTTAGGAAGTAAGGGGGTTAAATTAGGAGATAGGGGAATTAGGCTATTTTTCGGGAGTTAGGCGCGAAGGTTAAGAAGGATTTTTTAATAACGGTCCTTCTAAGATTGGAAAGTGGCCGCGGATACTATACGGAAATCGTTAAATTCCTTTTTAAGAGCGGCAATTTATTTATAGAATAATTTAATTTAATTTTAGTAATCCTTTATATTAGCCTAAATAGCGAATAAATATTGGGTACGGATAATTACAATATTACTTTTTTTATAGGTAATTTTATAATTGAAATCCTTAATACGAATATATAAATAAATAATTTTTTTTCTAATTACGATAAAGTCTTCCTCGAAATTGTAAGTATTGGTTCGGGCTACAACTATATTATTATAGAGTAGGTAATAGAAAGCGGAGAAGAAGGTTTAAAAAATAGAAAGGTTAACGAAATTGTACGCTTAAAAAATGGGGATTAAAATTTTAATTATTTAATAATAAAGGCCTTCGAACGTTTAAATAAGAATTATTAAATCGTTTTAATATTTTAAACTAGTAATTGTTATAATAATATTAATAATTATAATAGTAATAAAGTTGTCGGTTACGGGCTAGGTTCGGGGAGCGATAGAATTGGATATTAATTGTTAAATCGAATATATTTTAATAGGTATAAGGGAGAAAAAGAAAGTGCGAATAATTTTGATAATATTTATTTTAATATTTTATTTAGTTCAACGGTTGAGTTTACGATTCGAGCCGGGAACGCGTAAGGTCGAGTCTTAATTGCTAATTGCCGCAATTAAAATACGAGTAATTTTCTTCTTTATTAAATAGGCGCGCGTAGTATAATAGTTAGATATAATAAATTATTACGGGGCGAGATAGTACTATAGGGGGTATAATAAAATATACGTTGTTATATAAGGAGAAAGGAGGAGAGAAGGAAGTATACGCGGAGGTTTGGCTATATAGGCGAGAGCCCTATAGACCAGACCGTACGCGGGTACGTAAGGCTATATATAATAATAATATGTGCGTGGCTAGAGCTCTAGGCTCTGGTCGGCATAGTATATGTGCAGTTAGTACAGCACAGCACATTATAGGTCTAACCCTATAATAAATAATTATTAACAGCCGTAATAATCGCTGACAGCTGTAGCCGTAACAGTTACTAACAGCCGTAACAATCACTGACAGCTATAACAATTACTAACAGCCGTAACAATCGCTAATAGCTATAACAATCGCTAACAGTCGTAGCCGTAACAGTTACTAATAGCCGTGACAATCGCTGACAGCTGTGACAATCGTTGAAAGTGCGTGCGATTTGGGCACTGTAGTCTAATATCACGTATAAAAGAATGGTAATACCTAGATTTCTAAGCGAAATTTTCGAAAGAATACATATGACACCTATAGCCGCGCGAGGGTTAGGGATATATGTGAGGGGAAAAGTAGATCACCGTTCAAATAAATAATTGTAACCGTGCGAATAGACTTTCTCTTTTTAATAATCTTTATAAAATACGTATAAAATCTTTTAAAAAGGATACTATCCAATCTATTTAGAAGAAGGCTAAATTATACTTAATTAACCCTAATATAATTTTATTAAAGCTAGTTAATCCTCTTACTTTAGTAATTAACCTAACGGTTATATTTAAAAAGAGAGAGTATATTTTTCTAAATAGAGATTACAATAACGAAAGAAATAGGATTAACTAAAGATAATACCTATCTGTTAAAAATAACCGCCTTTTTTTTAATAAGAAAAGGAGACAAATTAAAGTATTCAATCCTATAGTATATAATACTCTCGTACCGTCGTACGAACAATATAGTCTTAAAATACCCCCTAAAAAACTAGTTAATAAAATAGATTAAGCTAATATAATTATTCCTCCCCTTTCGTTACTAATTATTAAAAATTTCTCTATATACATTAAAAATAGTATTAAACGTTCTAAATTTAATACTAAACCACTAAACCTAATAATAAAATACATAATAACAAAGCGAAATAAAGTACGGGGTAATCTAAATTTAATAGCGGTTATAAACATTAAAACTAAACGGCGAAAAAAGAAGAAAAAAATTAAAAATACCCTTAAAAAGGAAGCTCGCTCCTCTATAACTAATAGGATAATAATAAGAACTAACCCAATTATTATTAGTAATATTCGTCTTCAATTAACTATTAATAATAACGGCCGTATCCTACTACAAAAAAAGGAGAAAATTCATATTAAAAAGAAAAATGTCGAAATTAAGAAGATTATTCTACGTAAATAAATTATTAATTTTAAAAAAGAGCGTAAAGAGTAAATAAGGGCTACTAGAATACAGTTAAAGATAGAAGGCAAAAAACGAACTAAGTAAACTACTACTATAAAACTATTATTAAATCTATTATATAATAAAGATTACCTTTTTGCCCAATATCGAAAAGTTAAAAGAATACGCTAGGCCCAATTCAACAATAAAAAAAGTAAGGCAATTACAACTTTAAAAATATAAATAGGCCGTACGGGTAATAATATACGGCTTAATCCTACTTAACTACTAAAAGGTAGCTCATTACCTCCCTAAATATATAACGAAGAGAAATAAACATTAGTAAAAAAGGTTATTATAATATTCTTAATAATTATTAACCCAACTACTAATCAAATTATTAAAATCGAAGATAGGGAAGAATAAGTAAAGTAAGGAGTATAGGGAATACAAGAGGAAGATAAAGAAGAAGATAAATAATAAGAAGGTTTCGCTAACCGTAATATTAATTACAATAATAATTATATATATAAATAACGGTTTCATATAAACACTATAAATAAATGTAATAATCTAGTACGATTGTCAGATTTCGAAAATGTAGTAATGCAGCACGATTGTCAGATTTCGAAAATATCAACTTTTGATTTACATACAAGTATGCGACAAAACGGTGGTACTTCCATTTGCTAGCAAATAGGTGGCCTTGGCATGTACCTAAATTTTTTTGCTAATTGCTGACGTTTTTGCTAATTGCTGAACCAGACCCCTTCCTTCGGAAGGGGTCTGAGGACGTTTCTAGCCCAGACGAGTAGTCCCGTCCTCTTATATTATTCCTATTATTTTTAGACGGACACTACGGGGCATAACATCAACCACAATTTGACTAATCAACAACGTCAAAATCGTGTGTAACTTCTCTTTTCGGACAACACAAATCTCGGACAACTGAATACTTCTGAAATTTAGTGCTTACCTGCCGTGATCCAACCAACGACGCGTACGGCAAAACAGAAATCATCCAGTAAGCCTGTAGATGACTCCTTCCACGAGCATACCTCACCAAATTACAAGAATTAGAGGGGCAGGTATAAAGGATAGGATATCGCCCAAAGGAGACAGATCTTGGAAAGTCGTGTTCTTGGCTACTACTAGGGGGTGACCAGTTTTGGGTGTGGTGGAGTGCCGTGGGTGGCAAGCGGAGAGGGCATTGAAGAGGAGTGGGAAATTCCATGGTCTCTGAAAAGAGCAAGATATTAAGACCGGGGGAAGCTATATCAGATGCAAGAATTTTACCTGCCGCAAATGCGACACTGACACAAAAAACCCTACTCCATTACGATCGGACGAAGTGGACGGGATGAACGGAATGCGGGGACGGGGTGAAGAAGAAGAAGAAGAAGAAGAAGAAGAATGTATTTTACGACTACGTTCTACCAGTACATAATGATGAGTGGTGCCCGCGTCGACGGCAGGGCATTAGTATATAAGCGAGGACAAAAAGTTCCCGTAGGTCAGGCACTACAAGCTTGGCCGGGAATTGAAAAACCTTTCTATCTCTGTATCCCTTTAGCCGGGAAACTATATCATATTTGCCAAGACAATCGGTGAGGCCTTGCTATTGGTCGCATTTCATCCACCTGTACATCTTGGCCACGCAGATACCTGGGCCTTGGCAGTTTTTGCGTGTTCTTGGCGAATCTTTGGGTGGTCACCAAGTACTGAAAGTAAAGAAATGTCTTAGCAAAAATAATACGGTTTCCCGGCTTAAGGGATTGGCGTGCGCGTTAAACGGCGAGGGAGAGCCCCCGCGTTAGCGTTTGTTGCGTGCTCGTTGGAGTTCTGCTAGGGCGGCGGCGTTCCGTGGTCTGATATTGTTCCTATCGTATGGGTCATTGGGGCCGGGGAGGGGGAAGGGGGCGACGATTGGGAGAGGTTCGTCGTCGGGGTTTGGGGTTTCTGGTTTCGGGGTTTGCGTGTGTGAAAATCTATCCGTCGGCGGTAACCATAATACCGGTAAATCCTTCGTCCCGCAAGGCTTTAGTCCTTGCGAAGAAGGTGGCGTGGCTGGTACCGAATGCGTGTAGCGTATCTTGTGTGGCGTGTGGGTTCTTCTATGTACGTGGTGATTATGTAGGGGGCAGCGGAAGAAGTGTCCCTTCTCGCATGGGTCGCCGCATACGCACGTGCGGTAGGATTCGGCTGGGTGGTTGAAGGGGCGGGGTGTTCAGGAACTCGCGGCACAGCAGTCCACGCGCACTGAAAAAGCTGGACAAGTTCTGTGAAACAAGGGTTCTGACGGATGGAATGAAACTGACGACAGAAACATGTTGAATTGATTTGTATGGGAGTTCTAGCAAAATAAGCAACCTAACTTACGTGAGCCCATCATCCCTTGATTCGTGACAAGGCAGGCAGAAGTTCGTCTGGGCTCAACCGGCGGCTCTTTACGAACCGCTTGCGACCCGACCCACAGGGCTGGGACAACAATCCCTAATATCCACCAAAATATAGCGCGGTAGCCGTTGCAACGTAGTTAAAATCAACTTCCAGGTTTCATCGTCTTCGTGCCATGCATCAGTCGTCGGGACAAGACGATGAGGCGCCATGCTGACAGTGAAATCTAGGTAGGTAATTTATCATTTGTCACTTGGGAAAGCGTGACAAGGTACCTATTCGGATTGAATGAAATCCAAATGCTGGTGTAAACCGGACGCAACATGTGTAAAAAGGAGAGGAATCCAGGATAACGCTCCTCTCATGAAAGTTACATGCATGTGAATGCCGAACAAGCCGATACTGTGAATAGGCTGAACAACTACAACGAAAGGGATCAATGATAATGGTGATGTATTGAGAGAGAGGGAGACTCGTAGAGTCTGGAGGTCTACCACTAGAAATGAGGGAGAGGGAGCCCCGTACGGTGCGGTGGAGCCATGGCTAGCGCTATGCTGCACCGAGTCTCGTCAAGGAAGCTCGCGACCTTCCACCCATCCTAAGAGTCGTTAGGCCAACTTCCCCCGGTAGCATCTAGACCCGCTGTTGCGCCCGCAGCTTCCACTTTGTGTTTCTGCCGGCGGGCTGACATCTGTTCTTGGAGCCACTCCGAGAGGAACTGCTTCAGCATCCGAGTCTCATCCTCGGTGGGAATAAACTGGTAGCCAAGCTGTTCCGAAATTCCCTGAGCGACGATGTCCTGGGCTTGGGGGAAAATGCGGCTGATGGCCCTCGCGAGTCTCTAGGTAGATATTGAAGAGTTCTTTGGTCAGCAATGGTTCAATTGGGCGGGTCTTCAGGGGAATACCATAAGGCGCCGTTGTTGTGGAGGGGTTGCATTCTGTAAGGTAAGAACATACCTGTACTGAGGGGTTGGTAGCGGTTCTCCCGCCGGTGCCTCCTTCCTGCAGAAGGGTCGCGAATTCCCTTGGCATGACGTTGTTGACCGCCTTCTGCAGGTCCTTTTGTGCCAAGAGGACATGTTAGTGGCTTTCAATGTGCAATAGCGATGGGACGGGAGACTGTTTCGTAAGGTAAGGTAGGTACTTACCTCTACGGAGGGGCCAGTCTTGGCCTTCGGCTTTTGGTGTTCTCTCATCTTGGAAGCTTGGGTCGGTCCTGTAACTCCTGATCCAGACTCTGGTTGTGCTTGTGCTCTGGGTTCATCCATTATGGCGAGATCCTTTCAGCACGTTAGTGTTTGGCCAATAACGTAAGGCATTGGATTTGACTGCGTACCTCGATGAAGTAAATAGCTAAAGTCACATACGTAGGCTGAGGTATGAGAAACGGGTGTACGTTCGCTGAATGCTGAGAAAGACGTTTATGTGCGTACTTGGGAATAGGAAAAAGCTTAGAGGGAAAGGGTACGCGCGGAAAGGATGGACGGAACGGAAGCGTTTAAAAGAGCGAGGTCGGGTTTGTATTATCTTTATACCTCCAGTCCACATACCTACCTACTACACTCTGCGGGATCGCCTGGCAGACCTACGGCATACGTATCGCTCGAACTCCAACCAGGCTCTCAGAGGTTGCCTTATGCTTCCCTTCTCAAAAGATTACACCCTACGGTATGGAAATGCGATCGGTGAACTGGAAGCCGGCTTGACATCCGGCGTCATGCTATGCTTTGAGCGATCCCATGGAAAGCGTACGGCCGGCCTGAAGCCAGCGAAGGATAGGCGACTCGGATGTCAGTTGATGCTGCGAATCTCAGGGGAAAGAGCACTCTCTTCTGCATCACGATCAAGGTACGGATGTTTTGCTAGTCACTATACGGACATCAGCCTCCCTGAGGTGTAGAAACAACTACCAAGAAAACCCGAGGGGTCAAGCAACGCAATGGTCGAGTTCGGTGTCGAGGGCGGAATGAATGCATTGGTCGAGTTCGGTGTCGAGGGCGGAATGGAAGACAACCACTGCCGGACAGCCTGTCAATTCGCCTTGCGCAACAGAACTTCTTGAGTCGGGGATCCTGATTTGACCGCGGTCAGACTGGAACGGAAGAAATACCAGCCAAGATCAGCCTGTCAGACGAGCAGCCAAAGCACCAGACTACGACGCCCGCCTTGTGGCGTATCGCAATTGCCTTAAACTACGATTGGCTGGGCTCAGCACCGGGCGTGACAGGTGGCCGCCACTGATGCCTGGGCCTTGAGCCTGGCTTAAAGCCAGAATGACGCCTGTAGTTATGCCAGGATGCTGGTCTGATGCGACGACAGCCCTTCTGCGTGGTCAAGATGCGCTATCTTGGGCAAATGCCAGCCCACTCGGGCTTTGTTGGGTGTCTGGAACTGGAACTGTCCGTTCTTTGGCTGTTGGACACAAAGCCCATTAAGAATCTATTATCGCTTCAAAACCAGGGATAAGCACAGAAGAGTGGCCATTTCGAACATCATGGATGTAGGTCCTCGCGTCTTGTGTGGCTTGACAAGTGGCGAGCCTTGTTCAGTCAGCGTGGTTGCCCGATGAGTCTCATGTGCTAAGCCGGTTGAACTTCTGGGCCGCACTTTCCCCAGCACCACGAGATATAAAACTGAACCGACTCTTCCTGTTCTCAAGCCTCGACATTGCGCCTTTGGATGCACGCACTATGGAATTCACACATTCCAATTGAACTTGGCGTTTACACATCCCACTGCGAATACACTTCTTACTCTATTCCACTTGCTATCACTTTCCCCGTGCTTTGGAAAATCAGCGTTAGAGACATGTGAGTCTCCACATCACTTAATCCCTTCACCTTTGCGTGATGTTCCCACCTACTCCGGTTGTTGACATTGACCTTGCCAGACCTTCAGTTTGACACAATGTCATCAAGATACCAGCAGGGTTGTGAGGAACACCCTCCGGCGGAGGCCGCCGCTCTGAATGCCGGCCGTTCTTGCGGGGATCAGCCAGTACTCCCCAAGGCAGTGCCGGCCCACCTACCTGTGGTCTACCCGCAACCCGCTCATCTTGGAGCAGGAACGCCCATGAGGCTTGAAGCTGTCATGGTTGCACCTCCCGTGGATGGTCTCACGTGCGGAGTCACCCACGTCCCGGCGCTCGCTCCTTCCCAACAGCAAACCGTATCCCATGTCCTCCTTCCGGTTGTCGGTTCCCCACAATGGCAAGGTTGGGTTATGCAACCGGAAACAACCTGGATCACCCAATCGGCCATCGCACCTCAGCAGCAGTCGGGGCTATGCCATCCAAGCCAAGCATTGTGCTGCCAACACCCAGGCCAGCTCGGGTCTCTTTACCCTGGGGCAGATGGGAATCTCGGACGGACTCCCAAGTCTCAAGAGGAGACACAAAGAGCGCTCAAAAACCAACGTGAACCATCGTCGAGTACAGAAAATATTGGGATCGCCCCAGAGAGCGTCACTCTTGACGACAACAAGCTTGAGCAACGCAGTAGTGCCCAGGGCAACAACCAAGCCAATTTGCGTCCTGATTTTGCCGAGGTAAGTGCAAGACCCGTCGAAGGGAGAGACCAGTCACAGTAGACACTTACTAATGAAATATTGTTTTCCCACCACAGATCCTCAACAAAGCCATGACCAACACATCCAGCAAGCTGATGGCGTTGCTGGAGGAAGAACTCAACAGAATGGACGACAACGAGGACGACGAATCCAGTATTCTTGAAGAAGAAGAAATGGACGCCTTCGAAGACACCGAGCTTGCTACTGGTGTCTCTGGTGACGACGACAAACTTCAGATAGACGATAGACAGTCAGGACTGGAGTAGTGGGGATATACTTCTCTGGTGGGATTGTTTGGGTACCAACTAGCCTTAACCCGGATTCTCCCTTCTTCCGATGTTCGTTCCCATTCACGTCGTTTCATTTTTTCTTTTCCCCCCCCCCCTCCCTCTTTTCTGAGGCTCTGAGGCATGGCAATACGGTTGGATCTTGTGTGTTGCTCATCTATTTTTCTCTAGGTTTCTTTCTTTTGGTTTTTCCCCTGTCCATCTTTATACCTCTTGGAATCTGACCAGATTGCTTTCAAATTGAGCTTGACTTCCCGCACCTTCCCTAATGTCCTCGCGCGCGCCCTTTTTGACTTGATGCACCGCTATGACAGCTGATATAGTTTTCAATCGTTTTTATATGAAAATTTCAGCATTTTCAATATTTCGAACATAGCGGTTGCGCTAAGCCAATCGCGGTGCGCCATTGTGCAGATGCGCAAAGGGGAACCCTACTATTAATTATCGAATTGAACGCGGTCGGTTTGCTTATTTGGAAGGGGTTGTTTGGCTTAGGATCTGGAGTTGTGTTGTAATTGTGCGAGATCGTATGCGAAATCGCCAAATTTTCCTTTGCCGGTGGCTTAACGTTTAAAACGTTTTACGGATTGATTTTACTGCTCATACAAAACGGGGTACTTTACATATTAATTGTTATTTGGCTATTGGGTGGAGTAAGTGCGGTGTATTAAGTCAAAAAAGGGTGCGCGAGGACATTAGGGACGGTGCGGGAAGTTAAGCTTTTCAAATTACCTTCTTATGTTACTGGTTAGTCTTGTGCCTCCCTTTTTAACGCGGGCGCACGCCTAGGATTTGTCATTCTCAGGTACGTCCCTGTTTTAACATGGGGGCAGTACGTATTGTTAAAAAATACACCCGACAGGGAATGCCAATCATATAATTTGTTTACTACCTTGTTCACCGACGTCTACATCCTCAAAGTTCCCAGTTTATATGCACCGTACCCTACCTGAATGACGGCAATGATGTTTCCGGAAGGACCACCCACCTACCGACAGGTAACAACCAGCCAGTTGGGATCCTTCTAGCCGATACATCATCAACTTCTCTCTCGCCTTCTTTGTCCCTACAGTCCAAGACAGGTCCCTGCTGAGAGCCTGACGCTCGCGGGCTTGGAAATTGCCCGAGTAAGCTGCATGCCCTGTGCTTGTACTCCCCGAAGGTTAGAGAGATAGCTGATTCTAGTAGGCGGCTCGATTCGGTACATGATGTAACACACACCGGCACGCTAGTGGTAGATTGCGGTTGTCGGTAGGTTTTGTATTTATATGTATTCTCTAGATCTTTATGTCGGCTACCATGAGTAAGAGGACAGAGGTAAGAAATAACAATTGGCAAAGCGACTCGTGAACTCGTGCGTGTGATTCGGTTAGCTTACCCTAACGAACGCAACGATACGGAACGCTGTTTGAGCGTGTTCGTTGAGGGGTCACACATGAAGTACATGCTGAGGCGTTGGTACGTGCTTGAGGAAACGATTGAACAAAACCTGGGACCAATCTGAGAGGCTTTGGCATCGTAGAGAAAAAAGGAATGAAAGCAAGGAGCAAGGAAATGGAGACAGTGCAAGTCTGTACAATAATCTCTGTGTGGTGCCAACATGAAAGGAAAGAAACGTCTATTGAACCCTGCCAGCCCTGAGACCCTGCGGGTATATCCAAAACGCGTTGCACGACAGTTTCCAAAGGTCCTCTTGCCTGTGTCTGGTCATTCAAGGTGGCCGACCGGGAAGCATGCTTGCAAAGCCAAATGCGCTCGGCAGAGCAAGAAGCTGCGTTGACCACAGGAACGCATCGATGAGGTGATGGGGCTTAGGAACGCCGATGACATGCCGTGGATTATCCCCAATGTGCATATCTAGTCTCGGTTTGTTGCAGGGCCGAAGGCCGTTGGAGCGGTTGTGCCTGTCGAGGCACTGGCATTATCAGACTGGGAATCCCCGGAGTTGGCGTTGGGCGCTCTAGCTCGGCGTCTGGTGGGTTTCGTAACCTTTGCTCGTGCTTGAGGTGCTGATTGACCTCTTCCCGTGGTATGGGCCTTCTTGCGCTCCAAGATAAGTTTCTGGACCCCCTTTGGCATTTCTGTTCTCATCCAGTGCTCGAGTTCTGCTTTGTCGTTTTCGCTGGGCTTGTAACCCTCTTCCATAAATAATCGAGCTACCTCGTTTTCTAGGACCGGAAGCATCCTTGGGATGCAACGGTTGATGCATTTCTCAATTTTCTGATTGGGTACCGGCTGTTAGTCACTAGAACGAAATGCCGGGGCGGTTGTTGCTGGCTCTTAAGCCCACAAAGAAAAGGGCATCCATAGGGCAGACATGAGAGATTATGGATATACTCACGGTGGGAGCGGCAGCGTTTTTCCGAAGATGGCCAAGTCTTTTGGTGATTATGTTATCATTGAGTTGCTTCAACCCCATGGCGGACGGAAATTCGGTCTCGAGTGTTTGAGCAATGCTTCTGCGCGTCTCGCCGTCATCTATGAGGGACAAGAGCCTTTCGTCCATCCTCGGTGTCCAGCGGTTGGCCGCTGAATTACCTCTCTGTCCTTGTTGCTCTTGAGGATTGGTGGTCGCCATGATGGGGGCCGTCGACGTGTGGAGCTGTCCGAGTCCTCCAGGCCCCATTGGATCCATATTGTAAGCATCGTACTCGAGAGAGCCTCCGACCCCAGGATGCATTGGTTGCAAAATGTCCCAACCCGTTGGCATCATCCCAGAAAACTGGCTATAGCCTGTGGGAATCATGTCGTTCGAATGATTTTCGTCATCAAGGCGGTTATCGAATTGTTGAGGCAACATCGGATCGATCGCGGTTGTAGCCGCTGAAGAGACATCGAGGTTCTGGCTGGCTTTGGCGTGGTTCGGACTCGAATAGTACAAGTTGTTGCTATCGACTGTCATGTTGGGACGAGGGGTTGATGACACGTTGAACGATGCAAGGTTATTGAGACCACCGGGTGCCTGAGGTGGTTGTTGAGTGTCGCTCATCTCATCCGGATATTGGGCCATGTGGATGTGATGAAACTTTGGCCTTAGGAGGGTCGTGGTATTGAGCGAGTTGTCAGGTCATTGAATAGGCAACCAAGAGCGTCGGGCAAATGCGATATGAGGGCGGAAACGGGTCCAATTAAAGGCCAAGGACGGAATTTTTGAAGGAAAAGAAGAAGCGAAGGCAAGATGACGAGAGCTCATGGTGGGAGGGGATGGCCAGCAACCTAAGTTAGAGCAACGGGATGAGCCCTCTTGGGCGGCATCTAGCCTCATCGTCGACACCCGGTCCAGCCATCACCGCAAGTTGACTGGAATACCATGATGCCGGCGGGGGCTTGGAGCTTGGAATTGAGCCTTGAATGAGGCTACCTAGTAGTACCTCGAGGCTTGAAGCCGGCTTTGAGCTGGCTTCAGGGAGACAGAAGAGGTATGACGGGGGAAGGGAAAGTATGGCTTGGCAAACCTGACAGGAAAGGGAAGAGGGCACACTCCTGAGTGTCGTTTTTCGGTCAAGTCTGAGGCTATTATAGAAGGAAGGGGCCGGTGGGGATGTGGGGTTCTTTCCTCATCAAATGATCGTGAGTGTCTATGCAACCTTTGATTGGTAGTGTGATGAGGAGTCATGCAGACACTTCGGCTTCTTGCAGACTACGCGCCTGCGGTGGCGTTTTCATCTGCGGTTCTCGTTGGTCCCGGCCCGCCTCTTTTCTACAAAGCATGAAGCCGGCGTCATGCCAGGCGCAAAGCCAGGCGTGAAGCCAGGCGTGAAGCCAGGCGTGAAGCCAGGAACCATGCCCGGCACGGCGCCAGGCCTGACGCGGGCCCGGTAACTTCAGTCGTAGAATGCGAAATGGCGCCTTCCTTGAATTGTGCCGTTTCTTGGTCGGGAAGGTAGGAGGATAAGACGAGCTGCTACTGTCAGGTCGGTGACCTTGGAGGTAACGACTGGGCCATCGGAAAGTGATGGCTTGGCTCAGAGTTCAGCTGCACTATTGCATCATCAGGACATTCAACCATCAGCCAAGAACAAAAAGAGTAGGTAAGTATGATCGTCACCTCATAAACAGACGAATGGCGGGCGGGAGCATTGGTTTTCACCATTAGCTGGTTGTATTAGAGTGTCTACACCGAGAATTGTTGACGGGGCTGGTATGTTGACATGGATGATTGGCGTCAAGCTGAGCGAGTGGCGTGGGGACCATCGCGCTATATGGATCGGCGGCATGGATGCAGTTTCCAGCATCCTTCTCTTTGTGGTTGCATTTTGCCGTCTCCATCGCATACAGGCATGCACATAGGGCCGTCATCTAAATGGAGCGTGAACGAAATCACCATTACCAGCTAGGCGCAGGCGAAACTATCGGGCTGCCTAAGATCCTAGCACACACACTAGTTCAAACACAAAGCTGCTGGTGCTACCTTTCACATTGAGTAACCCTACCCGCACCCTATCGAAACCTACCAGCACACCATCTGGTAAAATGTCAGCTGTCATGTAAATTATTGTGTTTGAACAGTAAAACTCACTGTCTTGAATGGTCATTATCATTTGAATCACCCACCCATATGACCCAGAGTATGCCGTAACCCAGATCACTCAAATCTCGTAATAAATCTATAGTATTCAGTGCAATTCGCTGTAAAATAACCGCTCTATCTACTCGTTATATCGCATCTCAATCAAAATCGCTATCGAAGGACGAAATTTCAGAAGGTATCTTGATGGGTGTCTGCTGTGCCTCCTCCCTCTGTGCCTCTCGAGCTCTCTCCACCCAGTACCCGGTCAGCTCGTACTGTGATGTGCAAGTTTGAAAGTTGAAAGTGCAAAAAAATTGACCAGGTTTGGGTAAATGTTGCGTGTCATTTCAAAGACGAAATTTAGCAGGTAAAAACTGGGTTTACTATGTCAGGGGCAAGTGTAGGTCATCCAGCTGCAAGGCCCACTTTTCTGGTGTGGAATGGTGTGCCGGTCCAGAGGTTTCGTTGTCAAATTCCATACTACCTGCCTTGGATGATGCGGCTCTGCCGTGCGCTAGGCTCCCTAAGTGGAAGGTAACTTCAACATCCGCAAGTCTGCCTGGCTGCCCCATGGTTCCACATACATATTGACCCGGACCCCAACTGCCCTCCTCCCTTCCATAAATATCCCCACCAAGTCCTACAATCCTACCAAGCTCTGTGACCATCAACTTTCCTTTGTGTCCTGTCCTCAAAATCCAAGCAGTCTCTCGATATCACCACAATCAGACTACGCGTTAGCATATACAATGTCCAAACAGTTTGCCAGTCAAAATCCCAATACTCGGCTGAGCGAATATCAGCCATATAACATACCACACCATCTTCCTGTCGACAAACCTCGGCCGGCCAATACTCGATGCCATACACACGACTACACTTTGCAGTCCAATTGGAATCACAACGGGACGCCCTTCATCAACAATCGAGGAGCGTCCGAGACTGATGCCGGGAAACTATCGTTCAAGCAGGTCGGTACGTCCCCGACCACACCTCATGGGTGCTAAACTCTCGAGCTTCTACTAACATGAACCATTTTTATACGCTTCAGATACTGGAAAAAGCCATGAACAACGTGTCTGATCAGCTTATGGCACTCTTGGAGGAAGAGCTCGACAAGATGGAGGACGGCACCGAAGAAATCGAACAGCAGTCAACGAGTACGCGTCGGAACAGCAGGTTATAACACATTCCGGATCATGGATGGTGGGACAAGTATCTGTCATGTTTGAAAGGCTCATAAGTAGGATCGAGTTTGCAAGGCTCAGATAGAAGCGGTTTGCGTGATGGAATCCGCGAATAACAAAGAAACACACAACTGTCCTTCCCTGCTATGTCCTTTTTGCCCGTTGGTGGCGACTGCCCTTGCTCCGTTCAGTTGACCTCAAGTAGAAGCAGTCAGAAGGTCGGGGACATTGCTCTTTCCTTGCATGGAAATTGCGCTTACCTGCACCACCCAACCTAATGGCCCGCTCCTGCCCTCACAACAGGCATCGTTCCTCCCGTTCCTCCCGTTCCTCTTCTTTTCAAACGATGTGCATCTCAACATGAAGCAGTCGGCCCCGGCCATGATGACACTGACGAGCGCATATAATGATCATGCTTGGCCAAGTTCCCCTCTGCTCGATTTTCTTCCTTAGTTTTCAACTTACCCAAAGAAACCATTTGCATCCATTTGCATCCTTCAACATTATTTACAAATATCATTACAATCAGTACATTACCACCATCAAGATGCTCACCACCCAGGCACTCTCGGTCATCCTTGGCTGGTTGGGTATTCAAGACATCCTCGGCGTCTTGGCTCACCCTGGTGCCTCCGGTGCCCCAAGATTCAACCGCACCTTGCGAAGTGTTACCATCAACAACACCAACGTCACCGGTCTGACTGACAGCGGTCCCTACCATGTCTCGGTCCCCAATGGCTTCCGCATCCTCGAGCTCTTCCACACCGAGGTCCCCAAGAACCGTGATAACCGCGGAGAGGGCTCATATCTAGGTACCGTCGTCTAGTGAGTTGCCCCCAACCACCAAACTTCCCGATCCAAGACTCATACTGACAATGACATCAACAGGTACGCCGATGACCCCGCCCACTTTTCTCCCAACAGCTCCGCCGCTCCCAAGGAGGCCTGTTCACCCATAGCCGGTCCAGCTCGGTGCTCCAGCCGCTACGACTACCCAGCCTCCGCCGACCTCTGCGGGGTGCTGATTGAGGATATCCTTGGAGAAATGTACAAGGGTGCTGGATACTACGCGGGCAAAATCACCGACAACCATCACGAGGCCCATAGCTCCTCTGTCCCCCCCGTCAAACGCGCCAACGCCCCCATCCAGACCGTCATCGTAATCAAGCCCTCCGTCACCGTAACCAACTCCCCCGCCGCCGTAACCCAGTCCTCCGTCACCGTAACCACGTCCCCCGTCACCGTATCCAAGTCCTCCGTCACCGTATCCAAGTCCTCCGTCACCGTAACCAACTTCCCCGTCGCCGTAACCAAGTCCTCCACCATCGCTAGCTCAACGCCCATCGCTGCCTCTACACCCATCGCTACCTCAACACCCAGCTCTCATCCACTACCCCCCTTCCGTGGGTATCGCAACGTCCCCTTCCTTCCCTACTCCCCCCGCTCCGTGTGCCTTTCTGTTGCATCGACTCAGAAGCAGTGCTGCCTCACATGGGCGGATAATCTGCGCCAGGTAACCAACAATGGGGCCAGCATCGTTGAAGCGCTGCCTGGGGACTTTTTCCGGACTGGCAAGCGGGTGCTGGACAAGTGCGTGGTGGGAGAGTATGTGTACGGGAAGGTGCAGGATGCCAGGATGGGCTTGGATTGTACTACGCAGTGTATCAGTGGGGATGTCAGGAGTGGATGTCGGAGGGATGAGTGATCCGTCTTTGGGGTCAGCGATGAGACTTGGATGGGAAGCCGTGATGTTGATGCTTTGGGTTGAACGAGGCAAGAGACATGAACATGAAATGCCTCACTGCTGGTCCGAAATCGCCCGAGGAGGACTGGGCTGGTAATCCTAATGACCTTGGACGCTAGAAAGCTCCTATAGTATTGGTAATAAGCATTACATTATGACTCATGTTTCGTACGCTGTGGTGGTACTTCTCTATGTGGCAACCAGTGTCTGTTCATCATCACCGCCATCATTTCTCTAACTGTCGTAGACATCACACCACCAGGGCATGAATGTCCAGTCAGCTTCCACTAGGACATCTAATCGGACCCCGTCATTGCCAAGTACTCTGCGGCTGCTCCCCTCGCAGCAACCATCCAATCCTCTGGCTCCTCCTCCACCGCCGGCCCCCGCTGACTCTCGTACACGTGCTCCTGCTGCCTCTTGTTGAATCCGTACACATCGGTGTCCCTGTCATGGAAATATCAGTCATGGTTCACGCAGTTCCAATGCACGAGATAACACTTACAACTCAAACGCATCAACCCCCTCCCGCCCTTCAGCATCCCTACTAACCCAAACAGCCACACTCCTCGCCGCAACAGGGAACACTCCCCAGCCTTCCTCGTCAATCACCACCTCGCCCGGGCAAAACTTGAGCAAATCCGTCCAACACTCGCCGGCATGTTCGACGCCCACATACATCCTCTTACTAGCATGTTCCCACCAATTGGCCATGACGCACGCCACCCCCGCGCCTCCCGACTGGCTATAATGCCCCGACCGCGTGAAACCCACACAATGCGGGTGATCAAAGTAATCATGTTGCGTGCCGTACGCCCATAGCCGTCTAGCCAGCATGAGTTTGGGGAGGACCTGGCCGCCGCACATGGGTGGTATCCAGTGTTGCGGATCGGGTAAATGTAATTGCGGGGTAGGGGCATCTACCTCGGGTAACTCGGGTGAACATGAATCCTCGGATGAGGGAGTGGCATCAGATGTCACGCCGAAGGAACCGTACAGATCCGACCAGAAGATGCAGGGAGTGCCGGCGTTGGCGCGCAGGAGGATCAGAGAGTAAGCGAGGGGCATGAAGAAGGGGGTTATGGGCGTTTCGAGGGATTGGCCTTCTTGGGTGTCGTGGTTGCGGACGAAGGAGACGGTGTTGTGGGGTTTCCAGAGGGAGAGAGTGTCGGTGAATATGAGGCGGAGGTCGGTGTCTGGGGAGCCGTAGGTGATGCCGTAGGGGAGTCCCGGGCTGCTGCTGCTGCTGCTGGAGCTGGAGGGGGAGGGGGATGAAGATGATTGCAGGTGCTCGGAGGCTTGCGAGATGCGGCTGAAGTTGGAGACGAGCTGGACGTCGAAGAGCGAGAGGCGGTGGTGCATGTATTCGATGTAACGGGCTAGGAACTCGGAGTCTTCGCGCCAGTATTCGCCTACTATGAACCAAGTATCCGGGGATGAGGATCCGGGCGGACCGGGAGGAGATACATGGCGATCGATGTGGCCCAGAAGTTCGCGGACGAAGGCGTACGAGTAGTGTTTTATCGCGTCTAGTCGCAGGCCGCCCAGTTGCGGCAGCTGCGTCTTCAACCACCACGTCCAGTGGAAGATATCGCGCCTGACTTCCGGGTGGTCGTGGTCGATGTCGGCAAACATGAGGTAATCGTAATTACCGTTTTCTTCATCCACGTCCTCGGCCCACTCCTTGCCCTCGAACTTCCAAATGGCCTTCTCCTTGCCCCGATCGTCGTAATCGATCCCCTTGAAATGGCGCGCCGACCAGCGCAGGGGGGAGTACATGCCCCGTCTTCCCGGAAAATCGTAGCCGGTCCAGGCTTCGATCGATGAAGGCTCCTCCTCCTCGTCTAGCACCACCCTTCGGTCTTGGGGATCTACCCGCCGGGCAAGCACGGGCTCCGCAAAGTCCGCTGCGGCTTTATGGTTCAGCACGGCGTCGAAGAGCACCGACACGCCGTGCTGCGCGCCGAGGGCAACGAGCTGCTGCAGCTCTTCTTTCCCACCCCACTTGGTCTTGCGACTGCCCTTTTGGTCGAATTCGCCTAGGTCGTAGAGGTCGTAGATGTCGTAGCCGTTGCCCGTCTTCCAGCTGGCTTTGCAGGCGGGCGGGATCCAGAGCTGGGTTATGCCGAGCTGGGCCAGCGTGGGGATGATTTTGGAAAGGCGCCGCCAGTGTTGGAAATCGGGCGGGCAGTACCATTCGAAGCCTTGGACCATGGTGCGGTTGGGGGGACATGGTTGGTCGGACGGGTAGGGGGTGTAGGTTGTTGGTAAGGAAGAGGCGGGGCGGCGGTGACGGAGGGGGCGGAGTTGGGAGGATGTGCCGCCTAGGCCGTAGGGGGGTGGTGGTTCTAATGTTGGGCTGGGATATTGGGGGGTTAGACCGAGGAAGGCGCTCATTTTGGCTTTGGATCGGTCGGTGGTTGTTGATGACAGGGTGAGATGGTTAGGGAGGCCGTGGCTGTGGACGGGGGTGATGGAGATGGGATGATGACATGTTTATACAAGACATGTTGATGATAAGCAGGAGGAACGGTCATGCGGATGGAGGCTGACCGCTCCCCCGGGTGTGGTCGACAAAGTGGAAAAAGGCGGTGCCGGGATGAGGTGAGACGGATCGGAAATCTGGGGTTGTTGGACAGAAATATGGGTCTCTGGTGGATGACTCTTCCTGTTGGATTTCCTTGTTGATGCATGCTGACCATCTGTGGCTCTTCCTAGTATCTGGTGAACTGGGGGCCCAATGCCCATGAAGCTATTGCCATATTTTTGGTGTTTTCCCCATCATCGTCCTCCATCACCACCCCCCAAATACCCAATATTCTGTCCATCAGATCTCATGCCGAGCCTAGGTATCTCTCGGTGGACAATCACAGGTTCGTATTGGCGGTCTCCACGCCCCCTGTTCCAGTCCCCAATCCCCATCGTCCACTGGAGATGGCGGCGTCATTGGGGTCCCCCATCGCCGGGATGTTCGCTGCAACGGTAGGTTGGTCTGCCCCACCGGTCCCTGAAGATCGACCGCCTTCTATGGCTTCCACGGACCATTGTTCGACGTCTTCCAACTTTCCAAGACTTCCAAGCTTTCCACACCGAAAGTCATGCCAAGATCATCCAATTGTTCCATCTTTGGGGATATGTCAGAATATAGGGGGTACAGATCTGGCACTAATCCATCACCTTGATGGAGCTCCAATTTTTAGGGTGTTTGGCACAGTGGTCAGAATCTGACAGGATACGAGGTTCGGAGGACGGAAGGGTGGGTGCGACGGTGTCCGACGGGCCGAACGGTGCCATCGGTCGGTCGGGGTAGCGCATCACTGCGGTCAGTACCTACAGTACTGTAACCTCGTGGCATTTAGGTTGCCGACTTCGCGGGGTACATACAGTACTGTACTAGACAACGGTCGCGCATTGCTGGGGTCGCAATATATAGTCGGGGACACGGGAGTCGTCAAGACCAAGATAGTCAATTGCATCACTCGCTCGGGGCACATGGTGGCCGGTCTCGAAAGCTGGGGACCTGAAGTTGTACGGGGACCCGTACCTATAAGCATCAAAATCCATACGTTCCGTCACCCCCCAAGTCTATAGCGTACCTACACTTACACTTCATACATGTTAAACCCTAACCCGACTATTCGTCTTGAGTACCGACCCCCGACCGTCAACCGTGTTACCAGGCCACGAGAAATGAAAGGGGAAAACATGAGGATAAAGTGTCACAAGAATCCATCGACTGTAGTTGAACTGCATACCATATATATCATAACCTTTTCGTTGGCCCAACCTTTCCTTCCAAACGCCTTGAACGCCGCCGCTGTCAAACGACATGAACCCAAAACAGAAAACCGACCCCAATGCCGAACCCATCCATACATGTACATCATGAACAAACATCAGTCATCAATAACCACCACCTCCCCCTTCCCATCCACGGATATCCCATCCCCAAGTTGCATCCCCTAATGCTCCGAATCCAACGCCCTAACAATCGCATAACTCGTCCCCGCCGCCAGCGCCCCAATGACCAAAGTCTGCACCGCCCCCCACACGCCCGCCTCCCTCGTCCTAATCGTCACCCAATTCTTGACAAACCCAAACACCAGCAGAATAATCGCCGTAATCACCACCGACACCCACAACGCCTCCCCCGTCCTCTCCATAAAGAAATACGGCACCATGGGAATCAGCCCTCCCACGAAATAACTAAGTCCCATGACGCCCGCGCTGACCCACGCCCTGTTGAGGTCCGGCTCCATCATCCTCAGCTGCAAATCCATCAAGAACCTGACCAGATTCTGCTCGTTGCCCTTCCGGCAGAGGTCCTGCACCAGCGCCGCGGCCGTGGGGCGGGAAACGCCATAGTCGTCTTCCAAAATGGAAAGGATTTCCGATTGTTCCAATTGCGGGAGGTTGGTAACTTCCCAGCTTTTTCGCGAGTGCTCGGCTTCCCAGTGTTGACGCTCCGTGACGCCGGCCAGGTAAGCGCCGAGGCCCATGCTGATCATCCCCGAGAAGAGCTCGGCTAGGCCGCCCATTATCACGAGCTTGGTGCTGCCGAGAGTGGAAAGGCCGGCGGTTAGGGCGAAGGGCACGGTGAGACCGTCCGAGAAACCGAGGATGATGTCCCGGAAGAGACCGTCGAGGGGGTTGGACTTTTTGGATGATGACGAGGATGCGCTGTCGCAGCCTAAGGGAAGTTGGCGGGGGCAAGGCCCGGCTGCAGTGACGGAGGAGCTCCTGGTGAGGCAGGAGCGCATGCTGCGGATGGAGCTGGGGCGGGATTTGTGTGCTTCGTATTCTGAGGGCGGGAGCTGGTCGGTTGGTGTTGATGTTGAGGGTCTGGGGCCGAGGAGTGGCGATGTTTCTGGTGATGGGGTCATGGTGTTGTTGTTGGTGTTGTCGACTTGTTGTTGTGGTTGGTCGGGTCAGTTGATGTTATGGTTGAGATTGTGGTTTGTGAATTGGTGTATGGTTAACCGTTTCTGGTCGTATTTGGGATTCAGTGGGAAGGAATTATGATGAACGATGGATGGATGAATAAATGGAAATTGCAAACAGCAAAGAGCCGGCGTTTGATATCAGGCAAGCTGAGGAAGGCGAGGTGAATAGGTGATCCATGTCACTCTACCCCGGGGTGCGGTTGGGAATGCTGACCATTCCTCGCACCGCTATTGGACAGCAAGTGGCGGCACTTGGATGCCAGGGGGTGAATGCAGCCAAGAACCATCTTGGTCCAGGCAAGAGAGATGCAAGTCGAGACGGCAGGGATGACAACCTGAAGAGACCAAATCACGTCTTGCGCATTTCTGTTTTCCACCCTTCTCATCACCTTGAACTTTGCCATCACCTTGGTCATCTTCATAATATCTCTTGCTGTTGATTTGCGAGCCGGCGAGATGCGCTTGGGGCGAACCAAGGGAAGAAGAAGGTGACCTGGCCTCGGGTTAGGGTTAACAATGGTCTTTGTTCCCGGAGCGGTGGTCAGCAGCGGCTGATGGTGTGGTCATCATTATGGCAGGCGGGAGGCACCAATCGAAAAAGATCTTGAAGGATTTGTTTGCATTTTGTGTCCTTCGTTCGTCAAGTGTCTCTGTTTACTTCGTGGGCGTAACACAGCAAGGAAACCGCCTATACATGATAATGTCTTAGCATGAGGGCCAACTCCAACATCATATCTCGAGGTTGGAGTTAACTTCCGAACCAAGAATCCCACCCCTTCACCGAGGAAAGAAGCGACGCCGGAGACCAAGTAAAGGTGGTGCCCAAGTTACAGCCAACCCACTACTGGTATTGGAAGGTGCAATGGTGCACTGTGCTGCGGGGTATTTAAGGTCGTTTCTTCTGGTTTTTAGTCTTGGTCTTCTTTCTTCTTCGAATCAACCACCCTCTCCGTTCCTTTACCGAACCTTTGTGGCATTCAACGAACGAGTTGCAGCATCTTCTTCCGACATATCGAAGCTTCTGCTCCGGTAGCCATGAGATCCATTTCCTCAATCATCTTCCGGGCTTTCGCTATCTCTTCCTCGATCCTCCCAAGATCTTCATCTCCAAACTGGAACTTGCTCATAACCTCCTTATTCTCTGCTGTCTTGATCATTTCAAGCAGTAGATCCCTTGGCTCCCCTTGTAATTTTATCTTCCTCTCGTAGATCCGCTGTTGTGCCCTAACAAAAGGACTCTTTCCACGAAAATCTGCGTGAAAAGGGTTGACTCGTCGCGTTGCGAGCAAAACTTTCATGCAATCCCAGCTCGGGAGAGCACTGCCTTTATAGTATCCCTCCAGCGCCCATCGTAACGGTGTCCAGCCGTCCTTATCCGGTGTGTCCACATCGATTTGGGGGAACTTCCCAAGAAATAGCCGCAGAATATCGTCGCCCATCTTTCTACTTGCGTAAGATACGACGGTACAGCCTTGGTTGTCTGGCCTATTCAGGTGCTGAACATCAGACTCCGGGCAGTGGTCTAGTAAGAGCTTGATAGTCTTACTGTCTAGATGAGACACTGCATAGGAAAGTGGGGAACGTCCTTCATTATCCACTTGATGCGTGTCAACGTCAGGAAACGCGTCCAGCAACAGCTGGACTATGGCATCGTCACATCGTACTGCCCAAGATAAAGCTGTTTCGCCGCGACCATTCTTGATGTTGATATTAAAGCGGGGGGCAAGAGGTTCTGACAAGCGATCCATACGACCTGTTATGTGGCTCATGCTGTTTTCCAGCGTTGCTGCAGCGGGGCACGTTGAGCAAGGGAGCTTGAGCTTGACTTGCTGTACTAGTCCTGCGCAGATGGCTTCCAAACTTCTTGTACCCAACGCCTCATGCACCACTGTCCCACCCTCTTCGTCTTGGATGTTTGGATCGGCCCCGTAGGCTAAAAGGACCTCCAGAGCTTCTGAAGTACGCGTCGAGAAGATGACGGGCCTGCCGTGGTTCAAGCGGCTATTCAGAATGTTCTTGACTTTTGTAGGACAAACGTGTGGCTCTGTATCGAAGCTTCTGGGGTTCCCCTGACACTCGCAGTGTCGGGAACCAACTTGCACAAGGAAGCTTTCCAAAAGCGGCCCATGGCCAAACGCTGCAAGGTATCCCGCCACCGCAGCATCACTTTCCGGATGTATATTATCCCATAACATCATATTGTACATTCCCTCGAGCAAAGCGGTAACTTCTTGAAAAGTTAGATGGGAGCAAGGGTTTTCCACCGCAGCGTTAACGAGATGTCTGAGTGCCGGAGACCCACTACGGTGGGTCTTAATCGAGACTACCCACGGATACCCCCAGCCTCCGCAACGTAGCTTGAATTGTTGTCGAAGCTCGGGATAATCTCGGAGCAAGTGATGGGCGTTGAACTGGGCAAGAAGGTAGAGCATAGACGGTAGTGTCTCAAATATCTTGAGTCCAGGGTATTCTTCCTCGTCTTCAAAGTCTTCCACGTCTTCGTCCGTGTCATCTTGGTCGTCGGATGGCTCGATGAGGTAGTTGGCTTGTTCCTTATTTGTGACATTCCCCAAGGCCTTATACAGACAAGTCCACTTATGAATCGGAAACTCGCGCAAAAAGACATCCTGCGAGATGTCCCTGCAGTGAGCCTCATCAGCATGACGTAAAACATTCATGACAGCATAACGCAGGAAAGGGTAGTTTCTCTTGACGACCTTCGGACTGAGGTTTGCTGACAAGTCAAGGGACTTTGAAGAATCGTCTGGAAATATCACCGAGTATGTGGCCAGAATGTGATCTAGGCAGACCTCTTTCAGGCTTTCGTGGATATCTCCGGGTCTCCTAAAATGGAAACCTTCCATTCCCGACAGAAGGTCGGATCTACCGCCTTTCCCCGATAGGAAGTCCTTGACAGACTCATGTATGAACTGCACAGTAAAGGCTCCGTTTACTTCTGCAAGTCCTTTGGAGACACTGTCCACGTAGTGGCGTAGGTCATCAGTTGACATTTCATCGTCACGGGTAGTCGCCCGAGCAGAAATGCGTGGATCAACTACTTCGGGATATCCGCTGTGGTATGGGTTGGCACTCAGCTGGATCGCTGCATATAACTCCACAGGTTTGAGTGGACGTATTGAGCAGAGAATCCACTGGAGGCATCGAAGGAGCTCTTGCATATCCTCCCTATCCCTAGTCAATATGGAATGGAAAAGCGCGTCCAAACCAGAAGGTATCTCATCAAGACGCTTCCTCAGCGCCGAGATCTTCCCCCTGGCGTACTCCCGGTTAAGAATCGGTATGACCAGTACGACCCAAAGAAAAATGCCGGAAGACCTTGTCAAGAGTTCGTGTTGAATTTCGGGTTGGTGAATGGAATCCCCCAGTCGCAGCCTGGCCCCAATGTACTTCGCAATATCATTTTTATGACCTGGTTGATTTTCCAGTACGATTTGGATGGCTTTCTTCGCAACGACATTCGGATAATGTCGTGATGCAAAACAGACCCTGAAGGACAGTCCCTTGCATAGCATGACCCCATCCAGGTCTTCAAAGAAAGAAACCATCTGTTGAACCTCTGAGTCTTGGCACTCATCCAGGGCATCGATCCAACATTCCACGGGCTGTTGCATTGCCACTAGTTCCACGGCATTTCTCAATGTATCGGTAAGAAGTCCGATATTCCATCCGTTGTGCGCAATGTAGGAGGGGCCTGTTTTGTCAATGTGATCCATTGCTTTCCAGAGATCCTTTCGACCATCAAGCAAGAGGAACAGAAGTGTTCGATAGCAACCAAGGGTCGACTTTTCTAGCTCTGCTCCTCGGGCGTTGAAGAAGAAAGAAATCACCGTGCAATTTGCTTGTCGGGAATGAATGGAATGAAGATACTTCATCAACGTTGATTTCCCTGTACCTGGTTTTCCCTTGATCCACAGAAAGCCCGAGTCACACAATCCCTCATTGCCTCTTGCCCAGTTGGTGTACTCTGGGGCGGCCAAGAACCATTGACGTGTTTGCATATGATCGGGCTGGAGTTGTATCTCGTTGATGATGTCATGCATTCGGGCACCAAGCTCAGGGAATCCGAGCGAAGCAACCATTTTCTCCTTGAGTTCCAGGTCAATCTGTGGCTGATCTTCAGGGCGGGGGTCCATCTTGCGCTCTGTATCCGATGCTGAGGGGAGCACAGCGGACTTCATGCGTGACGCAGGTATTGTGCGCGGCAGTGTGCCCATTGGGTCAATAATTCCTTCTTGACCACACGCTGATAGGGGTTGTCCGGCCGATAACAGGTTTTGGTCCAGAAACGGCTCTTTAGACGGCGTCAGGTCTGCGTCGTTAGGCAATGCCTCATCAACGCTGGTCTGCTGAAGTTGCTGAGTGGAAACATCTGAAGGTTGTTCAAACGGGGAAGCGGTTGCCTTGGAGTGGACTGAGGGTGGACGTCCTTGACTTGATGTACCCAAGAACCCATCAGACGGCGACCGGGTTAAGCGACTGCGAAGGTCACGCCTATCGTTAGCGGCCAAGATTCGTTGGAAGGCGGCCGCAACCTTGATATAGTTGGGATCGTCCAGCCCATGGAAACGACACATGTCCATATGGTTATCGCTGATGTGCTGAACAGTCTCAGCTACGGGCGTGCCGAGGTAAGATGAGTTGTCCTCAACGACCTATGTCAGAGATCAGCTTCGTGAATACCGCTAGATGATTCAATAGGACAGTTGGGCAAAGCAAACCTTTTTACCGAAAAGAAGCCAAACCCCGGTTTCTTCTTGGAATGAGTAGACTGTCCATTTTGCTTCCCATGCTAGAACCTTGAACTCTTCGAAATCGGTTGGCCGCACGAGGGTTGGAAGTAGGGTATCCATGATATGCTTGTTAACGTTCACCCCAATCCCAATGGCAAAAGCAGAGAGGACGCGGTGAAAGCCGCTCCGGGGATCGGCTCCTCGATGGGGGGTGCCAAAGAACATGACTGAAATGGTCGAGAGGAAGAGGGCGTGACAGTGAGGATGGGTATCTTGACAACGGCTGGCTTGTTTGAGAGCGTCCCTAACAACCACACCACCCAAGCTGTGGGCGACAAAGACCAGTGGACGGGTTACTTCCTGAGACGACCTTCTTTGGGCCTCCAACCCACATAACATGTCCCACGCATGGTCATGAACCGTGTTCCTACTTATCGACCCCTGGAGGAAATGACGGATTTTGGTGTCGTATCCGTATGTTAAGATCCTAGCTGTCGGCACAGTTGTCGGAAGCAGATCGTGCGGCCAGAAAATGGCACCGCCAGGTCTCCCTATTCTAGTCTTGGCCCGTTTCTTGACCTCTGCAGCATCGAGCGTCCAGGTCGACTTTGGATGGCCGGTAAACCCGTGGACAAAGACGATACTGTATGCAGCATTCGGTTAGCAGCCAGGCCCGGATTGACAAGGACATAGAAGCAGCAACAAAACAAGGAAGTGCTTGACATACTCCACTTCTATGTTGGTTGGTTCATGAAGAACAGTTATACCATGATCGTACACCATCCTGGTTCAGTAACTCGGTAGGCCAACGTCACTGTGAGTGTGTCACCGCATACAATCGGTCGGGCGTTAGACAGTTCAAGGTGTCCTTGACAGGTCTCTCTCAGAATACCAAACCAAGATACATCCAGCCTCGATCTGTAAAATCCTACGGCACGTCCTAAAGCTTGGAGACCAGACAGCGCGCACCGAGGTGATGATGTATTCGGGCGACGATAGTATCGTGGTGAAATATGCCGGTGCGAACAGGTGCGTCCTGGAAGCCGCAAAGCTCGCTGTAAGTTTGATGAGAAGCACAGAAACCCAAAGCCTGAAGCGTGGTGCCATGTGTGCCCGACAAGAGCCAAACGCGTACCCGTGCCACGCCCCCACTCTTAGCTGATCTGCATCACGCCTTTTGGGGATTAGTGTATAAGGCTCAGCTCCCGACGATTGGAGGGCCCCAAGGTGAGCCGCCACCTGTGGGCGTGTGGCGCAGAGGTGTAGGGTGAGCTCGGTGAGCTCAGTGGGGGGAAAGTAACTTGGACGACAACCTTGGAGAGGGTTTGCCTCTCTACGCAGTGGCTATGAGACGGGATGTCGTGACAGAAACATGGAGGGAAAAGAGGAGATGCGGTCATTCGAGACGTAACCTCAGAGACGAAGATAGAGAAGAACTCCGGTTGTGAGCATCGCAACCGAAAGGTGATGCCGTGGTAGGAGGATCGCGAGCTAGAAGCTGTAGTGTGCGAGAGCGTGGGAGCGAGCACCATTATCGAGGGAGGACTGTAGGAAGAGACCATACTCTATGGAAATCAATTGGAACTGAGTACTCGGTTTTGGGTTTGGGCGAGCGTCAAACCTCTTGTCGCTGAAATCATGCGTGCTGGCAATTCCGTGGTTTGGTAGGGTACGAGCTCCGAGACCGGATATTCAAATCACCTGCAGTTTCCCAAGCAAGGTCAGCTCCTTCCTACCATAGAACCAAAGTCGAAAACTCCCGCTGTGAAAAGGCAAAGCGAAGGAAAGAGCATGGTACCTCAAGCCTTCAGTTGGAAATGCCACTTCTTTCTCCGAGTCTCCGACTGAAACCGTGAGCCATCACCTATGAGCCGCGGCCAAGATCGGCAGGTCGGCCCAGCTTACCTAAGGTACCTCTACTCAAGGCGCAACCCCTTCGCAACTGCGAGAAGGGGCATCCCATGGAAATCCTGACAAGGCCGGGATCCGAAAGGGCTGATGGCCAAACCAAATCCATTACACATAAACCCATAACATACAATTACTACAACATCTCCTTACAACGGAACTCTTCAAGTCTTCATCATTAAGCCACCCAATCGTTGCCAATCCCCCACCACCAACGATACCCCATCTAACCAAAACTAACCCAAGTATGTCATGTCTCCCACCCTTTGCTTCCTCTCTCGCTCATAAACTCCATCTCCCCTCTAGACTCTAGAAATTATAATACCTAGGCTCATCAAAAACATGATAATGATGCCCCCTAACGCCCTCGCCCCTAAACAGCGCAGGGAACCTCCACCCCTCCGGCACCTGCTGTTCCTCCACTCTCCTATCCCTCTCCTCCTGACTCGCCGCCAAAACCCGGCCCTTCTCCCCCTCATCTTCTTTGGGCACGACAAACTTGGCTACCTGCAACTCCGTATCTGTGATGGTTGACCTGCTCACGCGGGCGTACCCCGTGCGGCGCAGGTTCTTGTAAAGGATATACTCGCACCACCTGTCCCAATCCGTGTAGTCGACGTCGTGCATGCCCGAGACGTCGGAGACGTACGTGTTGTAGTTCCCTTCCAGCGGCTTGGTGACGAGGTAAGAGAGCAGAACGGCGGGCCGGTCGGCGGGGATGGAACCCATTAGTTTGGCAAGGTACTCGGATTGGAGACGGCGGTCTTCGGGGTCTTCTTCTTGGCCGGAGTGGAAGACGAAGACGTCCACTGGGGAGCCGTACACATCGAGCGTGGCGTGGATCGCGGGAGCCAGCTCACCCACGGGAGAGGGAAGCAAGTGATGAGTCGAGTTGAGAATGGGGAACTTGGAGAGCAAAGCGGCGCCCCACGTGTGCTTGTTGGGGCCCGGGCCGTAGTCCACGTACATGCCGAGATCCTCGGCCAGGAACTGGGTGGTGTCGCGGTTACCCATGATGATGCGCTGGAGATCAGATTCCAAAAGGCCAATGACGTCGACTTCCAATTCCTTGATCAGGTCGCGCATGCGGTACTCGGAAGACCACATGTCGTTGTCGAGCGAGAAGTGAATGGTCCAGATGCCGGCGGTGAAAAGTCGGTCTTCAGCGTGGTAGGGCTTGTAGTCATACGAGGGGAAGCGGAGGAAGTTGGCAACGAGGAAAAGGATGTTGAGGAGGCCGAGGATGCCAACGTGGTACTTGCGGTGGCCGAACGAAGAGCTGCGACGGTCCGTGGTAGCAGCGTACTTGCGGCTGGCTTGTCCCGAAACGAGGTCAAAGACACCGGCGCCGATGGTGAGCATGGTAGCGATCATGATCCAGTCCGTGTGCTCGCGGACGTATGGGCCACCAGGAACGAAAGCGTAGGCAACAACCCAGACGTGGAAGAGGACTAGGAGGTTGTAGAAAAGGAAGCCGAGACCGAAAGTGACGGCCGGGCTCTTCTTGGCGGCCCTGCTGATCAAGGGCACGGCGATGGCCATGAGGTAGGCGGTCAAGATCAGGGCGCCATAGTAGCCGAACCACTGCTCATACAAGGTGAGCATAGCAGCACCAACGCAGGCAGCACCGTACGCGGTCCAGTTGGTAACCATGCCAGGTCTAAAGACACCAATGAGGAGGCCACCGGTCATGGCGGCAATGGTGTAGTAGGCATGGACGTTGGAGACGGGGCCACGGACAGGGAAGCCACCCCAAACCCAGAGAATCATGGTGCTGGTATCTGACAGCAGGGAGTGGATAGCGAAGAAGAGACCACCAATGCCAAAGGCGGAAAGGAGCGAAGAGCCATTCTTCTGTTCGTTGATGTCCCAGCTGTTCAGGGGAGCCTTGCGAGTGAACCTGAGCACAGCCAAGACGGCAAGAACAAGACCGGTACCGTTCCACCCACCATTCTCGGCGTGCATGATGGGCCAGATGGGGTTGTTGGTGTACCAGGCGAACTTGGCAATGGAGGACATGAGAAGACCGGCCAGCCAAGCAACAACGCGAATCTCGAGTCTGGCGGGGTGCAAAGAGTCGGAAGACCAAGTAGCAGTCCAGGCAAGACAACCCATAAAGACACCGAAACCGACGGTGAAGAGGCGGTAGACGGGGTCATGAACCTTGTAGGCCACCAGACCAGCGAGCGAGAGGACATGGAAGAAGCGCTGGTTGTTGACAACGAGGGACCGCAAAGGGCGGATGCCGAGCAAGAAAGGGGCAATTGTGGTCATGACGAGGGCTTCATAGCCAGAGATGCCCATATGCCAGAGGGGAAAGTCTATAAAGGTCAGTATAATTAATTACTTGAGCAGGGAGGTATGGCCCTTGACGACTTACACCAGATGACAAGACCCAAGCTGGTCAGAGTGGACCAGAAGACGAACTACAACCATGTCAGACACAACTCCTCCCAGTGGTATATGGTATTGTACGTACGCCATGGTAAACATCTGCAACAATATCGAGAGCATGGCCCAGGTTGAACCCTGCAGAGTACACGCCAGCAGTGGCCTTCTCCTTCCTGTACACCAAATTCGTTAGTGTCTGGGTCGCTCTGAAACACGGGAACGGAAGAAGCGGAAAGGGGCAAAGGTTTGCTTACTCTTTCTCTAGCACGGCAGTAGGAACGGACGAGGCGTTGGCACTATTCAGAAAGTAGGTAGGTTTCAGAATCTGACTTGTCTTTTTTTGTTGATTTTGGGCAACGCACACATGGTGGTGTATGTACAGAAGCACGCAAAACAGAGAAAACAGAGGCTTATCGTGGGAGCCATTGGACGTACCCCTTGCTCGCGCCCTTGACATCCTTGACCACCAGCTCGAACGTGTCAAAGTCCAAAGCCGTTACCGCATCAAAGGCAACGTCGAAGAGAATGAGGGCCCATTCGAAGAAGGCATAAATGGTGTAAGCTGTGCGGCGCATCATAGGCGCAAAAGGTTAGCGCATTGGGTCCCGGTTGTCGCAAGAGTGTCTCGGGAACTGTGACCTACCTCCGGCCACGTGGTGGACCTTGTGCTGGATAAAGAAGTAGACCAAGGGAACCAAGGTGCCAAAGAAGCTACCGGCAATCCACTTTCTGTACTTGATCGCCTTTGCGTTCGGAGGGCTAAGCGCAATGCATCCGGTTGTCCATGGGATCGTGAAGACGATGTACGAGATCATGAGGATATCGTGCCAGTCATGGTCGTCGGTCGAGGTGATGTACGTCCAGCCGCCGCAAGTAAGAGTTCGGATGACACCGGAAAGCGCAATCGCCTTGGGAAGAACACGGCCGGGCTTGGCAGTCAAGAGATACCAGAGTCCAACAAGGGCGAATCTCGGACCTGCCGGACATTAGTATGGAGGCGCAAGGCGCATAGTTTGGCTCGGGTATTTGTATTGTAGAGCGTACCGGAAGCAATGGCGATAAAGATCATGTAGATGGATCGTTCGGGATATCGGTCGCCAATGGTGGCAGAGACGGAGGGAAACCACTCGTCCGGGTAGCCAAACCACTCGTTCTTCACAATCTTGTGGTAGTGTAGGGCACATCCGATGATGAGGGCGCTAAGGAAGGCAGCTGGTGTCGCATTGGGGAGCTTGTTAGCATATGACAGGGTTTGCTGGGAATAGCCTCTTGATGACATACCATAGGCAACCACAGTGTGTGCCCAGCTGATCCATTGGCCGTTGAAGGAGAGCACGACGCCGCCGGCGTCCTTGTCCTTGTACTTGGACGACGCCATGGTGGCAGCAGTTGTGCAAGTTGAGTCGGGGCGGAGATATCGCGGGCTTGGGAGTTTTGAAGGTTCAACTTGTCGCGCAACTTTGTTGGCTTAGGTGCTGACGGGATTCTCGCAAAAGATCGATTGGCAAGGGAATGGAGGGGTCGGATCCGGAGTTAGTGGGATTTGGTGGACAACATGTCACGGCCTCTAACAAATCGAGTGGAAGCCAGAAAGGACAGGCAGTGTTGAGACAACGGGTGGAAAGAAAAGAGAAGGAATGGAAAAAGACTGAAAAGACGGGACTCGGGAAAAAGAAGCTCAATCCAAGGAAGCTCGGCCCATGACAAACTGCCCTTGGAATTCTGAAAAGAAAAAGAGACAAGATCGTGATTCAGGTCCCTGCCAATCGCTAACAGCCCGGCGATTACGGGACGATTGGCGGCCGTCGATTGGCGAATTAATTGTTAGTACCGCTCATAAGCCAGTCCATGCGTGGGATCCCCCAATGTCACTTCCACACTCGGTTAACATGGCCGGGGTACCGCCAAGACCACTAGTCCCGGACAGGGCACTCGGACCACTTCAACTTCCCGTTGTCAACAGCCCGCGCGCCAGAGACCACTACGGGGCACGGGCGGCCTACCCAAGGTGATTAAGAAGGCGGCCGAAATTAAGCGCGAGAAGCTTACGGCTAGAAAGAGAAGGGAGGAAAACGAGAGGAAACACTCAGTCAAGCAGTTCGAGAAGCGCAAGGCGGAGAGAGAGAGGGCTATCCTGTCCAAGCTGGAGTAATTATACAATGTTTTGGGCTTGCGTGTGTCATGGTTTGTGCAGTCTCTCACGCTTTGTACGCTATGCGTTTATCATTTTCTTTGCATTGGGCGGCGTTTCTTGTCAATGGGAAAAATTGTCAGGCTGTTTTATTGATGAGGCGATAGGCAGCGGAGTCTCACTCGATTTTGTATACGGAGTCTGATACAAAGTATTTAAGAACATATTCTAGTTGCTTATTCTATCATTCTCTATTAATATTGCTTGTAAAACTTACTCTTCACGTAAGAGTATCTCCAGTTCCCTATCTCGGATCAGCCTGTCTCGGATTGCAGTGGGAAGAATCCAGTCAACCGTCAAGAAAGAAAAGGATAGCCCCATCAACCTCTCATAACATCGGCAAAGATTAAAATATTTTATGTCCTTATAGCCAGAATGGTCGTGGTAGCATAATACTCTAACGGCCTCCTTAAAGACATCTCTCACCGCCTGAGTATAGTCCGGCGTGATCATCCCAGTACAGTCGTTTGATATTCCCAATAATGCATAAACGTAGTCTCTCGGGTCTGTCGCTCTAAAGTCATTCATCACACATAGCCTCATCCACTCCGCAAGTGTTGTCGTCACCCCTTTTAGCCTCGTTTCCCTCAACTTGATCATCTCAAATGCTGGGCTCCAGAAAGCCTGATACGTCGGATGATTGTCATACTGAAACCCGACCCAGGAACAATAAACCTGACCACGCGCCACTGGTTCTGTGACCGTTAGCTCCAGCACCTCTTCAAACCTCCTCTTCTTCACAAAGTAGTTGCCGCAAAGAATCACGTAGTCATTGGCCATCACGAACTCCTGAATAATCCACACCCTACGCCAATACGACGCCGAACAAAGCTTCGCAATCCCCATAGCCGTTTTGCGAGTTCGAATATAAATAGCGCTGGCCTCCTTTTTCTGCGACATTATGGAAAGCTCTCGCCTGCCAATCCCCACGATCTGCCATATATGCCTGAAACTGTCATTCTGCTTAGACAGAATGGTCCGGCCGATTCTCGGTCGTATTGTCGGGAAGATGGAATGCTGTTCCAAGGTCGTGATGTTCATACTTGACAGCGCGCCTGCGAAAGACAGACCAAGACTCTCATCGAAGAATTCTCCGTCCGTCGAATCGCGGGGGTTGCACATTGTTTCCATCGCCTCCTCGGCCTCCTCTCCTAGTCTCCCCAGCCACACCAACACCGTCTCTGCGGCTGCAAAGATATCTCTCATCAACTCCACTTGATGGCCCTTCTCTCTATCGTCACCCTGGTTAATGCACAAGGCATCGATCCAGAGCGGCATCGGTGCATCACTGCTCTTGTTGAAACCGGCACGGATAATCGCCTTGAGGGCGTCGTGGAGATTCTGACGGACGCGGACCGTATGGCCGTCGAGGTTGATGGTTGGAAGATCTGTATGTACCTGTGGCGGTGGCCCCCATTCATATGAGAGAGCTCTGTAAGGTTGAGGGCTTGAACCATCAAGGTTCAACTCGATGGTTTTCAAGGTGGCGTGGATAACGCATGTGGCCGACATTGGGTCGTCTGGAGCGGAGGGAGATGCAGTTGAGTGAGAGCTGAGGACAAGCAGGCGAATGTGCTTGCCATGTTGGAGAGGCTGGTAGGTATACTCGTCTGGGCTCGAATCGCCCTCCAGACCCAATGGCGCCCCAGACGAGTATATGCTGCAGGTGGTTTCCGAGACTTGGTCACCGGACATATTACAGGGCTCTTGTAGAGGTTCGGGCTGTGCAGTGTCCTGATCGAGCACGGCGCTGCCACTACCCCTCAAGGTAGGCGCGCTGCGACTAACCCTCAAGGTAGGCGCCCGAGTGTTCGTAAGAGAGGGGTACGGCATTATCGGTTCTGTCAGGAATCTGCTTGAACAATCAGAAAGCTGGCAGAGTTGACGGCACCTAAGCATCACTTTTGTGCCTACTTACATCCAGGAATGAAAAGAGAAATGATCTCAAACGTCAAGGGGAGAGGCACAACTCGAAGGCATCTGCCAGCTTCGGTACCTATCCTCTTCCTTGCGAAGAATTCGAGTGAAGTGTCGAAGACGCTCGTTCGTCCTGTTAGGTAAAGGGTTCTTCGGAAAGGATATAAGCTATCGTCTGTGTAGTAGATGATTGATAGTAGGGAACAATGGGAAGGTTTGGTTCAGGTTCGGTGGAAGTGGAGAAGACCATGGGGATCCAGGATGAATGCCCGAGAAGCGAACATTGCGGTCACTGGTCAGGCACGAGTTCCTACCTTCTAGACTCAAAATACCAGCGCCTCAAAGCTTCTCACGGCCTCATTGGGTTTCAGGCTCTGAGGGCACTACAGTAGGTCGGAGCAGTGTGGCTTTGATCGGAGATGTGGGCAGGGAGCTGGCAGAATCAGCCCTGAAAGAGTGGTTGGAACCAATGAGGAGAAATTGACAATTGGATTGGTCTGGTGGAAGAAGACGGAGGAAGAGGTGTGCCAATCCTCCTTAAACACAACGATAATGGAAAATCTGGGTGGAGTGCTCTTTCCCAACCTTACAGCCCGCTTCCTGTACATGCATGTAAATGTATGTGTGTTAAGGTGAGGGGGCCGCCCATCGTGTGAAAAGGTCCGGAGCGCCAAGACAAACCCCAACCTTCTCCAAGACATTCCAAGCCGCTCACAGCCTCACGTCAATAAAAAGAGGAAAGAGAAGAGGATAAAGTCATGAAGCCGAGTGCGACATTGAGTATCGTGGTGGGTAGTAACCTTGCACAACGTATGTACAACACAGTAACAACGGCATAAGCACAGACCACCAGTTTCGGTGAAGCATCCCTGTCTGCAGGTCTCCACTAAAAAGTTTCTGTCCCACTCAGCCTGTGCAACACTGCAACTGCAGACAACTGCAAAGTGCAACTCCATTTGTTTTGTTTTGGTGATAGATACCGAGATATAACATCGACAACGAACCATATCAACACCGGGAACAGGCAGCCTCCTATAACCACTTCAACTACCACACCCACCATCCAACGATCAATCACAGTTAATCCGACATCATGGGTAGCGTAGCGGAAAAGGCACGCTTCTACCTCGAACGGGCAGCTCCCCAGCTCCGCGAGTTTGAGGAAAAGGACATCTTCAACAAGGTTAGTTAGTCCATTGTTCCCAAGTCATCTCTCCATCTCTTTCATGTCTTAACACTTCCTTACGACAGGATGAAATCCGCTCCCTCGTCACCAAGCGCTCCGACTTCGAGCACCTCGTCCTCTCCCCAGGCACCAAGCCGTCCGACTTCCTCTCCTACGTCCAATGGGAGCGTTCCATGGACCGTCTTCGCGCCAAGCGCTGCAAACGTCTCAAGATCCGTGGCTCCAACACCCGCCCCTCCGAGGCCCGCGTCTTCGGCATCTTTGAGCGCGCCGTCATGAAACACCCCGGGTACATCCCACTCTGGATCGCATACCTCGATTTCGCCGCCGAGATCAAGGCCACGAAGCGGTGGCGCCGAGTCATTACCAAGGCCATCCGTATGCACCCGAGGAGCGCAGTGCTGTGGACGATGGCGGGACGCAACGCGGCGGTTCACGGCGATATGGAGAGGGCGAGGGCGTATTTCCTCCGAGGGTGCAGGTTCTGTACGGGCGAGGTTAGCCTGTGGGTGGAATATGCCAGGTGCGAGATGGAGTGGTTGGCGAGGATAGAGGCCAAGAAGGGCGGCAAGGGAGTGCGGCGGGGCGTCAACCCGATGGAAGCCATCAAGGCTACCGAGGGGACGGAGATCGAGGGCGATCACATTGCGCTGGACGACTCAGACGAGGATGACGAACTCGACGGTGACGAACTCATCTTGCCCGACCCCGATGCCGGCGAGAAGAAGAAGAAGCCTGTTTTCGACGCCGAAGCCACCCGCAAGCTCGAACAATCGCCCGCTCTCTCGGGCGCCATCCCAATGGCCATCTTCGACATCGCCAAGAAGCAGCCGTTCTACGCCGCTGCAGCCTGCGAAGCCTTCTTCGACATGTTCGCCACCTTTGGCCATGTCGCTTGCCAATCCAAGATTACCCAGCACGTGCTGTCGGCTATGGAGGAGAGCTTCCCCAAGTCGGCATGCACCGCGAGCTGCTTCATCAGACAACCGCTTATTGGCGTGGATGTCAACACGCCAGAGTTCCCCAAGGCTTTGCGCGAGTCGTTGGCCAGGCTGCGCAAGGCGTATGCGGAGCAGGCGGAGGAGAAGAAGGCGCTTGCTGGAAAGATTGTGGGTTGGGCCAGCAAGATGCTGGAGATGGAAAGCTTGGATCCTGCCATCAGGACGGTGTTGGAGGCTACGAAGAAGGGGTTGGAGGCGGAGTTGGCACAGCAGGAGAAGCAGGCTTAGAGGTAGAATTGGTTGATGATACCCATGAAAGAGTAATTAGTTTATTATAATATGGTTGGTTCATCACTTGTCCATTTTGTTGCTCCTCTTGGGTCCGTGATTGTTTCGCTTAATTTCGATATCCGGAACTTGAGCATGATGCCAATACGTCTCAACCGCGTCATAAAGGGGTATGTATCACCAACTTGACTCCCTCTTTCCCCTTTTCCCTCTTCCCTTCTCCCTTTTACCGTTTCCCATTTTCCTTCCCCATCACCTCACCTCACCTCACCTCACTCCCTCTTCACATCCCCCCTCCCCGTCCTCCCTCCCGCCTTATCCATCAAAAACTCCCACTCCCCCTCACGAACCTTACAAACACTCAACCTCCCCAACCTCAACAACTCCATCCCCTCCAACGGCCCTCCCGCCCTCCCCCACTCCCTCAACTCCGCCAACCCGATTTCCACCGCAAACTTCTCCCTAAACTCCACATGCACCAAACTCCACGGATTGTCCTTGCCCTCATCAACGGCTTTCTTGGCCCTAGGGTCATAATACGCAGCCGTGGGATCAACAGCCGTCCAGTCCTCCTCCGCCTCCTTGACGATCTCCATGACGCCCACGATCCCGGGCGAAGGGCAGTTACTGTGGTAGAAGAAGGCCAGGTCGCCACGGCGCATGGACCGCAGGTTGTTGCGGGCTGAGTAGTTGCGGATGCCGTCCCAGGGTTCCGGGGAGGTGCGAGAACAAAGGTCGTCGATGGAGAAGGAAACGTCGTGGCCGTTTTCGAGGCGGGGGAGCGGTTCGGCTTTTAGGAGGAAGTAGTGCCTGCTGGTGGAGGACGAGGAAGAGGAGGAGGGGATGGTGGTGGTGGAAGTGGGCGTGGGTTTGGTGCTGGTGGTGCGGGAGCGCTTGGTTGGTGGTTGCTGTAATTGGGAGGGGGGTTAGTTACGGGGGTCGTTGAGTAGTATGATATGTTAGATAGATGGAATTAGGGTGGTGGTTTTGTAAAGGTAAAATGGCCTTGTCCAGACATGTATGTGACCTCATGGTTCAAGTGAAGGTGAAGTGAAGTGAAGTGAAGTGAACACGACGCGACTCCCGGGTGTAACTCTTACCTCCACATTCTTCTCCTTCTCCTTCTCCTCTTCCTTGACAGCAACAAGTAACTTCCTAGGAGCCTTCCCCCCTCTGACCGGCTTAGGTTTGTCTTCCTTCTTCACAGTCACAGGTGCCACGACCTCCTCAGCTGGCTCAGCACCCTTGCTCAACCGCGAAGAACGTCGACGCGTCGCTCGCTCGGGCTCAGGCTCTGGCTCGGCGTGGATGGATTTCCTTTTGGGCATGGTGATTGAAGATGTTGTTGATATCCTGTTTTGTAAAGAATTGGCGGTTTTGGGAAAAGTGGGAAACCGTGGTTTTGATGTGAAGTGGAAGAGTTGGATGCTGTTGTTGGTGCCAAGACTTTGGAGCCTGGACGGATTTCGCAGTAGAGAATTGCTTGGGTGAATGCAACCAGCTTGCCTTGTATGGGTCAAAGTTCGGAACAAGCTAAGGTATGCTTCATTGCGTATAGAGAGCTTGAACTGAAGCCACTCCAGTATAATTTCTTTTCTCACTGTCTCCATCCTCTGTTTCGGCAAGTTGTGCGCCTTGAGCATCTGATCTGATCTTTGAACTGTTCATCGGTCCACAATTGGCAGGCTGCACGGACCATCGAAGGATCATCCTTAAACCCCGTCAACAGCGGAAAACTCGTATAACAACTGTTTGGTTCATCCATGGCTCCAAGGACTTCAAAAGCTCCATGGCTATATCCTACCTGAGTAACAAGTCTCAGTCACTGTGTCTGCCGATGTTCGGCATGCTGGTCGTAATACCGGCCCTAGCCCCGACCCCGGCCCCACACCTCCGATCATACCCCACTTATCCGGTCCGGCGCTCGGGACCTAGAGTAAAGAAAGTCGGAATAGACAGCCGAAATGACAATCCGGAAATGGGTACGGTTGAACGACTGACTCCTGGTATCATCTGTTTGAACTCATAAATAGCTCGTTCATCCACGATCTTGGTTCCAATCCTCACTTCATCATGCTTACCTCTATCTGGTTTGAATCGTTGCTTGTTTTCCCATCAACATGTGTCTGCTTTTTCATGACCAACATGGCAAAGGTACCACACTATAACCTCCCATGGATTGAGCGCGAATCTGTTCGGTTGAAAAGCGCACTTGCTTGAGTACCGCCGGTCTCGAATTTCACTTGTTTTCAGCAGCTCTGCTCACATGCGTCTACATACATGCATGTATGAGTCCGACCAGCCGGCGAAGGGGTTCCTCGAAAAAATAAACCCAACATGCCATGGTCAAATCACATTCAAGCGTCTCTCTCATTCCTTCCAACCCAGCGATTGGGCATTTTTTTTTAGATTGGAGAACCCCTGGTGGACTCAGTCCAACGTGTTTCTAGTTTGGTATGATCCCTACAACAGTTTCACGACGGGCTTTCACTAGCCAAAGCGAGGCGTTTTGGACTATTCTATATATTATATCCGGTTTGTTTTTAACACCACTCGCCTACCAGGATACCGTTACAAGTCATTGTTGTAGCACCGAAAGACAGCAAGAGGCACACGCCAATTCCGAGAACACTTGTATGACGGTAAAGTGTGTGGGTTGGTAGGACATGTCGGACAAGTCGGACAGACGTAGTGCGTAGCTGACCCAAAGCGGAACGACTATGGGGGAAGTCCTATTCAGGATGGACTGGTTCGAGAAAGAAAATGGGGCGCCAGGCGAGAAGCTTGGATGTGATGTTCATGCCGGTAGGGATAGCAGTGAATCAAAACCCACCTTCTATTTGATGTTGGATAATCCAGCTGGAATTTCAAAGGATGCAAGCCAGGGAACAAAAAGTCTGATTGTCGCTTAATTCGCTGGACATTCGATGATTCTGTGCGTCCTGATTCTTGGACGATTGGACTTGATGAGAGCCCGTCCAACAAGAAACCACTGCCATATCGGATGACTGATGAAGCGACAAGGTAAAGAGGCTGCCATCCATTGTGTCGGGTTCAGGTACCTGGGGATCTGGGATTGGCGGGCGTGGCTGTTTGGGTCACAAACCCAACCAAGGTACGCCGGTGATGTTGCGGCCATGGAGGAGACTGCCGAGTCCAGTTTCATTTATGCCTCCATATGTGCAATGTGATGGTTTGAAGATCGGAAGCAGATGAGCACGAATAGAAAAAAAGAAAAAAAATGCAAATGAAAAGGAACCATGAAAATGGAATGGGACGACGGTTCTTCAACTTGTCGGGCAGATGACGAGGGGATTGCATGTTAGCAGGATGTCTTCCCGCCCGACGACCCTGTGCTAGGGCGGGGGGGTTTTAGCTCCCGCACATAGCGGGCATTGCTCGTGGTGCGAAAGGGGCGAGTGACTCTGCCACCGAAAGCAGCAGAACATTAAATGGCTCGATCGCCCACCTCTCTGCCAGGTTTTCCCATTCTTTCCACACCTTTTTTGTGTCTTCAGACCTTTCTTTCCATCAATCTTTGTTTTTCAGATATGTACCGATTATCGTGGTTGATTGAATGACGACTGATTCCGTCGCCGTTAACACCATCGATGTACCGTTTTCCCAGCGAGAATTGTTAGTGCAGATGGTCACTCCCAGCAATTGAACGACACCTCATACGAAGGAGATGCGCGAAAGACACAGAAACAACATCATCATCTGTTTGACACGGGATTTGATATCGGTCAATGACTTCACAGCACGGAGAAAGGCCAGGAAAACCGAGGAAATTCTTCAGGCACATGGCGTCGCGTGGGCTGCCCGATTCCCCTTGGCCGTGTATCCGGCAGTGCGATGCGGGTGACCAGTTCAGGTACCTTGTCCACCAACAGCATCGCCTGTGGAGGGATGAGGACACCAAAACCCGGCACGACTTGAAACCACACAACACTTGGACATCAATGACACCTTCAGTTTGATCAAGCCGAGAGAAGATATTCAACATCAATAACAAACCTCAGGAAAATGAAAACTGGGCCTGAAAAGAACCGATTCGGGCATGTTGATGGGTCGACACCAAATCCAGTTCTGGTGGCTGGTGGGGTACGCAGCATGTACCGAAGCGCACGGCAAGCGGGAGAGAGAAGGACGTGACGAGATGACGGAGCCAGCTGCAGCGGTCAAGCAAGTTGAAGAATCGAAGCGAAAGAAGGGATTATAAAGAGGGGGAATGAATCCTGCCACTGGAGAAGCATTTCTCTTTCTACTGACGATACTTATAGTCCGACTCGAGGAATGAACGGAACTGCCTCGGCCCTGCGACGGCACACCCACATCATGGCTGTCTATACCGAATTCCAGCCACCACCACCATGGACGACATGCATGATTACTCATGGTCAAAGGACCCGCGACCATGGCCAACACTTTGACTTTCAGACGTTGGCCACGAGCTCGCTCACGTTTCGAACGTTGATCGTCGGAGGAATAAGGATCCCGCAGCCTGGAGCCGTCACCGGGAACAAAAGAAGACAAAAGATACTAGGAAGAAATCTAAGCCCCAGAAGTTTGCCGGGTTTCAGCATCGACATTACACGATATGGCCATGAGGCGATTTGTTTCGACATTTGTGCATTCCGTTCACAGGAAGAGCAGTTGCTACGGTCTGCTAGTGAAATACGGACTGTCATACAAAAGCCTGCGGCCTTTGTGGGTACCTTGCTAGCTTCCATTATCATTGCCCATGATTGGCCATGCTGACATGGCTGCGCTAGCCTGTTGTGAAACTTGGAAAATGGGGGCTGACCAGACTCATGTTGCTCACATTGTTGACTGCAGCCTTTCCTCCACCGGTCAGACAGCTGCTGGCTGGACACCATCATCAAGAATAAAGGAGCAAACCGCGACCGCGATTGTTGCGCTTGAGCAACCACCCTTACCCACGCCATCTGCTGGTTATCTTACAGACCGCAGGTAAGATTCTGGTCTCATTATTGTCACTTCTATCCTTCAACTACACCACCAACTTGAGAGCTACAGCCTTGTGATATTCCTCATGAACCCCAGCCTACTGGCGTCCAACAATCATTTACACCTTGGTCAAGGTCCATGGCTTGTTTGACGGTCTCTGTCAGGGACAACCAACATGACATTGTCATGTAAACCTCCCAGCCCTCACCAACTGTTGCCTATACACTAGAGATTCCAGTCGTCAAGTTCTTGCATCCCCTTTTCACAATCCGAGTCTCTGAAGACGCCAAATCCAAGTGGACGCTTACAACCTCAACATCCGGTGACTTTTCTTGATGCTTCCGAAGCATGGCATTTTTACCGTCGAGGTTCGACCAAGACCCAGCTCCAAGACTAGCTGTAGTTGAAGACTTGACCATTGCCGAGTCCATCTCGGAAACTCATGTTGTTGATCAAGTGCGCCAACTTGCGCTGAAATCCCCTTTTCAGTAATGGCAGCATTCTGGTGTTCAGTGACACTTTCCCTTTGGTGGTTGCACTCGGCTCACAGCTTCCATCTTAGAGCTCCTTGCCAGCTGCCGAGTTGGGGAAACAACTGGCGGATATTCCCGAAATCCCGCTAGTCAGCTGTCAGCCAGTTTCCCGCCAGCAGTCAGCACTCCGAGTCAGCACTGCCCCCCTGCCCGCCATCTTAGTAGAGCCGACAACGACCCAAAAAGTGACGGGATCGTTGTCTTTGCGCACGGGCGTGAGTCTGTCCAGCCAGAAACCGACTTGACAACCAACTCTCTTGCTTCCATTTCCATCAATCCCGTCAGTTGTTGCTAGTGCCACTCACTGCGCCCACGCACGCACCGCACCCACCCACCCTTTCCCGGAGCAAGTGCCAGTGTCAGTCAGTTCCAGTCTCGCTCGCCAGTCCGCCGCACGCAGTCCCAGTTCCAGTTCCCCGTTCCCCCCCCCCGTTCCCGACCAACGCAAAGAGCCCCGACCCGCGACGCGACTGCGACCGACCAGCCTTTGCCGTGTCACTAGTACACGCCCTATTCTCATCAATCCGTTCTTCAATAGGCCATGCTGGTGGTGCCCTGGCATATGCCTTGCTGACCCTCCACTCGACCTGAAGGAAAACACGCGGTAACAGCTGATGGGTTCGACGGTGACCGTTCCGATTCCCACACTTGCCACTACTAACCGCCGCCGCCGCCGCCCACACCTCGACTACCCCGACTATCTCGACCTCGACCACACGATCCATCACCACCACCTCCACATCTACACCTTCCTCGTCCAGCTCCAGCTCCCACCATACCCGACATGAGCTCCTGGATGAACGATGCCGCAGTCCAGAACCACAATGGCAACGGCTACCCCCACCTCAGTGTCAACGTCAATGACCCGTCCGCCATGACCAACAACATGGCGGCTGCCGGTGTTATCGACCCGGCCGCCTTCATGGCCGCTGCCAATCCCCAGTTCAACGTCAACCCGGGAAACACCATCAACCCTGCCCAGTTCGCGAACCCCCAGATGCTCGCCATGCAGAATGGACCCATGCGCAACGCCTCGCCTGCCTTCAACCAGGCCATGTACCAGACGAACCCCATCATCCCCTCCAAGCGCCCCCGGCCAAGGGAGGATAGTATAGGCCAATCGCCGCGCCCGGCCCCCGGCATGGTTCCGACTTCACGCGCTGACACGCCCCAGCAGTCGCAGTTCCAAGGGTTTCAACAGCAGCAGCCCGGCATGGGTCAGACACCGACAGGCCAGCCGAATCCATACCCCCATCTCCAACCGAACGGCTCCGCGAATGCGACGCCCTCGCCCATAATGAGCAACCAGATGCGCCCCGGCAGCGTACCCCAGCGAGTGGCCACGGCCTCACCACATCCCTTCTCGCCCGCCGCGCAACAGTTCCCGCAGAACTCGCCCATACCGTCCGACCACGGCGGCACGCCTCAGCCCAACTATATGCAGCAGAACTTTGCCCAGAACTTTAACCCCCAGTTCGCGCAAGCGCAAGCCTCAGCACGACCGAGCCCGTCGCCGAACCCCATGGCCAACCAGATGATGCAGCAGATGGCCGGGATGCCGCAACAGCTACAGATGCAGGGACAGCTACACGGTCAGATGCCCGGACAAATACCAGGACAAATGGGCGGACAAATGGGTGGACAGATGCCAGGACAGATGCCAGGACAAATGACAGGGCAGATGGGAGGGCAAATGGGAGGCCAGATGGGTCAGATGCCTGGACAGATGGCCGGTCAGATGCAGGGCCAAATGCCCGGGCAGATGCCAAGTCAGATGGTCGGCCAGATGCCAGGACAAATGCCAGGACAAATGCCCAGCCATATGGCCAGCCAGATGCAGGGCCAAATGTTCCCCCAACAGATGTTGTCCCAGCCAAGAAACGCCATGGAGCAGCAACGATACATGCAGTACCAGATGCAGCTTCAACGACAGGCAAACATGCAAATGCAACAACAGATGGCCGGCCAGAACATGATGCAACCACAGAATGCGGCTCAAGCCCAGGCGCAACATGCTCACATCCAACAAGCGCAAGCTGAAGCGCGAGCTCAGGCGGCGCATCGTAACTTGATGGCAGCCAGAGGAGGGCAAATGGCTCCCACAGGAATGCGCCCCCAGCAGGGGATGCCTCAACAACAACAGCAGCAGCATCCACAGCAGCAACCCATGGGAAGAGGGGACCCGAATTCGTTCCTCAAGAATTTGACGGCGTTCATGAACAACAAAAACATGCCCTTGGAGATTAGCCCGGTCATTGAAGGTCGCCCAGTTAACTTGGCCTCCCTATTTCAGCTTGTTTACCACAAGTTTGGAGGATATCGCAACGTGACGGCGTCAAACGGTTGGCCGCAAATTGCACAAATGCTCGGGTATCCCGTCCACCAGGTGCCCCAAGCGCCGCAACATATCAAGGCTGTTTACGAACGGAATATTCTCAAGTTCGAAGACGCATGGACGGCGCAACAGCGGGCTAGACAGGCCGGTGTTATGCCCAACCCGCAAAACATGCAACAAGCGCAGCCCATGAAGCCGATGCCACCAGGGCAGATGCCGCCAAACCAGATGATGCCAGCGGGGCCACAGCCACCTATACAACCGGGTCAGATGCAGTCGCCCATGAAGCCCCCAGTTGCGCAACAACCGAATGTTAATGGCTTTCCTGGGCCGCACCCCGGGCAACAACAAGCGAACGCCGGCCCAATGGGTCACCCGCGAAACAGCCTCTCAAGGAGCTCACAACCTACACCAACAGCAGAAGAGTTCCCCATGCCGTCGCCGGCTCACAGCAAGGCTGGAAGCATGTCGATTCCAGGGTCCGCCCACACAGAGAACCAGCCGATGCCAGGACAGGCAGTTGAGGCCGCGCCTGGGTTTCCCAAGCCGACGCGGGATCCAGAGGTCTACATACCGTGCTCAAGAGAGGTTACCACCTATGGCGGCGTGGATCTTGGCTCGGTAGAACATTTTGCGGAACAGTTACGGAAGTTCAAGCCAGACGTTCCCCATCTCACTGAGCTTGGCAACATCGACGTACATGCTCTAACCAAGAGCATCCAAAGTGGCATCCATGGCGAAGTGCGCCTTGCTTTGGATGTGCTCGGGACAGTATCAGCCACATCACCAGAAAGCGGCAAGCAAGATCCTCCTCAGCCATATCTTCCGCTTGATCTTCGACACTGCGATGACTTGGTAGAAACACTGATCGAATGCGCCGAGGAGCAAGTTGATCTGCTAGCTGAAAACTCCGAAGAAGCATCCGACGAGATCACCATGACTTCCTACGAGGATGTCGTCCGCGCCTGCCGCATCGAGAAATTCGCCCTCCGCAGCGTTCCTCTCTTCGGCTCGCAGGAGTACGAGCTCGACCACGCAGCCGACAGGCTAATAGCCATCACCACCATCCTGCGCAACCTCTCCTTCCTCGAAGAGAACCAGGCCTGTCTCGCCGACGAGTCCGTCATGCGCTTCCTGTGCAATACGATCAGGTACCTCGGCACGCGCGAGATGTTGCTGCGCACGCAGGTCAACACTCTGGACTTTATGAAAGACCTGGTCATCCTGCTCTCCAACATCACGCGCTGCGTGGAGATCCCAGGGAGGGAACAAGCCTTCTGCCTGCTCCAGTTCCTCCTTGCTTTTGCTCCCTCACCAGCACCAAGCATGTCTCCCTCACCCGACGGCAACGATACCGACCAGGGAATCCTCTTCTTCACACCTTACGACCCCTCCGTGCACCCATACCTCCCACACGCAATCGACTCGCTCGCCAAACTCTTGGCCCGCGACGAGCCGAACAGGACGTACTACAAAACCATCTTCGCCAGCGAATCCCCCTCTCCCGGTGGTCAAAGCTCACCAGCAGACCTGCTAATAACCCGCACCTTTGCCCTCGCCATCTCGCCCATCCCAGACCTTTCCGCTCCAAACACACGCCCCGCGAACATCCCTTCTTTGATCGAAGTCCGAAAACCCTTCCTCATGCAAGGTCTTCTAGCCGCTGACATCCTCGCCTCCATCACTCCCGACGGTCCCGTCGGAGCATCCTCGGTGGCAGGTATCGACGCAGTCGAAAATGGACCATCAGCTACTGCCAGCGGTGGCGTGAATGTGGCCAGGATATGGCTCTCGTGCGGCAACGGCCTCGTGCAAAACCTCTTCCATTTGGTCAGGCAACTAAGCATGCAATACGAATCTCAACCCGTTGGTCCCGTTCGGCCTACAGGGCGCGGGGCTGCTAACCAGCAACATAACAAGCGGGATGCGGATCTGGTGTATATGGTCAGTTTGGCCGTCAGCATGCTGAGGAAGCTGGGTGAGAAGGCAGCGAAGGATTCGGCTACGGGTAGTAACAGGTCTCGTTATGGTGGTGCTGGTGCGATGGTGGATAGGATGGAAGGAGTAGAAGGGGAGGAAAGTAACTGGGAAAGGCAGAGGCAGCAAGATGTCTCGGGACTGCCGGCGTGTGCGGTTCTGCCCGGTAAGAATACGTTGCTAGGAGCGCTGCAGATGAAGGCGGCGGAGTGGGGGAAGGAGGGCATGTTGAAGGATTTGGTTGCTTTTTGTGGGTTGGGGGAGTAAATTTCTTTTTCTGTTATTACGGGGGGTTTTAGTTCTTTTGGGGAACAAGTCAATGAATGAATGGATGGATGGATGGGGATGATGCAGATGAGATGCGATGGAGTTCGTTGCCGGGGGAAGAGGAAGACGTGTGGCACAAACGGGATGAGGATGAGGTTATGGAAAAGCAGGTGAAAGAAAGAACGGGGAGTTGGGCAGAAAGAAAGAGGTGGGTGAGAGGCAATCGAAGAAGACCAGACAGAGAGAGAAAGAAAAATGGTACATATAATAGAGGAGTTTTGCCTTGCTGTGTCCGACTGGAAGAAGAGCAAGCGGGTTTTGTCAGATTTTGTCAATAAATTATCATATCATAACATATGGCTTTTGGTTTTGGATGGGATTTATAAGGCTGCTTCAGGTACCTTGGCTCTTGTTATAGGAATTTTGCAGGTGGATGTGCTGGTTGATGAAGATGAAGATGAAGAAAGTTAATCGAGTTAAAATGGAGTCGGCATTGGTCAAGCATACTACAAATCAGCAGAACGAACCTTGTATCATGACTTGGCGACTTGTGAACCTGCCGTGAACTGGCTGCCGTGAAGTGTACAAAATGTATGTAGCATTGTGTTGTATCTCTCGAAACTCACCCAAGCTTACCTATTCTCCATATAGACAGATAGATAGATAGGTAAGTACCATTCAACCGCTTTTTGTATATCCTTTACCCGTCCGTAGGTTCCCTCGCTACAACCCGCTTGGTGATACATTCATTGTCTCAACATGTCGGTGGTATATTCATTCCTCTTTTCCATCCATAGTACACATACATTGCCCTTCCTATTTATTTTACCCCCTTGGTTTCCCCGGGCAGCAGTCAGTCCAGGACTCTCCTCTATGTACGGTATGCGACCTCTCGGTAGGTAGTCCTCGCTCGTCCTGTCCTGGGCCACGGAGCATTAAAGAAGAGAACCTCCCGGGATATATATGTCCCAGCATGCTTGCTTGCTTCCCAGCCCGTGGCACTAGACGGTCGGTCGGTCTCGGTGATGGGTTGGTTGGTTGGTTGGTCCGTCGTCGTCAGGTTATGTTGGCAGGCTGTCTTGTCTCGTGGCTGCATGCAGGCTGGCTCTCCAGAGGTTTATTTATCGCATCGCTGTAGCATGGCCGGGATCTTTCTCGTTCTTTTAAAAGCCCAAGCCGTGGAGGAACTTGGTGACCTCGTCTCTGCGGTGTCCCTATTTTTTTTTTTTTTTTTTCGTTAGCATCAGGGCCACTTCTTTCACGTGTACCTGCCGTGGCCTCTCCTCTCCTCTATCACCCGACCCGATTATCTCTCGTATGCCTGCCTGCCTCCTCCTTGTTGTGCCCGTTTAATCTCTTATTCTCTTCTCTTCTCATCCGTCCCTGCCCGCCCTTTATCCTCCTCCTCCTCCTTCTCCCGTCGTTTTCGTTTTCCCCTCCCCTCCTCTCTTCCCCCCTTGCACATGATATCGCAAACATGAACATAAATCGCCAAGGTAAGGTACTCACATCAACCTCCAAATGTCCCGTCGGCACCTTGACCCTCACGGCCTTCTCCTCCAACCCCAGAAACTGCGCAAGATCTCTGCGCAGAGCCTGGCCGTCGCCCTGCACCTTCTTGATCTGCGTGAGCTTCTTGTTGCCACCGCGCTTGGCGAGGTGGTACACGGGCAAGCGCTGGGTCCAGGCGCGGCCTACTAGGTAGGGCTTGCGCACGGGGGGTGCGGGTTTCGATTCTGTTGGCGGCGCGGCGGTGTTGGGTTGGGTCTGGATAGGGATAGTAGGTGTGGTGGGTTGTGTGGTGGTGGTAGACTGGGATGGTGTCGTCGTCGTTGTCGTTGTTGTTGTTGTTGTTGTTGGTTGCGATTCGGCGGCGGCGATGGTGGAGGAGGAGTAGAATCGGGGAAGTAGAAGGACGGCGGCGCGGATGGGGAGGGTGGTCGTCGCAGTGGGCTGGGCGATGATGGCCCGGGAGAGGCCGAGGATGGTTGGGCGGAACATCGTGGCTGGTGTGGTTGTTGTTGTTGTTGTTGGTGTAGAAAGAATGGAAGTGGAAGGCTGTCGCGAAAGTGGAAGTTACGGGATCTGATAGGCTTGGCTGGGATTTGGTCGGAGTTGACTGGAGGTCCCCGTTTCGGTTCGCGTTCAATGGATCGGGCGGTCTCCCGCGTCCCGTGGGCCGGTCGGCGGGTCGGTTCGTTCTCTGGAAATTTGGTCGGTAATCGGCAGAATTATTGACCGCCCGGGGGTCCCCGCCTGCTCTGCCGTCCGGATGTGCGCCGGGCGAAGTGGGTGCTGAAAGTTCGCTGAAGCTCCAGGCCTTGTGGTGTACACTCACCCCTCCGTGGCGGTTGGAAGTGACACCGCATTCAGCGCTGCAATTGTGACATTCAGTTGGGCAAAGATGGCCCGTGCTCCTTCCATGTCACTTGCACTGAACCGCATTTTCCCAATTTTCGACCCCACCAAAAGATTGACGGGCCACCGCCCACCACTGGACGGCCAACTCCGCAAAGAGTTCACAAAGAGAAATTTGGCGGATCGCATGTATCGAAAGCGCCTGGAGACACACCCACCCTTCCATCCATATTCCTTTCTTTCCACTTCTTTTTTTGATAGTCGACCGACCCTCCCCTCCCCGGCCCTATCTTATCCCACCCTCCAATCCAGGCCTCGACTCGAGACCCCGACTTGACCTTGTCGTCCACTCCGTCTGTCTGTCTGTCTGTCATCAACACCATTTCCAACATCACCACCACCACTACCACCACACATACACCACAGACATCCACACATCCCAAGATGGCTTCCACATCCCCCGCCACCACCAATGGCGACGCCGCGCCCGCCAACTATGACCTCGTCCTCAAGCTCGCTCCCCATCTCGACCGCCACATGATCTTCCCCCTCCTCGAGTTCAACGCCGGCCGCCTCCAGGAGGATGAGTCCGACAAGGCTCGCGAGATCCTCGCCGCCAAGTACGCCCTCCTCAAGAAGACCAACATGACCGACTACGTCGCCAACCTCTACTGCGAGCTCGAGGGCCTCAAGGAGCCCCCCGCCGAGTACGCCGAGCGCCGCCAAAAGGTCTTCCACCAGCTTGAGAAGTACGAGCAGGACACGGCCAAGATCACCGAGCTGCTGCAGCGCGACGATGTCGTCAACAACCTGCGTTCCGACAAGGTTGCCAACTTGGAGTTTTTGAAGAAGGAGCACGAGGTCAGATAGATATCCCCACATGTCACCACTGAACACGCAAGCTGACATGTAGAGGACGACAGGTCACCCTCGACATGGTCAACGCCCTCTACGACTTCGGTCAGCTCCAGTACTCCTGCGGTAACTACGCCGACGCCTCCGAGCTCCTCTACCGCTTCCGCGTCCTCTCGACCGACAACGACAAGGTCTCGTACGCCACATGGGGTCGTCTTGCCTGCGAGATCCTCAGCATGAGCTGGGAGTCCGCCATGGAGGAGCTCCAGAAGGTGCGCGAGGGCATCGACACCAGGCTCGCCAACAACCCGCTTGCTCAGCTGCAGCACCGCGCCCAGCTCGTCCACTGGGCCCTCTTCCCCCTCTTCAACTACGACAAGGCCCGTGAGCCCCTCCTCGACCTCTTCTTCAACGCCGGCTTCATCAACACCATCCAGGCCAACTCCCCCTGGATCCTCCGCTACCTCACCGTCGCCGTCATCACCAACCGCGGCCGCGCCAAGAACGCCGGTGTCCAGCAGAAGCAGATGAAGGACATTGTTCGCATCGTTAAGCAGGAGGCCTACGAGTACCAGGACCCCGTCACCCGCTTCGTCCACGCCCTCTGCATCGACTTTGACTTTGAGGAGGCCCAGCATCAGCTCGTGCTCGCCGAGGAGGTTCTTAGGAGCGACTTCTTCCTGCTCGCCCACGCCGACGACTTTGTCGACTCGGCCCGCCACCTCATCTTCGAGAGCTACTGCAAGATCCACGCCCGCATCTCGCTCAAGGACCTCAGCGCCCGCCTGGGTCTCAACAACGACGACGCCGAGAAGTGGATCGTCAACCTCATTCGCGACACCCGCCTCGATGCCAAGATCGACTACAAGGAGGGTACCGTCGTCATGAACCACCCCCCTAGCTCCGTCTACCAGCAGGTTATCGAGCGCACCAAGGGCGGTTTCTTCAGGACGCAGGTCCTGACTGCTGCTGTTGCCAGATAGGAGGTTGACAATAGCGGTGGCAGTAGTGGGGAGTTGGTTGATGGTGGTGGCGGTAAAAGGATACCCGGGTCGACACGGAGGGAAAAGAGGGACGATGAGGGGAGTACTGGGGAGGATTTATTGTGGTCTACGGAGCGTCGGCCCAATCGCAGGCGACGGAAGCGGCATTGATTTGTTTGCTGAACATGTGGTCGAAACTTTGGCCGACGATTTGGAATTCTCTGGACTTCAAGGGGTCAGGGTAGCAATTCGCCGCTTCATTCAGCATCTGGGTTTTCACAATGACCAGGACGAGTCTCGGATAGGTACCTTTCCTCACGGTCTCTTCTTTATCCAGCGCAATGAGAAGAGAGTTAGAAAGTGGGCATTCAAAAAGGGCTAGCGATGCATTTCGAAGAATAGAACCTTTTTTTTTTTCCGTTTTCATCTGCTTGATAGTCTTGTCTCTACTTATCTCTCAGCGTTTGGGACTTGTCGCCATTTCTCGTGTGGGGCAATGGACTCGGGTGGTACCTACCTGTAGTGGTAAAGGTAGCAGCAAGGGGAATCAGGACAAAGGAAGGAAGGTTTTCAACAGTCATGACAAACAACCGGTCGGTGTAATTATACCTCTTTAGTGCGTGGGTTGTGTGTGTTTGTTCAGTTTTCTTTTTTACAGGCTTCTCATCAGATTCAGGCGTATCAAAATGGTTATGGCTCATTCCATTGCTTTCTGGCCTCTTTCGTAATAACTGAACCAGATCATTCATCATGGCAACCGCGTTCTAGCAACAAAAGCTATGACGACGGGTCCTTCCCTTCCTCCGTCCCTTTCGTCTTCTTGGCATGACGGTCTCGTCAGTCACTGACCATGTTTTCAAGGCAGGTGCTACTCACGAGACACTGCAGCTAGGTTATTCCACGTCGTCAGGCCAAAAGACTTCAATTCACTCCTTCCTCTGTCTTCATCTTTTTCCCCTTTTCATTTTCCCTCAGTTCTCCTTTCTCTTCGTCTTCCGTCCTCGATGCATCTGGACATCTTTTTCCTTTGACAGATGTGTGGATCACGTTCGTCTACAGCAACTGAACCGACCGACATTCGCCAGCCATCCATTGTTCAACGATTTGCCTTCTTTGCCTCCAAGTATCTTACTTATGCTTCCATCCTCCTCGCTCTTCAGCCCTCCAATCAACATCCTACACTCAAGCCCCTCAGTCGGTTGATTGCAATTCTCATGTCACCGCCAATGGCTAGTACCGCCAATGGCTGCCCGCTACAGTTCCCAGGTATGTTCACGCGATGTAACCTTGCTGCGGCTGACAACCCAATTGTCAGGATGTTGCCCCCGCTTCGGGTCCTCGACCTTTCGACGTCCGTCCTCACACATGGAAGGATTTGGGGATTTCGCCATAACATCAAGCCTGTCTTGAGCGATGCCTCGTCGGTATACATAACCTATCTCGAGGTTATGCTCTTCCGCAATCAGCAACAATGGTCAGAGCCCAGGGTATCTCGCTGCTCTGTGAACCGAGCGATGTCAAGCCCGAGCTTGAGTGAGTCCGCCACTCCACCGTGACTGGGCGTGCATTCGTTAACGCAGTTTGCAGCATCATCTTCATCCATGGCTTCACCGGTCATCCAAGGTTGACTTGGACACTGGACAAGAAGAAGGCCGAGAAAAGAAGAAAAGCAAACAACGATGCTCCGAACCGCGAGGTTCCCAACAGCGGACAAGCTGCGGGCGTCTACTGGCCAGAGGACCTGGTCCCAACAACGCTACCATCTGCCAGGGTCATGACTTTTGGTTACGATACCAAGATACGACATTTCTCTCAAGGACAAATCAGCAAAAACACCGTTCAAGACCATGCTCGCGAACTCTTGGAGCAATTGAGGGATAAGAGACTGCCAGATGCGAAAGGATCTCGCCCGCTGGTTTTCATCGCACACAGCTTGGGTGGGCTAGTTGTTAGAGAAGCCCTCAGCCTGGCCAGTCAGCATCAGAATGACCAAGCCAGTACCAGTCGCTACGAGGATGTCTTCCGGTCCACTGTCGCCATCATGTTCTTCGGCACACCGCATCGTGGCGCGGATCCGCGAAGTTTTTTCCACCGCATCCTTTCTGGCTTTGCTCTTCGACTTGGCGTCGATGTCAATGCCCATATCGTCGACGCTTTGATGCCCAATGTGAACAACTTGCAGAAACAACTTAGTCTGGACGACTTCAAGACGCTCGCAGCACAACGTGGCTGGATCGTCTACACTTTCCAGGAGGAGTATGGGGTTTCAAGTCTGTTCAGCAGAAAGGTAAAGCGGCCAACCCTTACCTCTCTCCAGCTGAAGCTAATATCAGACATAGGTTGTTGAGGATCATTCGTCGCGCCTAGGGCCACCCGTGAATGAAACTCCAAGACGAATAAGTGACAATCACATGGACATGTGTCGCTTTTATGGGTTGAAAGACCCTGAGTATGAGAAGGTGGCCAGTTGCTTGCAGGAGATTCTCAAAGAGATACGCCGTCCAACTGCTTCTCAAATTCACAAGCCCTCCCCAGCAACTCAGACTCAGACAGCCCACATTACGCTCGAGGAATTCTCTTTAGTCAACGCACATGGTGACGCATCAGCGAAATCATTCACCCAGACAAGCAACCAGCCTAGACAGTTGACAGCGCCATCGCCACACCCAGCATCATTACCAGTCACGGCATCAGTTACGGACTCCGGCGATGGATCCCAAGCGGAATTGGATTTGAGACGCAAACTGGTACAAAGTCTCAAGTTTGATCGGCTTGGCGCAAGGTCCATGAATATTGAAGCCACCTATGGCGACACCTGTCAATGGTTCCTGTCAAAGCAGGAGTACCTTGAATGGCAGAAGCCTGGCAGACACTCACCAAGTTCTTGGTTTTTGTGGATCAAAGGAAAACCAGGCACAGGCAAATCGACTTTGATTAAATACCTGCATTCCACGAGACAGCCCGAAGGGTCTACGAGTATAGTTCTGTCATTCTTCTTCAACGCAAGAGGCAGCCAATTGGAACACACTACTGTTGGTTGCTATAGGGGGCTTCTGTTCGCTCTGTTGGATGGCAGGGAGGAGCTTTGGCCCTCCTTAGACCACCTGGGCAGTACTGGATCCGACTATTTACTCAAGGGCAATTGGACCGTCGCACCACTTACGCAAACACTCACACGAGCGATACAACTGGCACATGGTCAAGCTATCGAAATCTGGATCGACGCATTGGATGAGTGCGGCGAGGACGAGGTCCGGAAAATGGTATCCTTTTTCGAAGACCTGGCGGATTTGGCCGACACTCGGGATATCGATCTCAAGATTTGCTTCTCCAGCCGGCATTATCCGTCCGTCACTTCTCGGAAAGGAGTTGATGTAGTTCTGGAACTCCAACCAAATCACGAGGAAGACATAGCTCGGTATATCGAGGCTAAGCTTCACATTGGGACTGCACAGACGGAGGAGATCAAGACCGAGCTTCTCCGTAAGTGTTCGGGCATCTTCTTGTGGGTAGTGCTCGTTGTCGGTATGCTGAACCGAGAGTACGCCAGGGGACATGTTTTGGCCCTACGAAAGCGGCTTGACGAGATTCCTAGCGATTTGCATGCGGTCTTTGAGAAAGTATTGGCCAATGATGAAGGTGATAGCGAGGAAGTTGTCCTTTTTTTCCAACTGCTTTTGGGTGCAAGAAAACCTCTTGAGCCTGCCGAGCTGTTTGTTGCTATCCAGCGCGCAAAGGAACCCCAAGCCCCTCTACAGCTGTGGAACACAGATAACCCACCCATGTCCCCAACAGCCTTGCAGCGTTGGGTGAACAGTTCTTCCCGTGGACTGGCAGAAGTCACGCGACAAAAAGGAGCGTGGGCTGCGTTTACATATAATAAGTCGTTTACTGTTGTTCAGTTCATACACGAATCTGTTCGCGACTATCTGCGTGGAAAAAGCGCTAATAAGTATGCTTGGTCTGGGCTATCGAAACTTCGAGACGCTCACCAAGTAATTGCAAAAGCTTGCATGGATCATATTCTGGTCATCGATATATCCAGACGTGATCATCTTCTTAATCTGTTTCATTACCCCTTTACACCATACGCAGTGGTCTATCTGCATCAACACACGGTGATGGCCAACGAAAGTCGAACACCAGAACAAGGAGAAACGGATAGGGGATACGTTTTGGCCAAAAAGTATTTCCGACCGTCTAATTCGATAGGAGGGCTCCCATATTGGGAATACACTTGGACAAACAATTTTTACAGAACGATGTCGGCAGAAAGGATCGACTACCTGGAACGCTCCATTGAAGCCCTGTGGCTGGAGTACCATAGTAGTAGTCTCTCTCCAACCGGACTCGAGTTGAGTTCGAGACGAATGAAAGTCACGCGTGCCCGGGGAGAAATGTGGGAATATTTGAAGAATACATCCCATGACCCCGATGTCATCATTCGTTGCCTTTTAAACAACGATTTACCGAATCCTTGTACATCCGAGGACAGAAAGGTCCTCCTTCGTCATCGTCAAGACGTCAAACTTCTTGCTTTGTGGGAGGAAAAGTGGTAAAATGGTAGGATTGTGAATTGCGACGGTGGAGGACCCATTGAGGATAATCTCTATGTCGATGGTGATTGGTGAGAAGGAGGAGGAGACACAAGGCAAGAAGAATTTGTTTGAGGTCCTAGTTGTGCTTCTTGCTACGAAGGAGGCGGATCCTTTCCAGAGCGCGGAAGATGGATTGAGCCCCCTCGATGTTCTTTGTGAGCTATCGGGGAGTTTGCCTGAGGTCTGGGAGGAGATTGAGATGGATAATGTTTGGATGAGGAGACAAAGAGTAGGTGGGGCAGGTAAAGGTATTAATAGAGGAGGTGAGGACGGCTCCGAAGAATGGAACCTGTGTATCTCATGGCGGCCATCACCAAGGTACTAGGCAGTGGTTGCGCTTACTGGACCCAGGTAAGTCAACCTCAATACGGGTGGACATGTGCAGATGCTGATACAAGCAGGACAGGACGAAAACGGAATAGTAATATCATAGTGGGAATTTCACATCTTATACAATCTAATACTAGTTTATTTGTTAGCTCGGTACGCCTGGTCAATTGGATGAGATCTTTCTTAAATTGTTCTTAACCCCTTATAAGTATAGATATAAATGGTTTTGTACAGTTCAAAAGGGCTCTAATGAAAATTAATATCGTATATCAAGAGTATTCCTACCCACACACACCCTCAATCTACATACACACACTATTCTTAACATAACCCTTACCCTAACAGCCCGGGTTCCACCTATGACACCTACATGAAAAATCCCCATTTTACCCACTAAATTTCACAATTTTGATGCACGTAACATTTCGCTAAAATTTCTAGATTACTACAGTCGCCCAGACTCAGCGATTTCGAGGCATTTAATGCAACGCGACGTCGCACCCCAGATCTATACTACTGTCACGTATATTGCGTATGATATCGAGGTTTGGAGGGGGATTCACAACACTATGAAAGTATCACGACTCTAGCAGTCTCAGCGCACTTGTCAGATCGAGCAGGGATGGTATATAACACGAGAAAACTGGATTTTACTATACAAAACCATAATATTTCGATGTCAGCTATCATATGGGGGGCGGTGTGTGTATATAGATTGAGGGTGTGTGTGGGTAGGTTTTCTCTATATCAAACTCTCTAAAATAGTATATATAAGGTAAGATATGCCTTGATTATGGAACGAAACGAATTATCAAGATGTCAAAACGCCTAAGGAAGTTGATTCGAAGTCTCGAGTTAACAAACAAACCAGTATTAGATTGTATGCTTGTATTCAGATTTTTTGACGCCCTAACCCAACACCACCACTTCCGCTCCCTACAACTCCGGAATTCTTGTGCTCCTCCGCTGGCACTCCAGCCTTCCACTGGTACTTGGACGCAATATGCTCGTCCAAAGGATACTTCTGGCCCTCAGCACCATAAAAGTTCTCACGGTATATTGAAATGTTCCGCCGGGAACAGTATAGTCGTCCCAGAAGAGAGAGACCGCGCTTCCGCAACTCGGGCAAGAGAAGGTCGATGATGTGAGATGTCCTGGAAGGACTGTGGGAAGAGGGCATCCGGCATATGCCTGAGCTTGGGTTAGTTGTGATGCAAGGGAACCGAAGTTAATGGATGGATGTGTAACGAATCAACTTACAAAGTTAAAGCTATCAACAGGCCGGGGGATTGATGGCCGGAGCCCAGCCTGTTTAGGTGTTAGTGTAGATTTGTTTCGTGGTGAAGGTGAATGGTTGGTGGATGCATGGATATTCCAGGTGAAGACAGTACAGGGCCATTGATGGCAAAGTGAAGTTGAAGTTGATGGATGGTGTTTGTTTTCTTGCTCCATAATTGACAGCGTCGAAAACGGGTCAAGGTGTGGCTTAGTCAACTTAGACATCTCGACGAAGGCATTAATGATGAGCTTCTTCTTGGGCCTAGTTTGGCCTGACTCGCCGATTGGGTTGGACATGGCTGCTGATGTGTCTGGTCTCAGTGATTGTTTCAGAAGTGGTTGTTGATGTACGCTGCTGAATTCACTGAAATTAAAGGTTGTGTTGGAAGTCCGTGCCCTGGGCTGCCATTCACTGGCCTTGCCTATTCACTGGCACACGCCTTCCAGGTATTTAGGCCGCCCTAGTTTCCGTTTCTCCTCTTCCGTTAGACAACTCCAGAATTAAGCCTTTTTCGTTATCGCCTTTTCTAGCCTCCAATAAGTTATAAGCCTTCGCCCATTGCGCGCACCCTTTCAAAAGCACTCTAGCCTCCTACGCCTTCTATCTACGGGGGTATAGGAGGGTAACGATCCTATTAAAAGGGCGATATCGCCATTATCGACTTTTAGTCGTAATAACGACGATCTTATCAAAAGATCTACCCTTTAACTAAAATTACTGAAATAATTACCTTTTATTCACTTTTTTATTTATTAAATTAAAATTAACCTTCTTATTTACCCGGCTTTCTTTCTTTTACCTTACAAAGTCTAACTACTTCGTCTTTTAGTAATTATAAAATTTACCCTACTTCGTAGTAACCGATAAATTTATTATACCTTTTAATAATAACAATAAAGTCTATTTTTTTAACGATAATAAACCCTAACCGATTTAAAGAAATTAATATTTAAAAGTAATAATTAAAAAGAAAAGAGGCGAATTTATCGAAGAGTATTTTATTAACTCTAATTCTAAAGAATTAATTAAGGAAAAACGATAAAAGGAGTAGAAGAATCTATTATAGGACTAATATTTATAATTAATATATTTAATAATCGCTAGGCGAATTACTATACCGGTAACCCTATTATATTAGTAAACCCCTTTAATTTATATATTATACGTCCTTTAAAAAGGATAATTAATTAATTCGCTTACCCTATAAATTCCCTTCCCTTCTTTCTTTTTTCGTAGAACCTTATCGATTATTTAGGTTAATATTTATATTAATTATATTATACCCCTTATAAAATCTAATATTTAAATAAATTATTCTATTTTAAATTAAGAAATTATAGGGCTTTAGTTAATTACTAGAATTCCCCTTTTTTATAGGGCTTTAATTAATTACTAAAATTCCCCTTTTTAATAAAAATATTTTAAAGCCAATAAATATTAATAGAAGACCTAAAATAAAAATAGAAATACCCTTATTTCGCCCTTTTAAGAACGGATTTTATAATATATATAGTTAGAAGTTTTCTTCGGAACCAGGTCTTATTAGGCCGGCCTATAGGGGTATATTAGAAGTCCGTACCCTAGGCTACTATTTACTAGCCTTGCCTATTTACTAGTATACGCCTTCTAAGTATTTAAGCTGCTTTAATTTCCGTTTTTCCTCTTCCGTTAGACAACTCCAAAATTAAGCCCTTTTTATTATCGCCTTTTCTAGCCTCCAATAGGTTATAAACCCTCGCTTATTACACGTACCCTTTTAAAAGTACTTTAACTTCCTATACCTTTTATCTATAAAGGTATAGGAGGGTAATAATCTTATTAAAAGGGCGATATCGCTATTATCGATTTTTAATCGTAATAATAATAATTTTATTAAAAGATTTACCCTTTAACCAAAATTACCGAAACGGTTACCTTTTATTCACTTTTTTATTTATTAAACTAAAATTAACCTTTTTATTTACTTAACTTTCTTTCTTTTACCCTATAAAATTTAATTACTTCGTCTTTTAATAATTATAAAATTTACTTTACTTTATAGTAACCGATAAATCTATTATATTTTTTAATAGTAATAATAAAGTCTATCCTTTTAACAATAATAAACCCTAATTAATTTAAAGAAATTAATACCTAAAAGTAATAATTAAAAAGAAAAGAGGCGAATTTATTAAAGAGTATTTTATTAACCCTAATCCTAAAGAATTAATTAAGGAAAAATAATAAGAGGAATAAAAGAATTTATTATAAGGCTAATACCTATAATTAATATACTTAATAATCGTTAGGCGAATTATTATACTAATAACCCTACTATACCGGTAAACCCCCTTAGCCTATATACTATACGTCCCTTAAAAAGGATAATTAGTTAATTCGCCTACTTTATAAACTCCCTTCCCTTTTTTCTTTCTTCGTAGAACTTTATCGATTATTTAAATTAGTACCTATACTAATTATATTATACCCTTTATAAAATCTAATACTTAAGTAAACTATTCTATTTCAAATTAAAAAGTTATAGGGCCTTAATTAATTACTAGAATTCCCCTTTTTTATAGGGCTTTAATTAATTACTAGAATTCCCCTTTTTAACGAAGATATTTTAAAGCTGATAAATATTAATAGAAGATTTAAAATAGAGATGGAAATGCCTTCATTTCGCCCTTTTGGGAACGGATTTTATAATATATATAGTTAAAGGTTTTCTTCGGAGCCAGGTCTTATTAGGCCGGCCTACGGGGGTGTATTGGAAGTCCGTACCCTAGGCTACCATTTACTAGCCTTGCCCATTCACTGGCATACGCCTTCTAGGTATTTAGGCTGCCCTGGTTTCCGTTTCTCCTCTTCCGTTAGACAACTCCAGAATTAAGCCCTTTTCGTTGTCGCCTTTTCCAGCCTCCAACAGGTTGTTGTTGTTGTCGTCGCCAAGAATTTTTCAAAAGGGGTTTGTTGACTTTCGACCAGATTTAAACAAAACAAAACAACCGATCAATGACGACGACGACTAGGGCGATTTACCATTATAAAGAACACCCAAGCTTCCTTACCGAGACGCTATATCAATCACTCAATGATGGCAAAGAGTGTCGTGATAGTCGATATTGCGACCGTCGTTACTGGTCACTGGTGTCGTGCTCGAAAACGGTTGCGCGGGAGTTGTAGAGGCGTCTGGTCGAGGCCGATTGCGTGATTGACGCGGGCATGGTGCTCATCAGCACGGCAGCAACTCCGACCTCTTCGCCAAGTGCTTCAAGATAGCATCTTTGTAATGATATCCGAGGGATTGGCGCTGCCGCTGGATGGACGGGACATTGACAGCCATCGCGGTTCCCCCCTCCATTGTCCTTTCTATACCAGAGTGAGACTGGATGAGCTGCAGAGCTGCAATCAAGGTTGACACCCAGTTGTGGCGGTTGTCCAACGACAAGCCTCTGGCTCTTCCCAAGAGATGCACACATCAATTGAGTCGAATACGACTGAGATGGCGCAATTCAACACTAGACCGGATTGTCAGGCACTCGACGGAGATCATCCCGAGTGTATCAGTTCGTGTTGGATTCGATTCGGTCAACCGGTGGCCAGTTCCCTTTTCCCTTCCGTTTCAGAGGGTTTATAAATTCTTGTAACTTTCGACACTTCATTGTGTTGTTGTTTGCTACAGTACAACAAATCACAACAAGCCAGAAACATCGACAAGCCGGAGGTCACTCAAGTACCAGTCCTTGTACTCCGACGCACGCTACTTAAACACTACTCCGATTGCTAAGGTACACTTCGACCCTACCTTAGATAACGCAAGCACCTTAACCTTGAACAGCAACCTAAGCATCACACATCATATCTTTCATCAAGCGTTTGTCCCTATAGAAGCTCCGTAGAAGATATTGTCATCAACGGCACCAGTTACCACAGACATGGAACCTCTACCGACCCCAGAGAAGCAGACAGTACTCCTTCTGCACGCGGCAAAACAACCATACCAGCTCACAGATAACTATCCCGTCCCACAATTAGAGGGTGAGCACGATATGCTTGTGAGGACACAGGCCATTGGGCTTAACCCCATTGATTGGAAGGCACCGTGAGTTCCATCATATCGTCTCTTGTCTGGGGGAAAACGTCCGCTAACACTCATCAAGTGACTTCAACTTTGCCATCCCCGAACTACCATACATCTCCGGGCGTGAGTGTGCAGGTGAAGTTGTTCAGACATCAAGGAAAGACTCGAGGATTAAGCCAAGAGATAGGGTATGTCCATGTCACATTCATCTCATCCATCTTCATCTTATCCGTGTTCATCGCACTTCCCTTTCATCATGCCCCATCAAATATCCTTCTCCGTCCCATCTCATGATGCACCACTAACAAACACCTCCCCAGGTCCTCGTCATCTCCACCGACTACCGTGACCTCCGCAAAGCTGCCTACCAAGAATACATCATCTCCTTCGACTACTACACCGTCCGCATCCCACCCTCCCTTTCCCCCGAAGAGGGCTCCACTCTCGGCGTGGCCTTCGTCGCCGCCGCCCTTTCCCTCGGCGTGTGCATGGGCGTTGACTTCTCCTCCGTCCTCTCCGGGCCCGATCTCTTCTCCCTTCTCCGCTCCTCGGTGCCCCACGATTCCCTAGCAGAGGACATCCAGATCCGCTCCGAATGCCTTGACGGGATCCGTTCCCACGAGCGAGCCAAGGCAGGCGATTGGGTCGCCGTATGGGGCGGAAGCTCAATAAGTGCCAACTTGACCATTCAGTTGGCTAAGCTCGCGGGTCTAAAGGTCGTCACGATAGTCGACAAGGCCAAGCACGGCCTGAGGCTACCTCTATCGAATTCGAACCACGAGGTACTGAACATGAAGGCCGACCTGCTGGTGGACAGCCACGACCCTGAACGGGCGGTGCAGATTATCCGTCAGAACCTCAAGGGAACCTCAAAGCTCCGTTTTGGCGTGGACACCCGCGGTCGGGAATCGGCTACTTGGTTGCTTCATGCGCTTTCACCTGATAATGTCGACTCAATTGCGCTACCGGCTGGCGACATGGAGGCACCACCGTCGCCGCCGGGAACGCCCAAGGAGGAGACTCTCCTGGGAGCTCATCTGATTGGTCTTACTGGTCTGCCAAAGCAGCAAGCACCTGAGGGTACCATGTTCCATACGGTGCCGATCAAGCTGTTCCACCAAGTCCCAGAGGTTGGGGGTGCTTTGTGCCGGTGGTTGGAGAGGTTGTTGGCGGAAGGGCTGGTGAAGGCACCAGAGATTATTGATGTTGAGCAAGGGTTGGGGAGCATCAACAACAAGGGTCTGGATAGGATGAGGAGGGGAGAGATTAGTGGTGGAAAATTGGTCGTTAGAGTTGCTGGATAAGTAAGGTATCTTGGGACTTGGGCTGGGTGAACGTCGTTCAATGAGGCTGAATGTTTGGATGGATTTGGCATTGGATATTTGGATGAGACTTGATGGCAGGGTACCTAGGTAGGTAAGGTAAGAAGCTGGCCGTACCCGCTTGATCATCGTTTGCACTTGCTAATCAATTGATCTCACGGCCGGTAAAATCTCCAGACTGTCAGTCATAAACAGTGAATCAAGCTGTGAACACCAATGTCCAATCTGGGTGCAGCAATCCTGTACAGCCGTTTAGGCTGTGCAAACCCAAGCGTAGAAAGTTGATGCTTATTTCTCCTCAAAACAGCCCAAAAACAGCAGAAATTACAGAAAATCATGGCAAATTCCACCAACTCTCATGAACATCCCTCAACTCCACCTTTTGGTCAGGCCTCCTCAAATACGGCGTCATATCCGACTCCGGATCCGCCTCCCTGCTCGTCCATCCATTGCCCAAATACCAGTGAAACCTATTGTCACCAAATGTCACATCGCACTCCGGGGTAGACGTTCTCGAGCCAAGTACCTCCCTGGTATAATGTGTAAGTCGAGAAAGTCAGTGTAAGGGAAGGATGTGTGAGAGTGTACTCACAAAGTCATGGTTCTTCTCGTAGATGGTCAACTTGATGTTGGGGACCTTGGCGGGAAGCAAAACACCAGCAAGAATACCCGAGAGACCACCACCGATCACGGCAACCCGGATTTCTCGTGGCTGGTCAATGAACCTGTTCACGATGCTGATGCGAGACCTGGGGTTTCCCGGATGCGGCTCAAAGGGGACGAAGGTGTACCGAGGCTGAGAGCTGCCTGAAGTCTCTAGGGTTCTCGGCGTGCTGGGCTCACTTGTGCTTGCACATGGTGATGAGAGTTCGCTGAGCTTTTCGACCATCAGGACAACCTCACCGTTTATGTTTGCTTCTGTTGTTGTTGCCATTGTGAATGTGAGTATAGGTACCGCAAAGTCGAGCGGCAGCAATACAAACGAACAAAGCACTGACGCAGACGCAACAAGTCAAGTATATGTGACCTTTGGGTTCATGGTCGAATGCCGTTTTGCCAATCTGGGCATTTTGGGTTTCTGGTGCGTGTAACCCCCGGGCTTCTTTGGGGTTTTCGGCGAAAAGAAAGCCATGAAAAATTGGCAGAAGAATTATTGGCTGATACTTTGTTGGTTTCCAATTGCTTTGATTGCGATAACCATCAAAATGGCGATAACAAAGACGAGTGTCCACGGCAAGTGTGAGGGAGAGAAAGCGGGCAGCCCCCCTGCTGTCAACCCTAACCCGGACCCCAGGGGCTGCCAGGCAGCCTTGTAGAGAGTTGCCCGTGTTGGAATATCCATTGCCGCCAACATCGGATGACAGCCAGCCGTCCACTCTGGTCAAAGTGGAAGGCGCGCAACCAAGTGGAATCGAGCGTCCAGCCTTAGGCACCAGCAAGCACCCTCCGCCCGTCCCTTATAAGCTCCCGTCCCAACAAGATTCTCCAACAACAGCGGGTAGTTGGTCGAGCGGCAGTTGGTGCAACGCACCCATATGTACACCCGCTCAAAAAGCCACGGGTTCGAAGCCTTGTGGTGGCAGTTTTCGACACAACTATTGCTCAGACAAACCGGTCATCTACATGATTTCCACAAGGGTCTAACCTGGGCTAACGAGGTTGAGCTGTGACCGACGAGGGAATGGCCAGCTACCATACCAATTTTTTTTTCTTTGTTTTCCCTCTTTCTCTTCTCTTGTTTGCGTGGTGGGTGGGCCTTGGTCTTTATAACCCCATTGAACATGACCAGCGGTATGAGCAGGCTGACGAGTACTTGGGGGTGTTGTTAGTCTAGCTGAGGGTATTCTTGACCATGGGAATTAAAGCGCCATTGACATAACTCGGACTTCTCCAGGCACTCCAATCACGGGTCAACAGCCCCCAGGGCGGATGTAATACGACCCCGCCAGCACCCAGAGAAACCAGCCAGCCTGGTACCGGAGACATGGCGGATCCAGCGGCCGGAGGTTACAAGGGGGCCGTTGGGCCATGGGGCACGAGTGTCGAGGTCATGTTTGAGAGTGGGAGCGGCGAGAGAGAAGCCGATGAGGCCAGGATACAGTCCATTGGCGTCGCATCTAGATTGAAACGTCCATCACATGTTGACTTGGTCCAGGAAGGAAATGTGGTTGAGTGTCTATCGAGTTGAAGATGTGATGTTGAACGCGATGAAGAGAGGAAGGAAATGCACCGGCAGGCAATTGTGAGTGTCGGGCCAAGCCCCGGTTGTGGATGGCCAAGGGAGGCAGCCACTGCTCAGCCACAGAAATGACATCAACCTCCACGTAACCCCACCACGGCAGAGCTTAGAGCTGTGCACTAACAATTATAACCATAGCATGGACCCTGATGGACAGCAACGGAACGCATCCATCGATCACGAGAACAGCAGACAAGAAGGACAAAGCCACAATACCAAAGGTAGCTTACGAATCCGAGTATTCCAGTTTCTGATAAAAACAATGGAAACTCTACACCACTGGTTGCCGTGTTGAACCATTCCACAACTCCAGTGGACAACAGTGTCTAAGCCCCCTTCTGTATTCCTTATCGCAGTCACACTGGACATACCCCGCAAACGGCTGCCACTAACACCTCGACCGACGATATAACAACAACAACAACAACAACAACACCACCATCTCTTCTCCATTGACCTCGACCCTACCGTATCTACGTTTCCCTAAAATATACACTCAAACCTACAACAACAACAACAACAACAACAACAACAACAACAACAACAACAACAACAACAACAACAACATACACAACGATGAGCGGCAACGACGAGAAACAAAAGCTGCAAGCCCAGTACTTCCCTCCTCCTCCTCCTGGCCCTCCTCCCTCTTCCAGTCATCAACAACAACAACAACAAGCTCGCCATCCCGACGAGGTGCCCATTCCCGACTACAACCCATCGCACCCCCAGTATGCCAACAAGGAAGACATCTACGGCCTTAGCCCGACCGACCAACACCCGCCCCCATTCCCTCCTAGACCTACCTCCTCGTCTGGCAAGGCTGGAGACGAAAAGGTCAAGCTCTCATGGGGTCAGAAGCTAGCAGGATGGGGAACCAAGGCCGCCGGTCCCATCAATGCCCTTGCCAACAAGATGGGCTCCGAGGCCTTCCTGCCAGGTCCCATTGATAAGGAGGTCGACAAGGCCGCCCGTATCTTGAGGAGCTTCTGCAGTATGTCCTCTTTCTTTCTCTACCCATCACTCCTCACACAGCTAGTCCTAGAAGGTAGCTAACCACTTGATTCACAGAGGACGGCATCTACAGCGACGCAGCTCCCACCACTGCCCCTCCTCAAACCACCTTCCCCGAGCCCACGGCCGCCGAAACCGCCTCCAAGCCGCCCCTGGTCGAGACACAGCCCGTGGACGCTGCCACCGCCAAGAAAAAGTCGCGTGTTCTCCTCACCATTCCTTCCAAGGTCATTGCCAAGGCCCAAGGCTTGGCCATCTTCACCACCGTCCGCGCCGGCTTCCAAGTCACGGGCGCCAGCGGTTCCGGCATCCTGATCGCCCGCCTCCCCGACGGCACCTGGTCCCCTCCCTCGGGCATCCACGTCCACAGCATCGGCGCCGGCTTCGTCGTCGGTCTGGACATCTACGACTGCGTCGTCGTCATCAACTCCAAGGACGCCCTCGACGCCTTCACTCGCACCCGTCTCAGTCTGGGTAGCGACCTGGCTGTTACCGCCGGACCATGGGGCGCCGGCGGTGCTCTGGACTGGGGCGTGCCACAGGCGCAGAAGACGGACAAGGGCAAGGGCAAGGATGCTAAGCCTTCGTCGAGGCCAACGACCGCTGACGGCAAGCCCATCCTTTCCCCGGATAACACCCAGTTCACCAACCCGCCTGTCGATCCCGACTACGACCCGGACCACCCAGACAATGTCGGCAAGGAAGCCAACAAGAACCGCAAGCCCAGCCCCTTCGTTGAGGCCGTCAAGAAGCCCGTCTACAGCTACGTCAAGTCCCGCGGCTTCTATGCCGGCGTGCAAGTCGACGGCACCGTCATCACCGAGCGCAAGGACGCCAACGCCGTGTTCTACGGTAGACAGGTCACCGTTCAGCAGATCCTCAAGGGCGAGGTGCCCGCTCCTCCCGCCGTCAACGGTCTTTTGGAGGTTCTGAAGGGCGCTGAGGGATGGAGGGGTCAGCAGGGCCAGCAGGGCCAGCAGCAGCAGACGGTACATATGCCTCAAGGACATATCCCGCAGCATCATGTCCAACCTGCTCCCGTTCAGCAGCAGCAGCAGCAGCCGCACCCCGGCCAAGGACAGCAGCAGTCTTACCAACCTCAGCTCCTATATGAGCAGTCTCTCGCCGAGGGATACTACGCTCCTGGCAACCCTCCCGGCGGCCATGGCCCAGCTGGCGGCCCTGCTCCAGCCCCCGCAGGAACAGGAGGCTACCTCTACGACCCCCAGCTCCTCTCCGAGCAGGCACCTCAGGGCCAAGGATACGCCGGCGGTGGTGGTGGTGCCCACGGCCACTTCTCCCCCTTAAACCAACACCCAACAAACGCCTACCACGCCCCTTACAACACAGGAAGCGGCCCGGGCCCGGCTGAAGTCAGTGGCCTAACTTCTGGTGTCCGCGGTCTCGACATCAACTCGGCTGGCCCATCTACAGCGGGAACCGCCGGAATGGTACCACCCGCTCCCGGACCACAGGCGTCAGATGCCGCACGCGCAAAGGCCGCCGAAGCTGCTGCTGAGTCTGCCCACGCCCACGGTCATGCTCATGCTCATGGTTCCGAACCGCCCCCGCCTTCGTATGAGGAGTTCGGGACTGGCTCGTCTTCGTCAACTGCACATGCACATGCGCCCGCCGTGCCCGGCTATCCTGGACATCCGGCGCATCCTCCCCAGACTGATGGAGTGACTGAGCGGGATGAGTTACCGCCTGCATATGTCGAGGATGGAGTTTACAGGCCGGATGTGGGTGATCATAAGCGTCAGTAGTGAGGCACTGTTCTAGTGACCTTGGTTTTTTTTGGGGGGGTTTCTTCTTTTTGGGGCTGTATGAAGCGACCATCATTTTCATTCCAAGTTTTCTTTTCGGTCCTTGAGTCTTGCTTTTAGCGCGAGTTAATCCAGCTTTCCTGGCGGGATGGAACCAGGCCACCTTGCGTTTCTTAGGTAGAGGCATGTTTAGCTGGTTTGGTTGGTCGAAAGTTAATGCAAGTTTTGATACCCTTCATTTCGTACTAGCAAGTCCCCGTTCTCCTATGTCGTGCCACCAGCCATGCTACAACCAATGAACCTTTTGACCGATTCAACACTCGGTTCGCCACTTTAACCTTTGGATGATATGTGTTGTATCAATGTCTCAAGTTGATCGCATTGCAAGTTTTACGAGTTCTCGGAAGGGGGTTTATGGGCACTCTAGACTGTTAGATATCACAACTCTCTTTTCCTTGATAAACTCGATTGGGGAAAGTATGATAAGAGGTATCTGCCTCCCTGTTAGTTCATGCGTCATGTTCGAAGCCGGTCCTGGCTGTGTGTGGCATTCTGTGCTTTGTTTGCCGGGTCAAGCAAGCCACACTCGGACTGTCCCCCTTAAGCCGTTGAGCGGCACGACAAAGGCGAAAGCCGAAAATGGCTCTAGGGAAATCTACCTACCTTTATACCTGTCGTGATCAACCTCAAAGAAGCTGCACAGCAACAAAGAACGCGCAGTGTATCGGGGACTACCTTACCTACCTTACCTAGCCACACAGGATGGGATCGAATCGCCCAAGAATCTCATTTTGTACCTACTTGGAAGACAGGCGGTGGATTTTCCCAAGTTTTTCACCTTTCTCTTTATGTTCTCAAAATTTTACCATTTCCACCATTCTTTAGAGGTAACAGTTCCCGATTATTGACATGCACCAACAGAACGCGCAAGAGCAAGCCGCCTGAAAGCATCATCATCACCACCACAATGTCGCCATCTAAGAGGCTCGACTTGGCCTCCCTCTTCCCCAGCCGGCCCAGCGGTGGTGGCCCGCCGCTACCACCTCCACCACCCCCAATTCCAACCCCAACAGGACGACGACGACGACGAAGAAAGGGAAAGGAGAGACTCCTAGCTGATAAACGGTTCAATACCTCGGCGACAACAATCAATACAGGTACTAAGGCAGGGGCAACCGCTCCACCGAAGCCAACGACGACCACGACCTTCACGCCCAATGCTGCTGCACCTAGTCCAAAGCCGACCACCACCGTGACTCTGACCAAGCGAATTCCGACCAAAGAGAAACGTCCCCACGGGCAGATCACCGACGTAACGGCGGCTGCGGCGGCGGCGACGCGCATTCGCAATGATGGCCCTGAGCCGTTTGACATGAGCCCCAGGGCAGCACATGCACTTCAAGCAAGAGCCAGAGTACCTGTACGGAAATTGCTAGTCGTGGACGACATGGATGAATTGGAACATGAACATGACGAACCAACAAGACCAAAGCTCAACGTATTCGCCGTCAAGGTGATGAACAAGTCAGCAGCTACCAACATGAAAGCGACCCAAGTCGACAAAGTCAACAAAGTCAACAAAGATGATGATGACGGCAAAGTCACAAAGGAAAGAACAAAGACTACATATAAGCCAGCAGCAGCACATATTCCGGATCCCTCGTATCGTCCCTCCAAATTGGACATGGACAGTGGTGAATCCGATGAGGACGCGGATATGGATATGGGGTTTGTGGCTGGTGATCTCCCAGTCTCCGACTCCGTCGTTGGTCAATCCCACGAATACATATACGGGGAACAGGAAAATTTGTCGCCTGTCACGAGTGTCGGTGTCACGAGTATGTCCATGTCACCACCACCAGCACCACGACCACCACCATTACTACCGCGATTACCTCGAGCACTACCATCGTCACGACCAACACGGCCACCACCGCCGCCGCCGCCACCGCCACCACCACCACCACCACCAGTTCCAAACAGACTCAAACGCAAGCGCATAGATGATCCCAGTTATCGGCCTTCAGGGAACAGCGACGAGTCTAGTTTCGACCATGATGAGCAAGATGGCGGGTCCGATAAAGGGATAAAAGGGCCGAGAGGACTGAACGGGCTGGTGGTAGATGATGTAAAGGTCAAGTCCAAAAGGGTTAAGAAGAGCAAGGGCAAATCTTCCAGGATGGGGCCGGGGAAATTGCCAGGGAAGTTGCCAGAGGAACATGAAGAGACCTCTAGGAGCAACATGTTGGCGGAAGAGAGTGGCCATGGAAAGAAAAAGCCGATAAAACAGAGGAAAGGGAAATCCGTTTGGGATGTGGATCCTTCCTACAAGTCACAAAAGGACCAAGAAGACGAGTCTGACTCTGACTCTGACTCTGACCAAGGAATCAAGGCCGTGGAAAAAGGGGTGGTCAATAGGAACAATACCGCGACAAACACAAACATCAAGACGACCAAGGGTCTGATCGTCGCAAAGACGCAGCCACCAAAATTGCCAGATGAGGACGAGAATGACCCGAAAAAGAGTGATGACGAAAAACAAAGACCGAAGAAGAAGAAGAAGAAGAAAGCAAAGTCCGTCTTGGATCCTTCCTACAGGCCATCCAAAGACGAAGAGGACGACAGCGATGAGTGGTCCTCAACCGATTCCGATGGCGGAAGCAGACCAAGGAGGAAGAGAGTTCGCGGCGTGCCAGAGGGTGGTGATGAAACAAAGAATGAAGATGATGTTCCGAAGAAGGGTAAAGCTCATGATTGTATCAGGGTTAACCATGATACCGAAGGCTTACCCGACAGACCCAAAGCCGAAGAAGACGATGTGATTCCTCAGGGGAAAATCAAAATAGTCCCATGCGAGGCACGCCCATGTCTCCCTCCCACGTTCGGCAGGCATAAGATCAAGCAAAAGAACCGACATGGGACTACCCGTATCTATGATCCCTCCTACAAATACAAGCCAGGATCAACATCAATGGACGATGAAAGCAATAGCTTTGACTCCGCTTGGAGCTCGGAAGAGGGCAAAGAGAACTTGAAAGGAAAACGGAGAAAGGCCCCACATGAAGCAAAAGTTATAGTACGCAGGTTCCTACCGATGACTGACATGAAGGAAGAGGTCATACGACGGATGTTAGGAAGGCCTAGAGGGGGATTTGGACATGGAGCAGCTCCCCGGCCCGCCATGACCTTGACCGGGAACTTGAAGGGGAAACGGCCACGGGTTGGGAGGCGAGAGGGTAGCGATCTATCTTTCCGGCCGTCGGAGACGACTAGTGAGGAGTATAGCGATAGCGATGAGTGGGATAGCTCTGAGGGTTCTGTTGAGTTCTCTGAGGGGGATGTGAAGAGGAAGAGGACGAAAAAGAAGGATGAACCCAATGGGAACCAAAACCGCCGAGGATTAGCGACAGCGACTAGGAAGGAAGATGTGGGAAATGGGAGTCCAACTGGAGTCAGCGAAGCACCTCAAGCAAATGCGAAACCCAGAACCAAGAACCAACCAGCAGCACCCCAGGAGACAAAGACAAAACGAGGAAGACGTCTACCACTCGGCCTCGACGGGACATACAAACCATCTACAGACTCCTCCTCTTCCTCTTGCGAATCAAAGTTTGAATCCGGATCCATCTCAGAGCAAGACCACTCCGTCCCCGTCCCCGTCTCCGGCCCAGAGATCATCAACGACTACTCGCCACCCCCACCGAAATCGCAGCCAAAACGACAAGCTCCTGTATCACCTGTGACCTTCAGGTTCGAAGGGGAAGCCCCTTCGGAGACCCAAATCCACATCATTTCCCCGCCTCAGCCTCCATATCTTGCGAACGTCAACGTCAACGTCAACATCAAAACTGCCTTCTACCCCCTCTCCCACGGCCATCATGGCCGATACACACCATGGCCGCCAGCTCGCGGGACGGTTTACTGCCAACCTTGTTTTCGGGACCAAGTTTTAGTTCGGGGGTTGCTGATTCGACGGGGGATAAGCGAGACGTTGAGGCTGTTGAAGTTACAATTTTCGGGGGGCGGCTCTGACTTTGGGAAAGAACTGGATGATGCTCTTGAGGAGGTTCTGGGTGCATGTGGTGTTGAGACCGACGACATGGAGAAAACAAGGAGGACATCTGTAGAAGATCATGGTCAGGACCACGGTGAACAGCACATGGACGAAGGAGAAGACACTCGCACCAAGCCCATGAACTCAGCACGGTCACCCTTTTCGAAAAAATTGCCAGAAGATGTCCAAACCCTTTTGGTGCTGAGACATCTTACTGACCTTGTCAACTTGAACACCGAGAGCACGTCCACGTCCACGGTGTTCAGAGAACGTCCTTCCAGCTCCTCCAATACGCCCCATATGAAGACCCCTTCAATAGACTTCCCGTCAGTCGCCGACGCTGTCTTTCCGAAGCCTCATTGCTCCCAACAGCATCAGCATCAGCAAGACCCAACCGGTCCAAGCCGCTACTCCTCCCCGCTCCCTCCATGTCCTGGGTGTCCTGGCCTAATCACCCAACGCGCGGCTGCTCACAATCGTACCTCTACCGGGAATACCATGGGCATCGGCATCAACATGTCTTACTTCTCCACCAAGCACCATCTTTTTCCAGGATCCCACCTTTCCTCTCCAAGTCCAAGTCCACTGGACAACGCTATAAACATGCTCCACGACGCGCTCGGCATTTCTCCGTGGCAGGCTCGTCGATTATGGAATCAGTACCAAGGCTCGGGGATATGGGAGCTAGCAAAGGTAGATTCTCTTGTGAAGAAATGGCATGCGAAATTCTTGAACGGGCGTCAGGCCGTCGAGAAGTTGCCAGGGGCAGCCGAAGGAGAACATTCGGATAATATGGAGGTGGGAATGGGGAATGATGATGATGATGATCAGGCTGTTATGCACGCGCTGTTGGAGGGTTTAGCCCACTTGGAAGAGGAACTCGAGATTGCCTTTGCGGCAGATGGGAGTCGACGAGAAGAGAACATGGCTCAAATACAGAACGGACGAGAGATTGGCATGCTGAGTTTGGATGGAAAGGACTCAGAAGGGAGGAAACGATCACGAGATGGTCATGGAGATGACCACAGCTTCTTGGGTTCCACTTGGGACCATACCTCTACTGGACCTCCTCCAACCAAGAAATGCAAACTCACCAAACCCATCGACTTGCTTAAACCCAAAAGCGAAGAGGCAGTGCCATCTCCACCATGGATACCGGAAGATAAGCCCAGGATGATTCCTTGCCAGTCCTGCTCCGGGTTCAACACTGTCAAGTACAACAGTTACGCTTCTGCTGCACGACAGAACGACTACAACGAGGTGGGTGGTAGAAGACCATGGGTAGAAACTCTGCAATGGGCTCTCAACATCAGCGAGTCTGAAGCGGCCAAGATGACGTTGAATAACTTTTTGGACTTGATCAGCCAGAGTGGGAAAACGACGTATTTGAAGAAGTCTGGGTGGGATTTTGTGGTGCACCGTCCTGGTACTGCTGGCAGTGCTAACGACGCGGAAACAAAGATCGTTTTCCTGGATGTCAGGCCGGGGTTGGATTTACACTTGTAGATGGCAAATCGTAAATAGACTCTTGGAAGTAAACATATCAGTTAGATGGTGCATGTCGTAGTCTTCTGTGGTATAAACGACTCGAACTGGCCAGCGAAAAACGAGCACTTGCTCGCTGATGGTGATTAGTTATCACGGTATCTGCCATGATTTTGACGTTGCGTATCCAAGACAGTCCACGACACACCTAAGGAGCGACCTGAGGGTGAGAGCTCCCACCGAATAAACAATGCAGGTACCCGAGACATGCATGGCTTCCGTCGTTTGACAATGCCGGATGCCGTCGGGAGCAGACATCAAGATCTCCGTCCGAAACAGTCATCGCAGTGGCTTGGCTGCACAATGGTGTTGGATATGTCGCTATCCAGGGAAGCTCTCGAGTTTGTGTGTGATTCGGAGATGAGCCTGTGACTTGTGGGCAGTCTGTCGACAACTATACAAACCGAAGAGGTTTCGATTATGCATCAGAGTGCATTTTGTTGGAAAACGATTGCATCGCAAGCGACATCTGTGATAACTCTTGGATAGAATATGTTGAAATGAGCCACGGTATCTGCGCTGGGATTTGGCAATTGGCATGGATTGTGAAAAGGGGTCGTCCTCCTTTTATACCTCCAGCGCCTAACCATCTTGAAACAGGGTCCTCCACTGTGCGGTATTATTGATGGTGATTAGCGTGTCGATCCAGGGGCTTCCCTGGCCTGGGTAGTAATCCCGGAACAAGGAATTGCAGTGTGATATTCCAATAATAGCAGGATGTTGATCCTGCGATCTCCGTTATGAAGGATGGAAGGATGGGTATGTACCGAGTGCAATGCTCATTGTCGTCACTCGTCAGACTCTTCGGACGTAACAACCTAAGGCACAAGGTGACTTGCAAGCGTGCGACGGTAGGCGGATAGGCCGATTGATTCTGGGTCTGGACTTGTTCGGTGTGACTTTTGTTTCTTGGAAGCAGTGCGCCGGTAAACGGAAATTGGTTTCTTTAGTAACGGAGGAAGCCGTTGGGCGACCAGGGGCGTCGTTTGTTCGGGAGCAACGGGGAGTATTGGGAGAGGAGCCATGGGAAGGCAATCGGGACTGGGAAAGCTTGATGATCTTAGCAATGTTAGCACATGTCAGCGACTCAATGATGCTCTCGAACAAGAATGACTCGATGTGATGGTATATCTTGTTGTCGAGAAAAGGGCATTCTCGCAGGATCAGCAGCCAGCGAATGCCTTGGAGGAGGGATTGTCGAGAGGTTGGAGGTTGGCAGTGGCAGCGCTTCCAGGGCAAATCAACTGATCATCGTGGATTTGCGTGGCTTGCGCGGAAAGGATCAGGGAAGGGGAGAAAAAAGATGTGCGGTTGGAGGTGTCGATACGAACGATGCTGCGCGGCACTGTCACTTCTGTCTGTGGTTGAAGACGAGTAAAAACCTTGCATCTTGAATAATTTCATTGTCCAATTTCCCCCAAATGGGATGGGTGCGGCACTTGCACGTTCCTTCCGTGGGAAAAACGAACGACGCCATCGGCACTGCACTGCAGCGACGTGAGCGGCAGTGGGGGTTCAGTGCCGGGCAGGGGGGTTCCAATTGGAAAGCGGTGGCGCAGGGGCAGGGTGGGTCTCGTGTCTCCACCCCTGCTACCATCTGGGCCAATTACAGTAGCGCGTTGATGAGGCTCCGTTCACGAACGTCACTGCGTTCCACGTCGTCCAGGATCACCGTTCTTTCTCTTTTTCTTTCTGTTCGCCATTCATCTTCTTGGTCATTTTTCAAGTTGTCCCGTCTCTCAACTTTTCCTTATCAGAACATGGAATTGATTCCCAACTTGTCGATCCAATCCGTCGGTTGGTCACGGAAATTCCAACACGAAGAGACACGTGGATGTGTTCAGATGAAAACCAACATTGGGCATCAGTGCTCAACTCTCCCCTCTCTAATCTTATACCTCGACGTTATCTGCCAGGATGCGAGTAGGTAGCTCACCTCAACCATCGGGGAAACCTCAGATCAACCATTGAGTGAAAAAACCGTTCCAAGGTTGAGGTGATTTCAGGACCCACATTGTAAGCGAAATCAAACCCACTTTGAGGGCCTAACAATTTCGGTTATATTCAAAATGGAATGATTTTCAAATTGTATTGGAACTAATCCTAAAACGGTTATTTACTTAAAAATAAAATAATTTATTTTTTATAAAAGTTTTTTATTCAATATTATTATTTTATGTAAGAATTAATAAGTAGGTATTATTGAAAACCCTAAACTCGTTAGAAATTAGTTTCTAATAGGTTATAATTAGGTTAGGTAGGATAAAAATAATCTAAAGTATTAATTATAATATTTTTATTAAAATTTGGTTTATATTTAAGTAATATAGTTCGAAATAAGTTCTAGTCTAGTTAACGTAATAGGAACGGGTTTTAAACTCGATGTTAACTTATTAGTAAAATTAAAAATAGTTAATAATTGTATTATTATAATTAGGATTCGAATTATGTATATTTATAATCTAGATTTTAAATTAAATACTATAAGATTAAAATATAATGGAATATTAAATAGTATACGAGTTAAATAACTTTTTTTATTCTTATATTTAAAAATTATGAATAAAATAAGATTAAAAGTGAAAAGTAGTATAAATTCTCGTTTAAATATAAAATATATAATTTTACAAATTATTTATATATAATATACGTAAAGAATATAATATATAGTATTTAAATTATATTTTCTACTTCCTAAGATTAAAAATTATTTATAAATATATAATTTAGTTCGAAATAAGTTCTAGTTTAGTTAACGTAATAGGAATAGGTTTCGAATTAGATATTAACCTATTAGTAAAATTAAAAATAGTTAATAATCGTATTATTATAATTAGAATTCGAATTATATATATTTATAATCTATATTTTAAATTAAATATTATAAAATTAAAATATAATGGAATATTACATAGTATACGAGCAAAATAACTTTTTTTATTCTTATATTTAAAAATTATAAATAAAATAAGATTAAAAGTGAAAAGTAGTATAAATTCTCGTTCAAATATAAAATATATAATTTTAAAAATTATTTATATATAATATACGTAAATAGTATAATATATAGTATTTAAATTATATTTTCTATTACCTAAGATTAAAAATTATTTATAAGTATATAATCTAGTTCGAAACAAGTTCTAATCTAGTTAATGTAATAAGAACGGGTTTCGAACTAGATATTAATTTAACTTATTAGTAAAATTAAAATATATTTATATTATAATATTAAAAGTATTAATATTAAATAGTTTTAAATATTTTCTTTATAAATATATAATATATAAAATAATTATTATTAACTTCCTTTATTAAATATATTTTTTATATAATTAAAATATATATTTATATTATTATAAATGAATAATTATATATTATTATACAAAGTACCATCTATAAATAATATTATATAATATATAGACTTTATTTATTAAAAAGGTTAATAATTTCTAAATTCTTGAATATAATAATTATTATATATATTTAATAGAATTTTATTAATATATATAAATAAAATTACTTTATTAAATATATTATATTATATAATAATTGTAGTATTTATTAATTTCCTTTACCTATATTAGTAATTAAAAAGTGATATTATTATAATAATTTTACTATTGAATTGGTTTCGAACTATTTTCGTACTACTTATATATTTTAATATTAAATATTACTTTTTATACTTATTATTTTTTATAATTCTTTTACTTTAATATTATAAATAATTTTGTTTTTAAAACTACATCTATTATATAATCGCTTACGTAATATGACCAAAGTGCACGTAATGTAACTAAAGTGCACGTAATGTAACTAGCTTTACCATTTTAGTAAAATTATCGTCTATAAAAACCCCCCCTACAATTCTAATTCTAATCTTAAACATTTTCCTCCTTTCTTCCTTCGTTAACTTCCAATCGATTTAGGTATATATTACTTATTTTTCAGATTTTTTCTAGATTTTTTTTAGATTTTTTTCATATTTTTTTTACATTTTTTTCAGATTTTTTTTCAGATTTTTTTTATATATTAACGTTTTATAATACTAATCCTAAATTAATTTATATACTATACCCTCCTATATTAGAACGAACGATTATAAGTATTATATTACTTTAGAGGTACGCCCTATTAATATCCCCGCCTTTATTTTTAACGAAGTATATTATATTTAATTTTTTACTAGTTCCGAACTAATTCCGGATTCTTTTAGTATAATTAAGTTCAAGTCCCCTTTAAGGATATTTTTTACTATTTTATTAAGCCTAACAGTAAAATATATAACGATAAAGTAAATATTAAAAATTAATTTATAATTAATCTTAAACTAATCCGAAATTGATTTTTTTCTCTTTTTCTTAATATAATTAGAAGAATACTTTTAATTTACGTAAGTATATTACTAAGTACAAAATAGCTAGTAAGGTTAAATACGTTATCGAACCCTATAGTATTAGTAATTTTAATTTAGAAGAGAATAACGAATTGATTCCTAAGTAATAATAGACTAATTTATAATCCGTTTAAAACTAATTTTAAATAAAAAATAATTTGCAATTTGTTTATAATTAATTCCAAATAAATTTTTATACCGAATTTATAAATACCGTCGATAATTTTAATAAGGAGGAGGATAATTATAACCTAACTTCGGCTTTTATTTTTAAAATTCCGTCCCGCCCTATTAAAAATAAAAAGCGTAGTATTAAAGAAGAAAATAATAAAGACGACGGTAAAGAAGAAATTGGACCTTTTCCTATTAAAAAGGCTAGGACCGTTCCTATTGCCTCGGCTTTACTGTAGAATAAGAATAGTACTATAAATATCTTAAACCCGTTTAAAACTAATTATAGATTAATATAGGATTTACTTTATATAATTTAATTATTAGAAGATGTATTGGGATATTATTCGTAAGATTAAAAGTAAAAAATATATTAAGGATTAGAAATTGTATATTTGCCCCGGCTACGAAAGTAGTAGCGAAAAGTATAAAATTCTTAACTTATCCCTAATAAGTTCCGGACTAATTTAAAACCAATTTAAACCCTAAACGCTTTCGCCCTATTAAAGGGGAAGAGCCGTACGAAATCTAGAACGAATATAATTAGGAAGAGAAAATAAAGGATACTTTATATATTAAATTTAACGACGCTATAGCCAAAGCCGAATAGTATTTTTACTACTTTAAGGTCTAAATTAATTACTAATTAATTGAAGTCGTTTTCTAAACTAGTTCCTATATTTTTAATTTCTAATTATAATTAACCTATACTTTTCAATACATTCTATCCATACTTTACTATAATATTCATATATCCTATTTATAGTATATTTTTATATAATATATGAATTTTTAAAAATATAAAATTAATAATAAGTAAATATAAAATATTATATATTTAAAAAATTCTATAATTTTTTAAAAAGGTTTTTATATATATTAAAAAATATATTAATTCATTTTTTATTTAACCTTTATATAATAAAAGGTCTAGTATTTTATAATTATAAAATAATATCTTTTTAAAATTTAAAGTAGAAGGTATTATTCCTAATATAATATCTTTTTATAAAAATATAAATTATTATATTTAAAATAGAATTATATATTTAATTTAAATTAATATTTATAAATTATATTTAATAATTTCTATAATATAACTATAAATTTCTTGAAGAATTATATATTAAAACCTAAAAATTATTTTTATTAAATAAATCATCCTATCAATTTCTTAATATATTATTATATTTTATAATTATCATTAATTAATATAAAGAAAATATTTAAAATAATGAAAATGATAAAAGAATCTAAAATAATAATTTATATAATTAGATTAAAATTAATTATAATAATAAGAATAAAAAAAGGATTATACTCTTTATATATTAATATTTAATTATAATTAAATAATAAATAACTATTAAAATAAGCATTATAAAAATAAAGAAAATAATAATTACTATACTATTAATATTAATAAATATCTTATAATAAAATTAAATTAAATAAAGTTTTTAATATATTAATAATATACTTTAGCTTTTAAACTAAAGAAATTTAAAATAATACTAATAAAAATAAAATTAATAATTTCTAATATTAAAATAATATAAATATTTAATATAAATTTAATTTTAATTATCTATAATCAACATTAAATAAAAAATAAAATTAAAAGAAAATAAAAATAATTAAATTCAAATACAAAAATAATCTAAAACTAATCCATCCTCCTATTTCCCCCTTATACGTAAAATCTCAAATTCAGCCTTAGCCTTTTTCGCATTAGCCTTAACCTTTTCCGTATTAGCCTTAACCTTTTTAATATTAACTTTAACCTTTTTAGTCTCTAATTCTAATATCTTCAACCGATAGTTTTCTATTTCTTAATCTTTTACTAGTACCTTAAGTTCTAAACGCTTCCGTTTCCTAAATAAGAAAGAATTAGTTTCAAACCCGTCTCGGAATTAATTTAAAATAAGTTATCTATTTACTTAGGAATAATCCCGGAAGAGGACGTTGAAGCTATAATAAATTGCCCTTCTATATTATTTTATACTAGAGAAAATTAAGAATCGGTTAAAAGGGTAAATAATAGAGAATTTTCGAAAAAATTATTATTCGACGAAGTAAATTTAGAAAGCGTAGGCGTTTATAGTAAATCTTTCGTAAAATTGTATATTAGGAATATAAGGTTAACGATTGGAATTTATTATTTCCTTAATAGAAATTAAATTTTAATTAATTCTAAAACGATTTTAAATTAAATTTAAACAAATAATTTACTAATTTTATTATTTTACTTTTAAAACCTTTTAATAAAACGCTTACTCTTCGATTAAATTTTATAATTAAAATTAATATTAAACTTCCTCTTAATCTTAGTATATTAAAGAATACTTATATTTAACCGAATATTATTAAATATTATAAATAGAATCAATTAAAAATGTAATTAGAATTAATTAAAAACGGAATTAGAATAAGTTCGGAATAAATTATTTACCTATTTATATATAGTATTAGGTTAATAAAATAAATACTCTAATTATATAATTATTAATATAGAATTTTAATAATATTCGTATAAGAATTTATTTAATTTTAGCGTTCTAATAATATTTTAGAACAAATTAGATTTAAATTAGCCTGAATAATTGAGGCTAATTTATACTTAGCCTAATCTTTAATTTCTTTCCGTTCGTTATTTAAATTATAATTAATTAATAGCATATTTTAAATTAGTCTGAAATGAAATCTAAATTAGTCCGAAATAGAATTCAAATTAATCCTATATTAAATATATTTATTAGCTATTAGTAGGCTAAAATATAATCGTTTAGAATTTAGTACTCTAAAAGATTTATTATCCGTTGTTCTAATATTAGATTATTACTAGTAAATTGTTATATACTATATTTAAAATAAATATAGTATAAATAAACGTTCCGTTTAGCGTAGTATAGCTAATTGCGGCCGTATTAGTTAATAGTAAATAGGTAGTTATTGAAGCCTAAAAAGGGAATTGGTTTGAAACCTATTCTAAATAAGTTTGGGATAAATATAAAAGAGGAACGATACTTATTATAATTTTATGAGAAGCTCTATCCGCACGTGGAGAAAACTCTATCAGCACGTGGAAAAATAATTGAATTTTAATGTCTTTTTGAAGCACGAAGAAGTTTAATAAGGAAGTAAAAAGTATATCATATTTTTTTTCATTTTTCTCTCTACCTAACACTACTCTTCCAAAGAAGGTGTATGACCGCTAGCCTAAGAAAACTTTAGATAAAGAAGCTATAATAAATAAATAATTAGAAAGATTAAAAGTCTAAAAGTCTAAGAAAGTAAGATTTAGATGACGCTTAGGGCTATAAGGTTGGGACTTATACGTAAAAATCCGGTAAAAATCGTTAAGTAATTTGGTACTACTTTTGGCTTTATACAATAAGGTTTGACTGAGTTATAATTAGAAAACAAAAGTGGATCCACGTGCGGATAGAGTTTTATCCACGTGCGGATAGAGCTCCTCAATTTTATAGTCTTGGTTAATTATAATACTGTATAAACTCTCTCTATTTAAATCTATCTATTTTGCTTCGTATTTATATTACTTCCGAAAAATATTGAAAATAATTTAGAAAGTATATTAATATATTAGTGCAATATTGGAATTTATTAGAATTTAAATAAGAAAGATAGTTAAATATAATTTAAATTAATATTAAATAAGGATAGAACGGGTTTTAAACCGGTTCGAAATTTTTTTTTTTATATACTTCGTTAAATCGATTTAATATAAATTCTCTAAATAATTTCGCAATTATATTACCCTAATAGATATTTATAATTTATATCCAATTAAAAAGATTTAAGTAAATTCTATTGGAAGAATTCTATTTAGTCTTTATAAAAGTAAATAATAATAAAATTCTTACTATTATCGAAAAAATATTAAATATATTATAAATAAAGAAGGAAATTAGAATAAATTTTAAAATTATATTAAACCAATTTAAAATAGGTTTATAATGAAATTCTTATCCGATTTAAATTATTCTTATACCGAACTTACTATTAATAAGCGATTATAATATTCGAAGAGCCGAGTAGCTAATATATTGTATAATACCTTTTAATAAGAAGTTATATACGTATAATATTATTACAATTTGGTTATACTTCGTTTAAAATAAATTTATTCTATTTAGCCAAATATTTTTAAAAGAATAAGTTCCGAATAAGGCTAATTAATATAAATAATTAATTTCAAATACGTTCTAAACTTATTAATAATTAATTTAGGAAAGAATATAAATTTATTCCAAATAATATTTGGATCGTTAATTTTATTAAAAAGGTAAGAAATCTCTTCGTTAATTATCTATAGTATTTTAAACGGAGGAGGGTAAAAGTAGTAATAAAGGTTATAAAATATAAGGATAATATATAAAATACTTTCTAAATCGATTAGAATTAAATAATTCTATACTATATTATATTCGTTAAAGTAAATTATTTTTTTTTAGCCTTAGGGGTAGTCGGTACCTAAATCCGAATTAGTTTAAAATTAATTCCAATCTTATTTAAAATTAAATAAAAATAAAATATAAATTAATATATACCGTATATTTTCCAACGACTAATATTATTCGACTATTCTCTACAACTCTCCGGAATAATAGGCTCTTACTCCCTTCCTTCGTTAAATTCCTTATCGAAAATAAACTTTATTTAATTCTAAGAAGAATAAAATTTTAATAATATAAACCGGTTCTAATAACCTTATATACTAGTTTTCTAATTTGAATACTTTAAAGTATAAAGGAGTTAACTATCTTATTATCTTTAATTAAGAATTAATTTCAAATAAATTCGGAATAAATAGTAAATTAATTAGAAAAGGAACTTATAATAAAATTATACTATTTAAAACGATATCCAATAATTACTTTAAAATAGCCTATCTTTCGCTAATTATTAACGGTAATTAAAATAAACCTAAGAAATTAAAATATTAGTAAGAATTTTCAAATAAATTCTAAACAAATTTAAAACTAATATTAAATTTAATTTGCGAAATTCTTTAATTTCCCGCTAAATTATTATTTTAAACTATTCAGATTTAAAATCTAATCTCAATCACTTCCTTATTAATGTTGTAAGAATTATTATTTTTATAGAATTTCCAAATTCTCAAATCGAAATATTAACAATATTTAAATCCTAAACATTTTAAAACCCAACGGTAGTAAGTAGCTCTATTAAGAAAAATAGAACTTATTATCTTTTTATTTCTATATTATTCCGTATAATATTATAATTATTAAATTTGAATTAATTTCAAATTTAAAGCAATTAAATTTAAAATTAATTCCGAAGAAAATTAAATTAAATTCGACTTATATTTTAGAACGGCTTCTTAAATAAATTTAGAATAATAATATCCGTATTAATAATATATTTAACGCTAGGAAGGGTTATTTTAAGATATTTAAAAAATATTAACGTATAAATTAAATATTCAATATTAATAATTTATCCAATATTCTTTATATTTAATGAAATTTAATATAATCTAAAGTCGTTAATTTATTAAAATTCTATTAATATTTAATTTAGAATTCGTTCAAGTTAAATTTTAATAAAAGAATATATATAATTTATAAGAATATTATTAAATTAGAATAAACTAAAAATAGTATCTTCAATAGCAATATTATACTTTTCGTAATCGGTAATAATAAAATTAATAATAGCCTTATCTTTAATAAAAATTTTCTATTCGATTATAATTTCAAATTCTAAAGTAGTTTACAAATAATTAGGAACTATTTAATTCTTAAAAATAAATAAAGCGTAAGGGTTGAAAACGGGGAAAAATATATTAAAAAGCGGTTAAAAATAAATTAGAATATAATTAAAATTAGATTAAAAATAAATTCTAAAAATAGGAAAGATAATTACTTAGAAAGAGGTTTAGGAATAATTTAAATAGTAAAAAATAAAAGGTAAAAAAATATAAAAGGGTAATAGAAAGATATTTAATTAGAAACAAAATTGGGAATAATTTGTTAAAAAAGAGTTAAAAATAGGTTAAGAATAAGTTAAGAATAAGTTAGGAATAAGTTAGAAATAAGTTAGGAATGAAATATTTAAAGGGAAAATTTAAAAAAAAAAATTATCTAAAAAGATTCATTATTTATAAGAATAAATATCACGTAGTTTAAGGATTAAATTAATAATACTTCTATATTTATCATGTAATTTAAAGATTAAATTAATAATATTTCTATATTTATTTATTAAATAAAGAATAGAAATATAAAACGTAATCGGTTAAAAAAAAACGTAAACTCGTTAAAAATACGTTCGGAATTAGTTCCAATTTAATTAAAATAAAGTAATATACATAAAATATTTATATTAAAATATATTATTAAATAATTTATTAAATGAATTCTACTTATAAAAATAAATTCGTTTAAAATAAATTCGTAATATATCCAAATTTTATTTACTTCTTATAATTTTTTATAAGGGTTAATTTATTTTAAATAAGTTCCTAATATCTTTAATTTTAATTAAATAATTAATATTTATTTTAAAAACCAAAATAGAAAATAAATAATAGAATTCGTTAAAAAAGCGTTCTAAATAAATTCTAATATAATAAAAATCAATTAATATAATGAAAATATTTATATTTAATTATATTATTATTTTATCTATTAAAATAATTAAAATTTTAAAAGGAAACTAATTTTAAATAAATTTCTAACGTATTAGGTTTTTATTACCTTATATTAATTTAAGATAATTTATAAAAAAACGGAATTCAATAAATTCCAAACTAAATACGAATTAAATACGAATTAATTATAAATAAATTAATTTTAAGCTTTTAAAAAAGGTTTTCGTACGTAGATTAATTTATAAATAGCAACCTCAAATACTTCCCTAGCCCGTTCACGAATTAATATTCTAAAAATAAATTTTTAACATATTCCGTTTTTATTCCTTTATATTAATTTTAATATAAATTAACTAATAAATTCTATATTAAAGTCTTATATTTTATTAGAACCTATTACCTATTTAAAAATTTTAAAAATTAAAATCTAATTATATAAAGATAATTTATAAAAAAATAAAATTCAATAAATGCTAAATTAAATACGAACTAAATACGAATTAATTACAAACAAATTAATCTCGAACCTTTAAAGAAGGCTTTCGTACGCAGATTAATTTACGAATAGCAGCCTTAAATATTTCCCTAGCCCATTTACGAATTAATATTCTAATAATACCTTCGAACAATAAATAAGACCGATCTCGAATCGATAAAACTTCTTTTAAAGAAACGTTTCGATCGAACTAATTAAATATTCCCTAATACCTTCCTAATATTAAAGCCTTCTCATTATAAAATTAATCTTTAATTAATTCCTTCAGCTTATTAAAATAAATTTTATAATAAGCCTATAATCTATAAGGGGGTTAAACATCGTAAATAAGGGTAAAACCTAATTTAAAATTAATTTCCATTTAATTTCAAACTTATTAAAAATAAAAATAAAATTTATATACCCTCTCCTCCTTATAATAAACTATATATAATATAATTTTAATATAAATTAATATTTCCTATTTATAGTATTTACCAATTTTTATTTTCATAGTATTGTAATTAACTTATAATTAAGTATTAGTATTAAACCGGTTTAAAACTAGATTTAAATTACTTACCTTACCTAATATCTTTATATTAAACCCGTAAAACTTAATTTCCTACTCGGTTGTAAACTTCTTACTAAACCCATTAAAATAATCAGGAATATCCTAATTTAAACGAAACGTATAAGTTTAAAAGTGGTTTAGAATAGGTTATACATCTTCATTATTAAATACAGTAGTAAAGACAGACTATAACTACTCCTAATTTAGTATAAGAATGGGTTAAACCTTTTAATGAACAATTCGTAACCGGTTTCGAACAGGTTATACATCCTAATTAAATACAGCAGCAGGGATAGACTATAACTACTCCTAGTCTAGTACAAGAATAGGTTAAACCTTTTAACGAACAATTCGTAACCGGTTTCGAACAAATTATACATCCTCATCAAATATAATAGCAAAGACAAACTATAGCTATTCCTAATCTAGTATAGGAATAGGCTAAACCTTTTGACGAATAGTCTATAACCGGTTTCGAATAAGTTATATATCCTCATTATTAAATATAATAGCAGGGATAAATTATAACTACTCCTAATCTAGTACAAGAGTAGGTTGAACCTTTTAATAAATAATTTATAACTGGTTTCGAATAAATTGTATATCCTTATTATTAAATATAACGGTAGGGATAAATTATAATTACTCCTAATCTAGTATAAAATTAAGTTAGACTTTTTAACGAATAATCTATAACTATTTTCGAACTAATTATATATCTTTATTATTAAATATAGCGGTAAGGATAAACTATAACTACTCTTAATCTAATATAAAAGTAAGTTAAACATTTTAACGAATAATTCGTAATTAATTTCGAATAGGTTATATATTTTTATTATTAAATATAGCGGCAAGAATAGATTATAACTACTCCTAATGTAGCGTAGGGTTAGGTTAAACTTTTTAATAAATAATCTATAACTATTTTCGAACTAGTTATATATTTTTATTAAATATAGTAGTAAGGATAGACTATAATTACTCTTAATTTAATATAAGGCTAGGTTAAATTTTCTAACGAATAATCTATAACTATTTTCGAACTAGTTTAATAGTAGGAGCGAATTATTAGCCTAAAGGAAGCCTTTCTTCTTCGGACGGCCTGAATAAATTAAAATTAAATTCGAACCTATTTCTCACGGGTTTGTAATACCCTTAACCGGATAAAAGCTCTTATTTACTTTAATTAAATGGTTTAAAGGAAATAAAATTCATTTCCAACGGGTTGAAAATAAATTCGTCCTCTTCGTACTCCTCCTCTTCTTATAAAATTCGTATATAAGTAAGAATAGGAAAGAGGTTATTATCCGAAATATCGTTATAATTAGGGGAGGGGGAGGGCGAAATATTATTATAATTAGGGAAGGGGGAGGAGTTATAATAATAGTCGGGAATTAAATCAAAATTAATATAAAAAAAATAAAAAACTAATTAAAAATAAAATTATAATTTACTTTAATTAAATTATACCTCTTCCGCAATTTATACTTTTATTTCTTAATGTTAAATTTTAACTTTAATAATTTTATCCTCCTTAATTTCAATTTTAAAAGTGAAGATTTTACTAGTAAGGAACTCATTATAATATTTAATAAATTAAATATAAAAAACTAAATAGAATTAGTTTTAAATTAATTGGAAAATTAATTTAAATAAATTATAGACTAATAGTATAATTACAAAATTAAATTCCCAATCTACTACCGTTCTTTATAATACTATTTTTAATAGTATTCTAAAAAGTAATTTTAAAAAATATACTATATATTTTAATATACTTCAAAAAAGTACTTCGGTTAAAGAATCGCGATTATTCAAATTTCTAATTAGTTTTATACTAATTTAAAAACATTTTTTAATATACTTACTTCGTAAGAACATAATATATGGCTAAATTGGATACGATAATAAACTTTACCTAAATAAATTATTAACTCCCTATCCTAAATTTAAATATTAAAATTCGTTTTAAAATAGTTTTAAATTAATACGTACTTTATTCTATTTAAATAATAGAAGTCCTTATAACCTTTTATAATTATCGCTTTTAGAATAATAGATAAAAGTAAAATAATTTTATATATACTATAATACTATTTAATATAGGAGAAAAAGTTATAAACTAGTTAAAAATAAATTCGAATATAAAGAAATAAATAAAAATAAAGAATTAAAATAGAAAAATAAATAAAAATAGAAAACTAGGAGGAAAAGTATTATTAATTAGTTAAAAATAGATTCGAATATAGAAAATTGAATAAAAATAAAGAATTAAAATAAAAAAGGTAGTAAATTAATTGAAAACGGATTCGAATATAAAAAATTAAATAAAAATAAAGAACTAAAATAAAAAGGGTAGTAAACTAGTTAAGAATAAATTCGAATATAGAAAATTGAATAAAGATAAAGATAGAAAAAAGAAAAAAAAAAGGTTTGAAATAAATTAAGATCCTATTCCTAATTTATATTCTTTTTTAACTATTTATCTTATTTATTTACGTAAAAAGTCGCCCTTTAAGATTAGTTCCTTTATTTTACTATATTTAAAGTAAAAATCTAAATAATATACCGATTTATTACCAATTAGAAATCGATCCCGGAATTTATCTACGTAAAAAGGCGCCCTTTAAAATTAATTCCTTTACTTTATTATATTTGAAGTAAAGATTTTAATAATATACCAATTTATTACCGATTAAAAATCGATCCCGGACGAATTTCCATCTATTATTATTTAAATTAAATAATAACATTAATTATAATTAGTACGCTTAGTATTATAATTAATTAATTTAAAAGAGGTTATTTTCGCGATTAATCTTTTATTTAAAGAGTATATTAAATTAATCTATGATTAGTTTTATTTCCGAATATCCGATAGTTTTTTAAAAAGCTAAGTCGAAATAAGATATATTTGTAATTAGTTTAATATTTATAGAGTAGATTAATTAAGCTAAAATAGGTTTTAGTCTTATATTATTAATAATTTATATTTTGTATGACGCTAAGTCCAAAAATAATTTAATTAAATTCAAACCCGTTAGAATCGAATCCGGATCAAGTTCTAAATACGTTTAAAATAAATTTAACTAATATTTAAAATACTAAAATAATATTATTCTCGAATAAATATATATATAGTTTAATTAGTAATTATAGAATATATTACTATAATACGTTATTAATTAATTAAAATCGACTTCCTAAATATATTTTTTATTAAATATTTATTATAAATTATATATAAAGTTATTTATAATCGTTCTAAACAAATTTACAAAAAATTTATTAAATATCTAAAGTAGTATAATTATATTATTTATATACAATCTATTATAAATTATAGAACCTTATTTAAAATATTATTCTAATGCGTTTCAAACCTATTAGGAACGAATTTCTAATTAAATTTTAAAATAATATTAATTATATATTAATTATATATTATATATAAATTTATTTATAACCGTTTTAAGATTAGTTTCTCTTATATATATATTAAGTCTATATAAGCATTACAAGATTTTCTTAAAAATCGATTATTATTAGACCGTACTATATAAAATCAGGTCTTGGCACACACCCTTATCGAAATCGGTTCTAGCTCGGTACAATTTTGGCACTCAATGGTTGATCCGAGGTTTCCCCGATGGTTGAGGTGATCTAGTAACTCGCCAGGATGCTGATATCTCGGCGACGAGAACGTGAGGACCTCCAGTGAGTGGATTGGCCACAGGTGGAATCCAAGACGACATGATGCAGAGCAATACCGGCCAGTGCTTGCTTGCTTGTCACAGCTTCTGTGTCCATGTCTGCCCCACGCCAGATCGGATCGGTCTGGGTTATCTCAGTATCTGCAGTGTACTTGAGCACTTCAGACGATCCACAACCTATGTACGAGTTCATCCCACAGAAGGAGGGAACACAACCAAGCACGGTCAGATGAACAGACGCAGGTAGGACATTGTCCACGACAGACAGAAATGATGGCCAAACACACAGCATCTGGCCAGATCCAAAGCTCAAAGCAGGCACGGCAGATGCAAATGCAGAGGGATGTCCCCAGGAGAAGTCTGCCGCTCGGACATAACATCTGCAGGCATTGACTCGGGAAACAGCACCGTGACATGTTCATATCCGATTCCATCACCAACAACTTTCAACCTCCAATTCACAGCCCTACCCTATTCCTCTGAAGAAAACAAAACAAACGGACTGAAAGCCAAGATCAATCAAGCTCAGGTCGGTTGGTGGCAGTCTCCACTCTCCACTCAACCTCTCCCCCCACTCCTTCCATTTCCACCAACCTTGATGTCCAGGGCCTCCCCGTTTCTTTCCTCCCAATTCCCCCCACCTGTCGACAATCTCATGTTTTATCTTTCCAGAATGTCTTGCCTCCTGGTGCAACCCTAAACTGTTTCGGGAAATATCCCAATTTCTGTGACAAAAGGGAAAAGGGTTTTCTCTTTTCGTCTTCTTTCCTCTCCCCCTTTTTGTCTGTCAATCCTCCCACTTCCTACACTCGCTTGCCCCCAGTCCTACCACCAGTCCTTCCCACTTCTCTCCTTCTGTCCTTCGCTTTTCGTGCAACTACTACACTACCATCCACGGAAGCAGCACGCCGGATTCGTGCCACGGGAAACAAACACTCGTCACTCGTACTCGATTACAGGCCTTTACACTCGTTTCAAGGCCAGGCCACCGAGATATACGTGACTGTCGCCATCGCCTCGACAATCAGACTGTCTCAACCCAGACAGACCCTTTCCCTCGCTTTTCAGACAAGACACGACTCAGGGAACCCTCTTTGACCACTCCTCGCGTCTGCCGCAACACGCGGTCGACCTCCGACCACACTATACTATCGTACATACTACCTATACACAAGACACACATGTCCAAGATGGGCGCAACAATACCACCACCCCACCGCTGCTTCAACATGCGAAACCCCCTCGCAAAGGCACTCGTTCTTTGCATCACAATAACCCTTCTCGGCACAATACTGCTACAACATGGCGGAGACATCGACGTCCGGGCAGCTTTCCTTAAGACGGCCAGTACTGCCAAGGAAGCCGTATCCTCTCAACGACCACTCGGTAGCAATCACCAACAAGCAGGATGGGGAGGAGACAGCGTCCACACTCCGGTCGAGGTGACTGGGGACCACCAGCTAGATCATCCTAACAATCTCGTAAACATTTCCACCCACGGCAACATGCGCTGCGACTACGACATGGACCGTTTGAAACAGTGGAAGAAGAAATACAAGCTTCAGGATCGCTTCGAGTACACTCGCCGCTACGTCCAAGTCTCTCGCCAACCCATCGCTCGCAAGTCGCTAACGACGCTCGACCAAGATTTCCTCTTCGACCACGTCAAGGTCGTCGACGTCAACAAGCACTATCAGCCCGAGGCCTGCCCGGCCCCTCTCGTCGTGCCCGTCTCCCGCTCGCCCTACCCCTCGACCGCCAACGCCTCCGACTTCATGTTCGGCGTCTCCACCACCTACAAGCGCTTCGTTGATCCAAAGACCAATCCGACCAACGAGTGGAAGTACTGGCTAACCGACAACAACGGCTCCTCCAATGGCGGCAAACTCCTCCTGATGCTGATGGGCGCCTCCGACTCGGAAATGGCCGACGTGCACGAGCAGCTTACCTCGGTCGGAATCGACGTCGACGTCTACCGCTCTTCGCCCTCGGACGAAATGGCCGTGCGCTACCTGACTCTCGTCCCCACGCTGTACAACCACCCCCTCCGCCCCCAGAAGAAGTGGCTTGTGACGTGCGACGACGACACCTTCTTCCCCTCGCTGCACGCTCTGATCGCCCAGTTCGAAAACTACGACCACACCAAGCCCAAATACATCGGCACCTTCTCCGAAGACTCTAACAACGTCATGCGCCACGGAGAGCAAGCCTTTGGCGGCGCCGGCGTTTTCTTGTCTGTCCCGCTCGCCGCCCTCGTCACCGAGCACTTCTCCTCGTGCAAGAGTGCCGAGAAGATCAAGGAGGCCAACACGGGCTGGGGCCCCCAAGGCGACGTCCTGCTGAGGAAGTGCATCTACGAACACTCGCCCGTCCGCCTTACCCTTCTCGATTCGCTCTGGCAGCTGGACATGCTCGGTGATCCGTCTGGGTTCTACGAGTCGGGCATCCAGCCCCTTTCTCTACACCACTATCGCGGTGGAGGTTGGCACAGCGCTTTGCCCTACCACTACACCAAGGTCTCCCACCTCTGCGGAGAGGAGTGCATGATGCAGCGGTTCCAGACCGCCGATGACTTTGTCATCAGCAACGGCTTCTCGGTGGCTTACTACCCCGAGGGCACCGACGACCTGGATTTCGACCAGCTTGAGGGAACTTTCCGCTCGGCGCCGGATTACAAGGGCTGGAACCTGGACTTCAAGTGGGGACCGCAGCGCGCGGGGTTGGCCAAGACGGGGAGGAAGTTGAGCTGGGATTTGCAGGAGGCGGAGATCATCTGGGACGATGAGGCTGAGGATACCGCCGAGGGTGCGGAGAAGAGAGAGCAGAGTGAGGATGGGCAAGATGGGCAAGATGCGGTTGCAAAGGTGCAAGTAAGCAAAGGAGAAAGGAGAAAGGTCAAGGAGGTCAGACAGATTTATGTCAGGAAGCATGACGACTGGAGGTGGAAGTTGAATGATGGCGCGACGGCCATGAGTAAGTTTGATGGCGTCGTAGAGCTTGTTTGGTTGCCTGATAGGAGCGAGTAAGCCTGTCTGTCGTGAGTATTGTGGGTTGAAGGACAACAGTATACCTCGTAATGATGATGATGCACTGGGATAGAAATGGAAAGGGTCATGTCATGGAATGTGCTCGGATTAGGATAGATGATCCACAGAACACTGGACACTGGACAAGAAGGTATTCACAGTTACCGGTTGAGGTTACAATGTTTATTATGGCTGTTTGGACAAGTTACCATTCATAGGAAAGGTTTTACTTATACTACGATGTGCCATCTTTCTCTGTTGCCCCTTTGACAGATTCCCCGCCTCTTCGCGCGTTCCTTGATGCGTTATTTGAGCCCGGGCCATGACTGGTGATATTCAAGGGGAGGGCATATTCAGAATCCGTTCCCATAAAGAGCCAATGACCCAACCGATGCATCACGTATTCATGTTGGAGTTGGACCTGCTTCAGCTTTCGCAAACATTTCTTGGTCGAGTTTCGATGAGCTAAGAAGAAGTGTCATGTACGATGTGAAGCCAAACCACATGCATCGTCGTTGCCATGTCGTGTTCAGATTCAGGCTCGGAAGAACGATGCCTCGAAATCGTCATCGGAAGGTGCAAACTTCTGAACGGGGAAGGGGGCATGATTGGAAGTTACCACTCGTCGTATAAAGACCCGTCTCCTCCTTGAGCAATGAATAATGACGAGATGTCTTCTCAGTGTCACTCACATCACTAGGTATCGCTTGAACTCCACCACAGCCAGAACCACAACATTCGCTATATTACAAACATCACCAAGGATACCATTATCCCTCCAACAACCCGCCAAAATGTCAGTACTACACCGTGCACCTCCGCCACTCTCCCGCTGTTCTTCAATGGCTTCTCTCTCCTCAAGCTCCCTCTCCAGTCTCCCAAAGCATTACCTAGAGAACAGACACTAGTCTAACCCCCCTCCTATGTTCCCACCCAACAGGTGCCACGACGAACTAGTCCGCGAAATCGTCTCCCAATCCGGCAAAGACAATTGCAACAAGTGCGAAAGAGTCTACACCGTGCACAAAGATTGCGGCTCCAAAACTTGCCCGCAGTCGGAAGCTTACGAGCCTACTCTCTCTACCTCGACCTCCCCCAGCGCCTCCAGCGCCTCCAGCACCTCGAATACCACCACCTACTCCTCCACCTCGAACAACAAGAAGTAGGAATCTGAAGGGTGGGAGGGATATAATGTGGATGCCCCTGATAAGCGGAATTTGGGGAATGGACATGGACGTGGGAATGTCAATGAGCAGGAGGATCACATGCACGATGTGGAGATGGGTGGGATGGGGCATGATGATGTTGATGATGATGATGGTCTTGTGGGCACCGGGTCCGGGAGCAAGCGTCATGCGCCGGCGGATTTTGAGGGTCAGGAGGGAGAACAGAAGAAGATTAAGAAGGAGGAGTAGAGTGGGGGGGTTGGGTGGAACCGTGGGACGATAGGGGTGTGAAGGGGACATGGATACAGAAAGGGCTGGGGATGATGGAGTATCATGGAGGTGTCGTTCTGAAGGAAGAGGATTTGGAAACCAAAGCCTGGATGGCATGAGGGATTATCTGGATGGGATACGGAGAACATGACGAAGCTAGGGGCTGCAGCGGTTTTTTTTTTTTTTTTTTTATCCTTTTTTTTCCTTTCTTGGTTTTGGTTAGCGCAAGTGAGATGTAGACCGAGAGATGACGGAACAACAGCAGTTCTTCAGAACATTGTCGAAAGCATTCTTCAGACCATTCAACTCCCATCCCGTTGCTCTCATCGTTCTGCTTGTGAATACGCACTTTTTGGCGCCACCGTGTTGGTTGTTGGCATTGACAAGACGCCTGCATTGATGTTCCTCCCGCTCAGGGACGGCCGGACGGGCTGTTGGCACCGGTGTATAAAAAGTCGAATGTGCCGAAGAAGTGGAAAAACATCACCCGCCGTGATGTCCAACATCCCAAAATGATCATAATGAGTATCCAACATCATATTGTTCGTCACAATTCCCTATCCGCTACCGGCTTCGATATCTAGGCCGTAAAGATGGCGATATTTCCACTTTCTTACACTTCTTTGTCTTGGACCATCTATGACAATATCATGCGCGGCATCAAATCTCCTCGCAAGCCCGACCAACCAACCCAACATCGTCATGATCCAACTTCCAAATGCCCAACAGATTAGAGTCTGGTGGTTCTTTGAGGCTGACAGCGATGCCAGTTAGAAGCCCAGCTCATGATCTGGAAGCAAGTCTTCGAAAATGTATAAATGCCCCATCGTCGACCTCCCAAGGAGATGTTTATCCTACCAGAGCCAGAGACAACCAGAACAACTCGAGCCAGACACAACCAGACACACTCAAACCACCAACCACAATCCGAAAAGCAGTAGCCGCCTATTATTTGTAGCTCTCAGCACAAGCAGCTCACATACGCCGGTCTTACACCAACACCCAAGTTCACTTCACCCATACAGCCATCGCAATGTATGTTAGTCCCGAATCCTATGTGATCTTCCTAATACCTAGTCTCTCCTGCGCCACCACTTTACATATACCAAAATAGACGACTGGACTCCCATCATCCCATCTCCAATGCAAATCTCCAGTCCATGTCCCTCCACACCAGACCTCCATTGCCACATTGAATTTGAAGCTAACAGAGCCCCTCAAACTTATACAAAACAACAGGTGTAAAACCAAGGACGTTACGCTGGAGATAATTCCGGAAAGCGTGACCGTTGGGGGCTATCTCAAAAAGGTGTGTGAGCGGGTGTTTGAGGATTGCGGGAGGCCTACCTGCGAGAGATCCAAGGCTTGCCCTTTAGAACCGGAATCGGAGAAAAGACAACTCAAATTCCTTGAGGCCTGGAAGCCAGAGGACGGCTTCAAGTACGACGGAGGGAAGGAAGATGAGGAGAAGTATCTGCTGGAGCAGGAGGAGAAGGAGAAGAAGAAGAAGAAGGAAGAGCAGCAGGGGCAGGGGCAGGGGCAGTAAACACTGCTGCCCCATCTACACTACACTACACTGCTGGTGGGCCTAGCCCGACCTCCAGTCGCCCGCGAGCGCACGAGGACGGGAGTCTTGAGCTTGAGGTTCAATGTTTAGGTTTCGAGCGAAGCGGTCGATGCCGAAGGGCTGGGTTGTGCTGGACATACCTTGACCTGTCGACATGGTAGACTGCCCAGACAGACAGCTAGTGCAATGAGCTAGGAGGAACAGGAATGACTGGAGATCAAGGCCTGGAGGCGTATGTGGTTGCGCTGGTCGCAACAGGTGGTTTTCTTACATGTATGTTGAGGACACGATCAATGGGTAGGGGGCAGACGTCTGGTGTTTGGGGACATCAACGGGCGGCATAAATGTTCAATTTCTAGAATAGGGCCTCATTCCCAAGCAACGAAGTGTCCCTCCTACCTGTCTGACAGACTGGAATAATTCAACTGAATCTGGTGGACCTTTGTCCTTTACTTTATTTTCCGTGACCGGACTGACATCGGTCGAGCACTACTGCAGTGGGGATTTGACGGTCGTATGTATGTATAAATGATCAGATAATGCCCGTCGTACACGAACGATGATGGGAAACTGGACAGAATGTGCTATGCGAATTGGTTGACCACCTACTCAGTATGTCGCTAAACTGACTGGACCCTGAATGAATGACTGAACAATCACCGCATCTTCCACAGACACAGACACAGACACAAGACCAAAAAAAAAAAAAAAAAAAAAAAAATGGTAAAGCAAAGGCGAGAGGTCCAGTTCAAGCAAGCCTTCCTTAAAGTAGGTACCTAAGGTAGGTACCTCATCAGCATCATCTCTAGTGCCGTCCCACAATCCCAAAACACCAACCCAAACCGTGCAAGCGACATCATACCTAGGTAGCCCAAGCGGCACCACCACCAGAGCAGCACCAACAGGGCACCAACGTGAGATAGGTAACGCACCTCAGTCAGCAGTCAGCAGCGAGCACATTTCCGACTGGACTAGATTCCCCCGTTCGGCTGTGCTTCCCGACATGGACTGGATGGAGCAAATCTGTACGTACCGCAGCGGGAGTATGAGGAGCGTGTCTAGCCTAGAAGGGGGGCTTCTAGGCCAGGTCCTGAATCTAGACCAGATAGTGGGCCTAGCCTAGGTGGTTCACCTAGCCTAGTTGTTGAACGGAGGGCTCTGATTGGTCGGATTTGAGTATAAAAAGGCAAAAGCTAAAGACCCCTATAAGGACCTTCTGGAGGTCCCTATGGGAGTCTTTGGTTAACAATTATTTTAGAGAGATCGAGAGCGAAGGACTTCGACTTCAAAGTCCGGGCAAATGAGGGCATTCACACTTTCGCACGAATAGCAGATGAGGGCATTCAGACTTTCGTACGAAACTTTTCGCGCGAAAAAAACTGTCACCAATTGGAATCGAACTGGCGATCACAATGATGAGAGCGACGATAAGAACCATTAAACCACTGGCCCAATTGATTAATAAAGAGGTTCGTTTATTGCTCTTATAAGGAAGGTGTTAAACTTTGGGAAAGAACTATCCCGCATCACTTTGGTGAAAAGAAGGGGAACCCCCTAAGCCTAGGAGCTTGGCCAATCAGAGGCTTTCCCTGGCCAACTAGGCTAGGTGTTTCAACTTGCCTAGGTGTAAAGTCTAGGCTAGGCAAAAAAGCTAGGCTAGAAACTCCCTACTAGGCCAGATGCCTTGGGGGATTTCCCGCTATGGTACCGGCGATCACTGCCATCACCCAAATCCAATGAACAGCACTACATGCCCGACTGGAATAAATTTTGGCTTTCTTTACTATTGAAACTCTGTTGACAGTCGGTACCTAAGATACATTGCAGATATACGTCTGACACCAACCAAGCTGACTTGACTGCTTCGTTCGGTCCCGAGATCTCAAGGTAAGGTAGGTAGGTACGGCAGGTAGGTAGTGTACGGAACGGAACGGAACGGACAACCCCAACTCGAGTCCTACCGGCACCACGAAGACGGCGAGCCGGGGGCTGCACGAAGCTGCGAGATAAGCCACGAAGGCGGCACAGACTGGAAGCTTGAAATTAAGCGAAGCGTGGTATCCGACCGATTGATGCTGTTGGTTGCCAGCCAGTACCAGACCATGCTGATGGTATTGGCGAGAGTTTAACATGGGTGGTGTTCTGGGTACCTAGGCAGGTATTGATATATCAAGATGATGGATGGGGTCAGGTTCATGTTGTCAGCATGCACGGTGATGGTTCGGACTTGACCCGGTAACTGCCTGGATTTGGGCCGGGTGGGCTGGCTGTTATTGCACTAACAGCTCCTCAAGCGCACAGGAGCGTAATATTCTGTTACCTTAGCCCGTGTTCAATGCTTACCCGTTCGGGAATTCGACGACTAGACTACAGATAACGTGATATGTGATTCAGATCCCAGGCAAATAGTACAATAGAAGTAAAAATACCCTGCGGTGACCACAAAGGCAACACTAATTGTTCCTCTACCATAATCCATATCAAGCTTTGCAACAGGACGGGACAGCGGAAAAGGAGAGACTCCAGTCACCAGTCCGGAAACTCATAACAGCAGACACAATGTGAGTCTCAAAGGTCCGAAGCCGGTCCGTGTGGTGCGGACACTGACCTTGAGGTGGATCTAATAGAGTATATGAGAGAAAGAGGCCAAAAGGAGGATCCGGAGTCGAGTTGATGCGCTGAGTACCAAGATCAGGCTTCTCTTTTCCCGTCCGTATAAAGATATAGATCTAGTGAATTCCAATCCCGCTATGCTATGCCTAACGATATGTAACTGACCCGTCTTTGTCTCCTCTTCCAGTTTTATTCCATCAACTCAACTCCGCATGCAACTACCGGCTACCCGAAGCGAATTCCCTGTGAAGGATCCCAAGTAGCGTTCACCGGCCCTTGTTGCCCTTGCTCTTGCTGTTGTTGTTGTTGCTGCTGCCCCTGGCCAGCCGGGGAACCAAAGTTTATCCCCATGTTGGGCGCCCATACCCCAGGAGCTACTGGTTTCGGCTGTTGTTGTGGTACGTTGTCTGCCCAGCTTTGGATGTGTGCTTGTTCGACTATTGGCTGATGGGCCTGGATGGGGTCGGGGAAAGGGATTTGCGGCGGCGGCGGTGGTGGTGGTTGGTGTTGGTGTTGTTGATACGAGAAAGATGGTTGGTGGTGCATGTTGAGGGAGGAGAGAGGGGGCATGTTGATTTCCCTGTTGAGACTTGTTAGCTTCCGTAAGGAAAAAAAGAAATGAGTAGGACGAGAAACATACTCTTCAAGACTCCTCGCATCCCTCCTCCGCTCACCCACCCACCCCCTTACCAAACCCCTCCATTGCTCGACAATCTGGCTCAAATCATTATAGAACTTTCTGCCGACCTCAACATTGCTCACAATTTCCTTGTACTTGTAGTACGCCGCATCCAGCTTCTGGAGCGCCTTTTCTCTCTCGCCATTGCCACCTCCCGCTCTATCCACCTGCCTCTTCTGCGCCTCGAATTCCTTATTCGCCCTCCTGACCTCTTGCACAATCTTGTCCTGCTCCTGCTTATCCCTTTCGACGGCCTCCAGCTCGGATTCGTATAGCCGGTCAAGGCGCTTCTCAAAGAAGTCTTCAAAGTGCGCTGTTGCAATGGCGGTGGTCGGGTACGCGCGTTCCAAGCGAGCCGCTTCGACGAGGATGTCGGGCTTGATGTCGTCTGCGCGAGAGCGGGCGCGCAAGGATTCGACGCGCTTGCGCCGACGGGACTCGAGACGCTGCACGTCGTTGTAGGCGCTTCGCAGCCTTCCGAGGGCCGGCTTCAAGGTCTCGGGGATGTCGGTCCGTCGCGAGTTGGGGATGGAATCCATGATTGTTCGGTCCGACCCGGCAAGAATGGCCAATGTGTCCTTGACCGCATTGAACTTTTCGCGGACTACCTGGTCCGAGGCCGTCGAAGAGCCAAAGTAACCCTCGATATCTTGGGCCTGGCGCCAGAGTTTTGCGCCACCGTTGGGAGACGGGTCCTGACGGGATTGTGGGCGGTTCCACCGTTCGGTGCCGTACCTGAGACGCAGTCGGTTGTCTTCTTCCTCTTCGGCGAGAAGGAGGGACCGGCCTTCTTCAAAGACGGCCAGGTCCGAATTGCAGAGCTTGTCAATGTCGGCGAAGCCTTGCTGCAGGCGGTAGAGGGCGTCGGCTTGGCGAATCTCGTCGGCGTGTTGGACCAAGGTGCCGGGAAGGCCGAGCGGCTTCTCGAGAGCTTGCAAGGAGCCGGGGAGGTTGAGAGAGGAGAGGATCTCGTGGAGCTGGGATGTCATGGACTCGAGCTCGGAGATGATGGAGTTGTTGACAAGCCTGTCGCGGCGCTCCTCGTATATGGAAACGGCCACGTGGACGGCAAAGGGGACAAGCTTGGTGAACAGAGCCGGCCCAAATTCCGAGTTGTTGTCGCCGAGAAACTCGTACGGCTTGGCCACCTGGGGAGGTACGCGGGCAACGGCCATGTTGGCGCGGTCGAGACGCTTGAGCTCGGTCTTGGGCGGCACAATGTGCAGGTAGACGCGGTCGTTGTCGATGTCGGCGCGCTTGAGATCCTCTTCCAGGCGGCGCTTGAGGCTCTGCAGGTCTTCGATGACGGCTTTGCTGAGGTAGCCACCCCGGGTCTCTTTGAGCCCTTCGTTCACGCAGGCGAGGGCATCCCGTAACCGGGCAATCTCTTCGCCGTATTGTTTCCGTTCGAGACAGTCGTTGGCGGCGCGGAACTGGGCGGCGGCGGCGAAGTGGTGGTGTTTGGCGCTCATGTGGTGAATCCAGGCGGAGCTGATGGCCTCGCTGCGCATAGCGGCCTCGCCGGCTTCGTTGTAGAGGTCGGAGACGCGGGCGGCCAACTTGGCGATGGAGGCGTCCTTGTAGCCGTCCATAACGGCCTTTTGCCAGTAGCACTCTTGGGCCTCGGCGAGGAAGAGCTGTGTGAGGGACTCGAGAGTGGCTTCGTCCATGTCGTCGGGCGGGTTGGGCATGCGCAGCTCGGGCAGGACCTGGGTCTTGATGTGGGTGAGGACGCCGGCGGCGTGGGAGAACCAGCTGGCGGCGGTCTTGAGGCCTTCGGTGCTGTTGCGGTTGGAGGCCATGGCCAGCTGGGAGTAGAGGGCGGCGAGGTTGTAGAGGACGTTCATCAGCTCGTACTTGACGTTGTTCTGGACAAGAGGGTGTTCGGTGTGGTAGCCCAGGGCCGGGTACCAGGTGAAGTCGGCGCCGACGTCGATGGGGAACTTGCCGCCAATCCATAGCAGCTGGGCGGCGTAGGTCTGGAGCTTCTTGATGCCACTCGGGTGGGGTTCTCGGACGTTGACGGCGTCGCGGCGCAAAGAGTCGATGGTGTCGAGGTCCTGGCGGAACATGTCCGGGTGTTGGTCGTATTTCTTGGAAATGTACTGCTGGAGCGCCCGCGACAGTGACAGTTGCGTCGACCTCCGGAAGGGAAGCGACAGCACGTGCGTGGTCGTCATCCTGTGGCCAGGCGGGGGCGTATGGCTGCCAGCGATGGCAGATGCGGATGCGGTCAGTGTCTGTTGGTGGCGGTGTTGTTGTTTTGTTGACTTGTGTTGACTTGTGTTTTGGCGTAGAGGTTAGGTGGTAGTAGCCTTGTCCGAGGATCAATCATGAAGTGACATCAAGAGCTAAGCTTCAGTGGTACCGTCAGCTGCCCCGCCTAGGTCTTAAACGCTTATGCCAGAGCTTGACTACGGTGACAAGGCATGGTTCTACCACAGAGACACAACCATCATGGAAGAATGAGAATGTCTACAAGGACTTGGATAGCTTCACAATGAATCAGTTGATATTTCCCAAGCTATTGAAGCTGTTTGCTCTCGAGGTCAAGTTCCACTTAGCTGCTCAGGCACTCGATCCGACTCTCCTGGTTGGAAGGTCGAGGTCCTGGCATAAGTGTTTAGGAAACAGCTTGGTTACATGGTCCGTGCACCTCCCCTTCCATCCCACTAACAATTATCGGCCAGAAGTCCAGAAGATTTCTCGTCCCTGTCCATCTTCCACCATCTCACGTTCACCAAACTTCAATCCCACGTCAACCAACAGATTGGATTCCATCTGGATGTCTCAACCTCGAACAAAGCCATGACATGACTTAGTACAGGAGGGGTCCCTCGTGCAACTTCTTTTTCTTTCTTTTTCTCAATTGCTTCCTTGGCCTTCCAAATCACACCATGGGCCATCCACTGCACTGGGACGTGGTGGTCAAACAGTGAAGTGACCCAGCAGGCCTTGTCAGCGTCAGACAAGCAGCTGTGCACGACAAGCCTGAGACGGATCATGACAGAGACTGGATGGATGCTGCTGTCAGATACACACCCACCAATGCTTGTATGCCCCCATCCATGGGTAACCAAAATGTCGAGGTTCCATTGCCTTGCTGATTGCGGCTCTTTCGGTGTGTTGTTGTTTGTCTCAACGTCAACTTTCTATTCGGATATCGACAAACATGGCGGATGGAGGGAGACCACGACAACAACCACCTATCCTCAAAGGAACCCGGGAAAAAGCCAAACAGCTTCACGAGATGAGTGCTCTTTAAATGGATCTCGAGTTACATCCATCATACTCACCCTCAGTGGCCATCTGCGTCATGAGGCTGCTTTTCCTCAGCCACTCTCACAGTTTCTGCCTGAGCCCTTGCTAACGTTACCTCTCCCAGTACTCACTCCCTCACCCTATGATCCATCCCTGTGCGGCCCGCCCCGTTTCCCTGGTCCTTGGGTGTCTTGTCCCTCGTCAATGAATGGCTGAGATCACGGGGCTCAGGAATACAATACACCTCCCCAATGTCTGAGTCAAAAGTCCTCCTCAACAGTAACCATCTCCGCAGCCAATCGCGCCCACATTACCGCCGAGAAGCTGAAGAGCTGTACAGAACTCTCCAATCACAACAGCAGGTCGCCCTCCCAAAGGGAAAAGCCATCGTCACGACGACAACGATAGAGAAGAAAACCACATTCCGATATCATCGATCTTGGCTATGGCCTTCATATCGCGAGGCACTTCGGCTTGGATGCACCTCTCGGTCCCGATGGAAGATGCAGACGGGGCGCCACCGCAAAGCCTCTTGGATGCATGTGTGTGATACGGATACCAGCCCGAGAAGGAGGGTCGCTGCTCAAGCCATTTGTGTAACAAAAGATGCCAAAGGCCAGCATCCCCTTCCCACCATTCATTCGTGCTCCTAACGCCATTAAGTCGAACCCTTTAGACGACAAGTCTGCTGTGCTCGAGACTGTCTCGCTGTCAAAGTATGCCAGGGGAACCCCCAATACCACATCTTCCATCCTTCTTAAATAGAACAGCCCAAGTGCAATCATTCGGAGCTGAACTCGAAGAAGCAGGCCAACTACCAGGCATTTTCCTTGATCCAACTGCACCATTTTGGCAAGCAAGCCGGCGTTGAGATTATGCCGACTTTCGGGACAATCCCAATGTTGTGCAACACAGTCACCTTTTTTTACTCCCGGCACAGCACGCCAAGTGGTCAAGATGCCATAGAGATCCCGGCCACGTCAATGCAGCCCTTCAAGCAGGAAGCCTGAAAACTGTAATGTGGGATTGCCCGTCTGCTAATCCAAACTCCTTCCGCATCAACACAGTCGTCCTTCTCTGGCAATTACATCGATCATAAATGGAACTGAAACCTTTCAAGGTATAAAGGAAAGAAGCGGAGGAAACGGAAAAGCAAGGGCAAGTGCCAAGCTCACGTCCGCGATCCCATGGTCACACCGCGTTGCTATCTCGGGTGCAGAAGTTTCTACCTCTGACCATTGGCCCCCCCCATCGCTTGTCAGCTTCGTCGTGGTCCACGTTGAAACCGGTCCGGTCAAGAAGACTGCCCGCTACTACCAACCATTACTGCCAGCGCAGCCTCACTCATACATAATGGCCATTGTGCCCTGCACTCAGATCACCTCCGTCTGCCTCCCTCCGGGGACGACCCATTCGGCTCCTCGGGCCCGGGTCTCCCTTGCTTAACCCGAATCAAGTCAGGGATATCGATTCCGGTCGCTGCTTGAAGCCTGAGTAGGCACGTTGATCGAGCATGCAAGTAATCGCAAGGTTCTCGAAAGGTGTACTATAGGCATTGTCCCCGTTGCTGGCGTCCCAGGGCCTCTTGTATAGCAGTGTATCATGAGATTGCTTCCGCCTTCCGGGTCATTTATTTATGTTGCATTGGGATCCCGCCGGATCCTCTCCCGTGTGTGCGCGAATCATAGCCGCGCCTGTGTGCCAAGTTAATTCGCTTCGCTCTCCTTTGCCGTCTACTACGGACATTCCCCAAACGTGGTCCTGCCGTTCTGCTTCCCGAAAAAACAAAAGACGGCATTTGGACCAGCCAACCTACGACTACGCCTTTCTGTTGGGAATATTCTGCGCCGGAAATACACATAATTCTCTTGTTCATTTCGGTGACTAGCACAGCACCAACCCATACCCAGGGAACACCCCGGTCATATTCCTGCCGCATGCTGCTCCCTGCTATTTGGACCAAGACATACACTCTCCCTAGACAGCAGTCCAATGTCGAAGCTGTCAGAGCGGCTGTGGCGTCCATAAACTGGGAACAGGGAGTACAATAAATCCTCAGCCCGGATTGGACTGCTTGATCCCGAAAAGGCAACTCCTCGACTCTCAAATCGTGTCGTTCAGCAATGGAGGTCTTTGAGCCATCATTTGGTTACCTTACTGTTTGTACTCCCATTCTCATGTAGTCCATGTAGTGCAAGGAATGTTACGGGGTGGATGGATGGATGCAAGCGGCAATACCTACACCTATACCCTGGATTACTGCACTGCGATGAGATATACTTTACCTAAGCATTCCCTCGGACAGTTACCGTTTGCGGTTCTGGTCTGGTGGCCAAGCAATTTGGAACATTAGGTACCTAAAACCCCTTGTTGGTCGTTTATATGCCCCATATACCTGGTACGGTACCTAGACCTCTAGCTACACCTACTCACTTTTCCACGAACCAGGAACTCTTACATCTCCTGTGTCAGATCAGCCTGGTGAGAATTGCTGCGGGCTGGCGGACTCTCTCCAAGTCTGACTCCAAGCGGACGACCGTCGACTGGACGACAGGCAGCCAATCTCTTCTAAAATGGCGCAAACGCCCAAGGAGAAGGGTCTCAATTATGATGAATGGGAGGCGGAAAGGGGGAAGGGGGGGCGTATCTAGTGTACGACCTTGCCCAGACGCCGCAGTCGGTTTGGACTGAAGGCGTGGGCGGACTTGAGTGTTGTGAGTTGTCACCGCTTAGCCCGCTCCCACCCAGTCCTCGACTTATGTTCCTCTCGTGTCCGTCCCTCCCTGCTGGAACAGACATGTCTCGGTCTCCATGTCTGTCTTGTGAGTGTGGAATGCATGGAGAAGATTTAAGCGTGCTACTCCCCGCCTCCGACCCTCCGCCATTCTAGACTCTTGGCTTTCCCTCTCCCACTTCTTTTTTCTGGGTTGAGTAAAAAGGGGAAATACATACCAAGAGTTGTATCTGTCGTTGGCTCGTTGTCGTTCATCATCAGCCTTCATCATCATCCAATCCCCATTCGACTCTTTTCCTAATTCGGCTTGACGTCGTTCTTCAGTCCTCGGTTTTTTTATTTGTTTGCTACGTCGCTTATACCCACCAAGCGCGCCTTAATCCCATCGATTATATCTCACCCACCGACAACACAGTGAGAGAAAGGCATCTGGTCTTGGCCACCCACCCCCCTACCCGACGCCTCGCGCTTGTGAGCTACACACAAGAACAAGGCCCGTCCACATAAGACAGGACGGAACGTCCACCTTACCCACCCATCATCTCGTTCAGTTCCAGTCATCATGGAGACATCCAACCTCACGCTCTTCATCCTCTACCTCGCCATCCCGTCTCTCCTCATATCCGCCGTGCAGCAAATCCTATCATGGCGTAAGAAAGCCGGCCTGGTGAGCTCAGGCTCTTCGGGGAGCGGGAGCAAAGCCAATACGTTCCCCGGCCCGCGCCAGTTCCCCCTTGTCGGCCGCATTCACGATCTGCCACGCTTCTCACTCTGGCTCAAGTTCAAGGAGTGGGCGGACGAGTTCGGCCCTATCTACACGACTTCGGTCCCGGATGCTACCTTCATCATCATATCAGATGAGAAAATTGCCGAGGAGCTTCTGGTGAAGCGGGGACATATCTACTCGGGACGCCCGCAGATTCGGAGCTTGATTGGCCATAAGGAGGGTGTGGTTTACAGTGCTTTGATGGATCGTCATGGTGAGTTCCTTCTTTTCCCGTCACTGATGGGGCATGTGTTAATGGGAAGAACAGACACCTGGAAGTTGCAACGCAAATGGTGCCACGCCGCCATGGCCGCCGCCTACCAGAACCACTTTTATGGGCACGTCGAGTCTGAGATGCGCCGCTTCTTAGTCATGATTCTTTTCGACCCGGACCGTTTCCTCGACCACACGCGCGAGTACTGCGGCCGCATCATGAGCCGCCTAGCCTGGGACGACGCCACGCAGGGTCGCCTCAACGGTGAGAGCGCCGACAAGACGCTGCATTGCATGTCCGTTTCAGGACCCATCACCAACACCATGACTCCCCTCTGGTCCTTGCCAGCCGCCATTAATCCATGGTACAGGTACGAAGTCAAGAGAGAGGCAGAGCTGAGACAGTGGTGGCTGGGCCTCTTCAGGAAGGCTAAAGAGAGAATGAGGAAGGGTGAGCTACCGAGCGATACGTGGGCGTATAGGTACTTTGAGCAGGTGATGCAGGACACGGCGCCAGCGACGCCTGCCACGGCCAGAACCCCTGGTCCGGATCAAACTGTCAAGAGCAATGCAGCAGCAACTCAGGAGGTATACGAGAAGAAAGACGCACTTGATCAACCGGAGAAGGACGAGACTTTCGCCTCCTGCATGATCGGCTTCCTCAACCTCGTCGGCGTCGTCACCATCTCGGGCCCGCTCAAGTTCTTTCAGATGGCCATGGCTCTGCACCCAGAGTGGCAGCGTAAAGCGCAGGCGGAGATCGACGAGGTCTGCGGCGACCGGATGCCGACCATCAAAGACTTTGAGAAACTGCCTATCCTCCGAGCCTGTCTGAAGGAGACAGTCAGATGGAGGAGCGGAGTCCCGCTTGGTGTGCCACATCAGGCGGAAAGGGATGATGAGTTTAGGGGTGTGAAGATTAGGAAGGGGACGATTGTATTGGCTTGTGAATGGTATGTCTCCTTCCCACCCAACCCACCGCCCACTCACCACTAACTTTTTTTTTTTTACCTACACAGGTCCATAAACCGCAACCCCGAGAAATACCCAGACCCAGAAACCTACAACCCCGCCCGCTACCTCGACCCCTCCTACCCAACGTTCCAAGCCCCTCTCACGCGCTATCCCAACTTCCGCGAGGGGTCATCCATGCACTCCTTCGGCTGGGGCCGACGCACCTGTCTCGGGCAGAACATTGTCGACGACGAGACGTTTGTCTTTGGCGCGGCGCTGCTTTGGGCGTTTGATGTTACCCCCAAGACGTGTCCCGTTACCGGCAGGGAGGTGCCGATTGATACGCAGAAGACGAATAGTCATGTTATTCTGGAGCCGATTGGGTTTCAGTTGGGGTTCAAGGTTAGGGAGGGCAAGAGGGAGGTGGTGCTGGAGGGGGGGAAGGAGTTTTTTGGAAGGGTGTAAGTCGTAAGATTGGATGCAAGTAGATGTGTAGAGGTATGTTAGGAGGGCTCCCGACTTCAACAACTGGTATTTTGGAAGTTGAGCTTCTTGGGCAAATGGGTCATGGTTGGGTATCGTGTCTACAAGCAAGAGGTGGTTTGGTTCGCAAGAAGGAGTTCTTTGGAGTTTTCGTTTGTGAGGGCTTACACTTTTTTCTATTCATAGAAACTGTTCCTTCCTACCTAGTGTTATAGTTCCTTTGACACGTTGCCTCAAACTTGTATCAAGACAGAAACTCTCTTCCATCTGATCGGTCCGTGTTCTGAGTTCAGAGTTGACGCTTCCTTCCAAGTCCACCCTTCATGTCCCTCCACATCCACCTTCCTCCTCTACGGGTACAAAAGTTCCCGTCCGTTTCCCCTGACTTTGACATATCGTCCGTCCCGCTTGAAACAAGCAAACACCCCCATCCACTCCCGATCGTTCCATCCAATCTCATCCCACTGACCCATCCAAATCCCAAATTTAGTCTCAAAACTTGACTGTCGTTTCCTTGCAAGTGCCTTCTTCACAGTACTAGTAATTTGCGCAGTCATTTTTGCTCTACCTGTCTCCCCGGTATTATCATGGCGGCATTTTCCGGTGACAGGTGGCCGTGGGCCTGGCGGTCGTGGGCGGTGGCTGTGCTCCATAAACGACTCCAAATGCAAGCCACCTCATCAACTGGAGAAACGGTCTGGGGAACTTGACCTGGAAAGGAGCAAACATACAATACAGTGTCTGTATCGCTTTCTCCTTATCACCAGGTGTTGGCATACCTAGTAGTACGGGATGGAGCGTGCTGATCGAGATGTCAGTACCTCCAGTAGGTAGGTAACATGTGAGAACCTGAGGATGTGGACTGTTTGGACGTTTCCGCTGGCCTGTTGCCCTGTTGCTCCGGTCTAGGTATGTAAGAATTGGAATTCCACTGTGTCATCGGTGGGTGCATCTTGGAATATCGAGCATCGACTCGAAGGACAGGGGAAGGGTGTTTATTGGCTGATAACCTGCGTAATGAATGGGTTAGTGAGTCCAATTCGCTGCGGAATCCTTTGTCTCTGGGTGCTTCGAACTTGGAAAGGACGAAGGCACTGGGAGACCTGGAGTGCTACCAGCACGCAGGGCCACTCCAAGCACCACCAAGGTACAAATGATTGTGCAAGTGAGACCACGTAAAAGCAGGAAACGAGGTGAGGTGGTTGATGAAAATCGAATATGGCATACAGCAATCATCCGGAATTACTTTGTGTTTTTCAACACATTACATCTGCCGTTAGGTAGAAAATGTTCGCCTCGGACGCATGGTACCTCGTGACGCACCGGGGAAATACTGCTGGACTACCTTACCTCTACGGAATATAACTCCCGGTCGAGTTGCACAACGTCAACCAACATCGGTACCTACTGTACGAAAACGAACAAGCAAGCATTAACAGGGAATGATCATTCAACGTCGGTACTGAGAAGCATAGTACAATGAATACAAGGAATACCTGGGCCATGGAAGATACCTCTAGTCCGGGGAACTGTATGTGCATCCAAGGAGGATAATGGATATACCCCTGAAAGATTCGTTGTATTGGCAACAACTGTAGTTTCGGGTTGATGAGTTTGAGAAGGTTGGATTAATGTCCAAATGACACCCTCCATGTCGAACTACGATTACATCAACAACATGATAACACCTCAAAGCAAGCTCCATGTAATACACGTGTAGAGTGGAAAAGTTGGATCATCAACGGCATATCTGTTCCTGGTCGTATATCTGACCTATATCGTGGAGCAAGTAAAGGTACAGCCATGGTATGACACTGGGATGAAAAAAGTACAATCTTCTGCAGTCCCATGTGATTGCCATCTGAAAACTCAATGTTGGGCGTTACCATCAAACCCGGTAGCATGCAAGATAGTTCGGTTCATACCTTTCAAGACACGTAACGAGAGGCGAGAGTGGTGTGCGCAGCAGTCATTAAATTCATTGGCCGTCGGGCCTCTATCCACATAGTAACCCTTTCTCCTAGGGCCGGCCCATATCCATCCCTCTTTACGGGTATCTTCAAAACAAATGCCACCCACCTCACTCCCCTCGCTAGAGCCCCTTCTCACCAACCGTCTGCCTCTCCATGGCCACGGCCTCCTCCTCATCAACGGCCGCCTTGCCAGAACCAACGACACCATCCTCCCTCTCCCTGACACCGATATCCGCCGTAGTGAAAGCATCACAAGTATCCCTATACCACGGCCAGAAGTTGACAGCAAGCGCGTAGCTCCAAGCGACGACAAAGAACGCCAGCGGAACAACCATACTCATGGCCGTATCATGCATATCCGCCACGGCACCCATAAGCGGGGGAACCACCGCGCCACCAAAGACACCAGCGACAAGGAAGCCCGACCCGCGCTTGGTATGCCTACCGAGTCCGCGCATACCTAGGGCCATGATTGTGGGGAAGCAGATAGACTCGAAGAAGAGGGTCACGTAAAGCATGGACATGCCCGTATTTTCCCTCTGGGTGACCGAAGGGGCAACGAAGATGATGCAGGCAGTAAGGAAAATCAGAAAAACCTTGCGCGGGCGGACGAAGTGCATGACAGCCGCGCCGACAAAACGGCCGATGGCGAAGGACCCTTGAGCACCAGCTAGGAAGCGGGCTCCCAGAGCAGAATCGGTTCCCTTGCGGGTTTCCGTCACGTAGTTGATGAAGTACCCGGCGATGGCGATCTGCGCGCCCGTGTAGCAGAACTGGGCAAACGAAGCGTGGAAGAGGCGGTATTGTTTCCTGAATGGCTGGTCGGCCTCGCCGGCGTGAGTTTCAGCGGCTTGGTGCTGCATGTCTGCGTCGGTGATCTCGGGGAGTTCGATGACGTAGAAGACGACGGCCAGGAAGAAGACGAAGATGGCGATGGCGGTATATACCCACTGCACGTTCTGGAGGGCGACTTCCTCGTCGAAGACGAAGAAGACGTACGACCCGAGCACAGGGGCTACGACGGTACCAATGCCGTTGAAAGCTTGGGCGACGTTGATGCGGATTTCAGAGTATCTGGGGGGCCCGCAGACAGTGATGTATGGATTGGCGGCCGTTTCGAGAGAGCCCAGGCCGTTGCCAATGATGAAGATGCAAACACAGAAGCCGGCGAAGGAGTGGGCCTTGATGCATGGGATCGCGAGAAGGGCGCCGAGGCCATAGAGGAAAAGGCCCCAGATAAAGACGGCGCGGTAGCTGAAGCGGCGGAGGATCCAAGCGGCATGGCCAAGGGAGGCGAGAGGGTAGGCGCTGGGAAGAGAGAGTGGTTAGCGGAGATTATGGCAGTGAGGAAGAGGACGACGAGGACATACCCAAAGTAAGCGGCTTGAAGACCAGCAGATCTCGACTTGGTAATGTTGAGTGTCTCCTGGAAGTGCTTGTTCAAGGTATCAAGCAGGCCATAGCTGAAGCCCCAGAGGAAGAAGAGGATGGTGACGAGGCAGATGGGAACGATGGATTCTCGGAGGGAGAGTTCGGCTGCCTTTGTGACCTTGTCATCGCGCACTCGCAAGGAGCGCTTCTTCCACCACTCTCTGGAAAACATTGTGTCGAGTGTATGTCTCGGTCGTTGTCCTTGTTGTCTGGACCAAGGATGCAGTGGCGGTCAAAGGGAAAGCGAGGGCTTCATGGCAATATAAATAGAGACGGATGAATCCAGATTCTTGCACCTATACTTTGTCGAAAAGAGGGGATGTCAGCGATGTTGTGTCTCAGTCGGCTAAACAATCTACCGGGACAAATCAGGGCAGCGGACGGGGAGAGCGGCGACGGTAACCTACCACGAGCCAAGGGGTCCCGTCAGGTTGGAGATGATGTCTGTTGGCTCTTTCATTGGTGTTGTCTAGCCAGATCGGTAGACGAGTCCCGAGACGTCATGTTGTGTTCATTCTAGACTGGGGAGGCTCAAGGGCCAGCTAGGTTTGCTGAATCCATGTTGGGGGGGCAATTGCTACGCGGGGCGTGTTTTGCAACAATCCAATGGCCAATCCCGTGAGTGCCGCCGTCGCAACCCTTGATGTTTAGACCTTTTAACATCGGGCCTATTCTGCAGATGCTTGTCTGGGGTTTATCGGTCGCTGTTCTTGTTCGCTGCTAACACCCCGACAACGCCGAGTGGGAGGCGGGAAAAAAAAAAAGGCATTGATCGCTGGTGGTGGTGGTTGGTTGAATTGGTGTTCGTTCGGCGAGGTGGTACGCAGTATTTGGGGGGGATTTGTCGATGGCCCGGCTGAGAGTGTGCTGTTCAAGACTTCAAGGAATTGAAAGAACAGCGAAAGAACACGGACAATTTCAGGAGTGCAAAAACGTCGGCTCGGGGTCAGGGGTATTGTGTGCGGGGGAGGAGCTGTCAGTGTCGCTCCCCCACGGGGAAGCAACGCTTAGCAGGGTTAATGGAGACGCCGATTGGCTGATGATCCGGTGTTGGCCCGCGACACCCCACCTTACCCCGAAGTGTCGCCGTCTCTTGATTCTCTTCCCCACCAGAGCGACTCCTCATTTGACATCCAACTTCATCAACCATCCGAGTCCCCTTCCAGGCACGCGACATTCGGGACAAATTCAACGTGGAAGAACTTACCTTCTATGCGTTGAGAGGGCAAAGATCTCCGATCTCTTCCAGCCTCTGGCCCGTCCCGCTCCATCAGCACATGCTCAACGACGCGTTCCACATCCTCATCTCCCCGCGACATAATAATTCTCCACAGTGGGCTGATATGAGGTCTGTCTTGGTCATCCAGAGACACCTTACCGAACATATTAGGTAATATCAGTATAGGTACATTATTCATCGTGTTGCATTAAGGTAAGTCTATCCAAGTGAAAGATTGAGATAACAAGACACAGTCAACATGGACCAGAGAAGAAACAAGGACATAGGGAACATGGGCAAATAGAAAGCCTCCCAACCGTGGTATCATCCATCTCGAAACAAAAGCCAAAACCAAAGACAGAATAAAACATCGACAAGAACCATCAACTGACTACTCCTTCTGCCCCTGTCCCCGTCTCTCCACTTCCGACATGTGTCCAGCCATCCGTCCAAACTGCCACTCTGGCAGCGTAATGCCCGTCTGCTCATTGATGGTTGTCATTAACGGCGGCAGCATCTGGTAGATGTTCCTCATGGTCGCCATGCTGCTCTGCTCACCCGGACCACCGCTTCCACCCGAGCCCGCCTCCGCGCCCGTGTTCCACACACTGATCTTGGGCTGCAAGCCCCTGATAGCCTCAGCATTCGCCTTGGCCAGCTCGACATAGGTGTCCTTCTCGATCATCAGGTACTGCAGCAGACCCTGAGGACCGCCAAACGCGGCGCTCATCTTGGCGTACGCCTCCGCCATGGCGCTCATACCCTCCGCCGCCCTCAGCTTCTGCTGGAGCTCCGCCTCCGCCAGCTTGATGGCCGCATACGCCTGCGCGTCGGCACCGACCTTGGTCTCGTACACCTCCGCCTCGGTGTGCTGCTTGGCCTTCTCAAAGTTGGCCTTGGCCTCGGACTCGATCTGGTACACCTTGGTGTCCACGCCGATCTTGGTCTTGTAGGCCGTGGCCTCGGTGGCCTGCTTGTCCTTCTGGAAGTTGGCCTGGGCTTCCTTCTCGATCTCGTAGGCTTTGGCGTCCGCTGCTTGCTGCTTGGCCTCACGAGCGATGCTCGCCTTGACCACGTCGGAAGCACGGAGACGCTCCATCTCGGCCGCGGCGCGCTTGATCTGCACCTCACGCTTGAGGTCTTCATCCTCGGCCTCGGTCTTGCGGGCGGCCTGGATACCCGCAATTTGCACATCCCGGTCGAGCTCGACCTTGCGTGTCTTGAGAACGGCCTCGGCTGTTGCCTTCTCAATGTCCCGCTCCGTCTTCTGCACTTGGGTCTCGGCTTGGATCTTGGCCAGCTCGCGGTCCTGTTCTCCCTGAATCTTGGCAATCTCGCGCGCTTCCTCGCCCTTGCGTGCCTGCGTGCCAACGTTACCACGCAACTGCGCCTCGGCCACATCGATACGCGCCTGGTTGGTTGCGCCCTCATGCGCCTTTTGCGAGAGCGAGGCGAAGTAGGTCGAGCCGGGAGCGTCCTTGAGCTCCTTGACGTTGGCGTTGTAGATCTTGAGGCCGAACTGGTCGAGTTCGGATTGAATGTTGCGGAAGATGCGACGCTTGAACACTTCACGCTCGGTGAAGATCTCTTCCATGGTCATGGCCGACACGAGCACACGGACTTCGCCTTCGATGATGCCCTTGACGATACCCTCGAGGAAGTCATGGTTGTTGGGACCCTTGTTGCGGCCCGAGTCGGCCAAGAGCATGGCGAACTTCATCAGGGCATCGCCCCGGTCTTCGCGGCGAATTACCGAGTCGGAGACGGCTGTAGCCCCGTCCTCTTCGTCGCTGGGCTTTCCTGGCTCTTGATCATGGAGCATACCGCCTCCAACTCGTCGGATGTTGGCACCTCGCTGGTTGACATCGGGACCGACGGTGAAGACGACGGGGAGAAGAAACTGGAGCTTTTCTTTGGTCATGGCCTGGAGGCTCATGGCGTAGTCGTGGGGCTGCACGCTGAAGCGCATGCAGCGCTGGAAAGGCCAAACCCATGCTGCCTTTGTGATTTTGACTGGTGCTACTTGTCAGATTTTGATGTTGACGCTGGAAGCCGAAGCGAATATGGGACTTACGGGTCTTGATACCCATGCCAGTGACGGCAAGGTACTCATCGGGAGCGGCAATCTTGTACGAGGCCATTTTGTCTGAATGTGTGTATCTGCTTGATACTTTGACTGAACAGGTTCTTTGTCTAACAATCGTGAGATGGGGAGGCTCTGCCTTCTTATATATTTGCAAGTGAGACTAAGGTAGGTATCTCGGCCTTGGCTCATCGGTACCCGATCGGGAATAGACGCCGGGGAGCACCAAACTGATCGTATACAAGGCGGTGTCCGGTCAGCCCTGTGTATCGAGGGCGCTGTAATTACAGGGCATATGCGCGCTAGAAATCCAAGTTTCAGTGCATTTTTACCGCCTTAACCAAGAGGTCTGGGACTTTTAAACATGTTAAAAATCCAGTATATCAAGTACCTTAATTACAGATTACAGTTGAGTGCAGCGTCTTGCAGATTTGTACTAAAATCCAGGCGAACACAAGAAACGGCTGTATACCTGTGCTTTTACAGCCACCAAAAGTTGGCTTTTCCTACCGCCATACCGCCTGACCGGACAACGCCCAAGGTTCTTTCATTTGGTCTACAAAGCTACGGCCGGTTGGCACAAAAGTTGTTGGTGTTAGCGGTGTTGACCTTCCATCTTCACGAAATAGGGTAACCGAGTTCTAACAAAGCCCCGGAAAATACGTACAAGGGTTGTAGTCTGGTGGCTCGGTCCTTGGCACCTTGGCATAGCCTGGGGACGACCAACTCGAACATGTGCCCCCAGTGGGGCTGGGTGATTAGGGGCCTCTCAGATCCCTGTCCAAACTCCACTTTTCTAGAGAAAAAAGTACCAAGTGTACCACGGCCGTAATTACCGTATTTTACAGACATATGACTATTATATGTAATTATATCAATTGAAAGGAAACATTCATCACGCGGGGGCCTCTCACCGGCCCCCTGCACCCCCGGAGCTAACCCTAACCCTAACTAACCCTAAACTAACCCTAACACTAGCCTAACCCTAACACTAGCCTAACCCTAACACTAACTTAAGAGTTTGCCTGTAAAAATAGCTAGTATTTCGGTAATTTACAAGTGATTAGGAGAAGGTACCGAAAGATACCTGTCACGTGTCAGGCCCCACATTCTGAGAGGCCCCTATTCACCGTGCCCCCCCCAGTGGTCTGGATCTCGTTGCTCCCCGGCTTATACCTCTACCCATCTGGAGTCCGCTTATGATCCTTCGGTATCCTGTTGAGTAACCTCTGCGACATGTACCTCTAGGATGCTGTGGTAGAGCTGGACAGCATAAATCCGACGGCCCCCCGCAATGGTCATGCTCGAACGACCTGCATATCAGCTCTTCACCGAGACCCCCGATTGGCAACATTCGAAAGACTGTAGTCACCACCACATCGGTAGCAATTACGGACAGCAAAGCGATTGGAGTCACACATCGGTGGTCGGCGTTTATCCTCAAGAGATTATGTAAAAGTGACCACCAAGCCACTATTTGCCGCCCAGCATCAGACTGCGCATTTCCCAAGGCAACAACATTTCTGACAGCAAAAGCCGTTTACCCGTCCTCTTTTCGCCTGATTCTTGGCATAAGGCTACAAGGGCCCAGTGACCATCTTTCAGGCCGCAGTCTGTCCTCAATGCAAGGGCAAAGACACTAAAAAGAACCGCACTGTTTAGCGTCCGCCAAGGCTGTGGCTGAGCATCTCGCTTATAAGTCATTGGATTTGGGCTTTCTCTACCAGGTACGGCAACAACACCACACACAACTTGAACCATAACAGATATGCTCTGTCGGCCATGTTGGGTTATAAGAGAATCCTATTGGAGAGATGCTGCTGCTGCATATGTAGGTACTCGCTAAGACGGAGCCAAAACCGCCCGCGTTTTCCAAAAGAAGACATCTGTTATGTTCAAGCGGTACTTCAACCCGACGCTACATTGGACGAGTTTATCAACTTGGCAATCAATAGCACATATCAACGTTCCCATTTGCAGCTATCCTTCACAAGTGGAAACCACTCACGATCAATCGTGTATCTGTCCCCTACCTGGTACACAGCAGTGATGCCCATAATTCAAGTCGTTTCAAGATAATCCAGATCAGACCCTGTTGTGCCAATTCAAATCGGGGGAAAATTTTTCAAGTGTAATTCAATCGTAACCCCGTCTTATCTTGATATTATCGTTTCGTCATATAGGTAGGTTATTGCTCATCGACATGCTGTTAGCCTGGTTTTTGGTGCAGAATCTAGTGGTTCTAATGTATGTAACAACTGCTTGCCTGCTTGGATAACGTGCGTTCAGGCCTCGGATCGGTACGTATATTCGTATATTAATTCGTAATGGGTATCGTTGGTATTGGGTGTTGTCTGGAGCTTCGGGTTTACTCTCTGGCGGCCCGGAAAAAAAATGCCCCGAAGTAATACAAGATATCAATACAGTTCAATATGGGGATTCTTCAAGTCAATTTACGAAAATTTTACGTAAGATAACTCAATTTCAGACCTATCTTGAATTGACTTGAATTATGGGCATCACTGGTACACAGCCCCAGGGCAAGATCACAAGCCGATATCTTATAATACCTCCACTACATCTAGACAAAGAGTTCTCTAGGCTGTAACTGGAAAACCGGGCATCAGACTACCTACCTCCTGATCACAAGCGTGGTGCAAAGCCCACAAAAGCGATATCGCCATCGCTCCGCCTCAACCGCCAAGCAAACAACGGCTCCGATCCGGCACGGTTTCCGACACCGAACCCGTTGACGTTCAAACAAACTTATTTCAGTTGCCCACTGACTGGCCTAAATCCCTTCAACACACTGTTCACCACATAGTCCAACGAAACTCATCAATATGTCCAAGACACCTCATCTCGCCAACGTCGAGTCGTCCATGGCATCGCAACCGGACCTCCTCCCTCCACCCTCTTACACCGAAGCCACAGGCTCCACCTCGGGCCCCTCCCGATCCACTACTACATCCACATTCTCCGTCCCGGGTCCGGGTCCCGGTTCCGCTCCCGTTCCGCTCCCCATCCGAACAGGCGAATCCCCACTAACCACCCACCTCCGCACCCTCCCTTCCCGCCTCCGCTCCGCTCAACACTCGCACTCAACGGCCCAGTCATCCCGCCAAGCCTTTTTGGTAGCGCAATGCGTGCCGCATATCGAATGCTTCATCGACCACGTCGTCAACCTGCCCAAAACCCCGCGCGTGGCAGAACTGTTGCTAGTCCCGACCGAGGCGTTGCCGGGCGTGGAGTCTACATCCGGGTACGAAACCTCTACGGGAAGAGAGTTGGCGAGGAAGAGGGCCGAGAGGGATGATAAAGGGTGGGAGCTGGCTGGACATGGAGCAAATGAGAGAATGGAAGACTTGGAGGGGGAGGTAGTCAAGCTTGTTTGTGTGTCTGCTGCTCCCGAGCAACATGAAGTTCATGCCGTGCACATGACTCACGAAAAAGGGAGACCTGTGGACATGGACCGGAAGAAGGGAACCGGGAACAATTCAAATTCAGCGGGCGGCTCGGGCCCAGCCCGGTCAGGCGATTACACCTTTGGAGACTGGGGAAGGTTTGAGACCGAAAAGACATCCTCATCATCATCCTCTCCTCGCTCTAGATCCAGATCCCATTTGGGATATGGACCCGAGGAAACATGGAACTGGTTTACCACCCCCATCCTTGCCCGTCGGATTGCCTCGTTGCTACGTCCCGAGCCAACACTTGCCCGCAAAACCGTCCAAGCAGCCGTCGAGGCAGCACCCAAGACCCCAACTTCCCCTTCCTCCAAGAAGTCCGGCTTTGGTAGCTTCTTCCGCAGATCATCATCTTCCAAGTCGGATCCGCAGACACCACCACCACCACCACCACCGACGGAGCGGGTCATCACGCCTGTTAGGCATGGTGCAATGTTGGAGGACGATGGGATTACCATGACGGTTAGGCCGGAGGAGCTCACGTTTAGGAGGGAGAACGAGTTTGGCGTCTGGGAGAGTTTAACGGGGTGGGCAGTTGTTGTTTCCATCAAGGTGGGGAGCTTGTAGAATTTGCCATGTCAACCTTGAGATTCATAGTCGATATATCTGAATCGGAACCCGCTAAGGGAGGTGGAAGTGGTACACATTAGGGCTTTCTAGAGGCAGGTTGTTGTCGAGACATTGGAACCTATCAAGGTTCATCGAGTCAATCACGCCTAGCAACAATGTGAGATGTAGTACCTCTGAATGAAATCATTGATGTTCGTCTTGGGTTCAAGCTAGCTACATGTAAGCGATAACGTTTCCGAGTTGGTTCGTCGCCAAAAAACATTCCTTATGTCCGACGAAACCGGAACATTGTACCGACGCCGTCAATTTCCCAACTGCTGCCACCACCACAAGTCCATAACTCATCACTCAATGACCATGTACATCACTCATCAACATCAGGCCTCGCCCTCTCGCCCAACCAGCCAAGCCCTTCCCTTCAAATCCTCAATAACACTATCCCTCATCCACCAATTATTTCCCGACCATGATCCCGCTCCAGGACCATGTCCCTCGCGCATCTCATCCCAGTTCGCTACACCATGCTCCTTCTCCTCTTCTACAGATGCCTTCTTGCCTTTGCCTTTACTTCTGGTCGTGGGCCCATGCCCTGCATGTCCTGCTCGGGCCTTGGTCTTTCCCTTCCCACTTGTCCTTCCCGCTGTCGTGCCATCCGCCACTGGGGTTTCGGGCACTGTAGCCAAAGCAGATAGAGCAACAGACGCAGGAGGAGACTGAGCAGACAAAGATTGCCGCCGCTCCATCCATTCGAACAACAGCCGGAGACCAAGGAGTTTCTCTCGACTCGGCATGCCGCCTCCGCTGAGATCCTTCTCAAGCACAAGACGGGCATCGACAAAAGTCGTCGCCCCTTCGCCCTCGCCTACACCGCCGCCAGAGCCAAGGCGGTCCATGACCATCGCTCGTTCAGCGTGGGTCAATTTCGCCAACCCTCCAAGCTCCTTGTCCATGCCGTGACTATTCGCATCGGCAGCATCGCCACCCGTGCCACTTGTGTCCTCCAAGCCACTACCGTCTGCGTCATCACCCAGGCCAAACACCCACTCGAACGGATCCCTCTGCTGTCCATCCTCTGCGAGTGGACCCATCCCACGACCCAAAGCCCGCAAAGTAGCGGGAAACGGGGCCTCAAATGTTGGCCTCCTCCTCAAACACAGCGTCTGGTTCTCCTTGAATTGTTCCACCAAGCTCGGGTTCGTTTCAAAGTCCATGGTCAGGTTCCAGTAGCCCTGCTGCCCAGCATCTGTCGTCACACGTAGGACGTCGTCCAGGGGTGGTAGCAGGCAAGGGGTTTGGCGGCGGATGACGACACCGTCGGACGACGAGGACCCAAAGGGCGAGTCAACGGCCGAGTTCGCCGCCGCGGCACGAGCTGATGGGCTGTTACGTCTCAAGAAGACGAGAACGGGGACGGTCAGACTCTGACCAGTGGCCCCGTCCTTGGCGACAAGACAGCGGGGGTCGGTAGCCAGCACCCAAAAGTGGCGGAAGGCCTGCAAGTGAGCTCTGTTATCCTGAACCGTTGCCGGAAAGATGGGATAGAAGGCCACAATCAGTGCCGCGACGGCCAGGTCACTGTTCCCAAAGGTAGCAGTGCCGTAACCGAGGAACAAGGCTCCGATAGCCATGTGACAAGCCATATGACTGCCGTACGTGGTTTCCTTGTCATCTCTCCCATGCAGCGCCCGCAGTCTGCGGAGGATCACCAGATCGCCGGTGCCCGCCATCACCGTCGCACAGGAAAGGGCCAACATGTCCATGCACATGCGCGCGTTTGAGCGAGCGAGTTCCGCATCAAAGTTGCTCTTGGGCATTGAAACCAAGCGGATGAACTCATCCAGGTAGTGCACCAACAGATCGCGAACCTGGATATTTCCTGACCCGGCGAAGCGCAGGCCCAGAGCGAAGCACAGACCGGCGAGGATAGAAAAGAAGGGGAGGTCCTTGCTTTGTAGACGAGTGGTGGAGTTCAAACGGTGACGAGGTTGGTACTCCAGTGGAAGCCCTGACTTGATCCAAGGGAAGGAAGGTGTGATGCCCTTCCAGAGGATGATGTGCCTGGCCATGGTGCGGAGAAGGAGAATGTCAGGGCGGACGTAGTCAAATTGCAGCACGGTATCAGGGACGTCGATCTTCCGTGCCACGATATGATCCTCGGACTTCATAAAGATCAAGGCAACCGCAACAACAGCGGCGGCAGCGGAGCGGTCCAGGACGTGCACGAGTTCAACACGCTTGGTGGCCGTGGCGATGGTGAGCAGCTTCTCGGTGAGACGCATGTCGCGCAAGCCTTTGAGATCATTGCCTTTGCCAAGATTGATGAACCCCAAAGCGAAGCCGGCTGCGAGGCGGTAGGACTCATCGCGGAGGGGATCTTCTTCCTCGCCGTCTTCAACGTGCTCGATCTCCGACATCATGATTTCGCTCATCCGCCGGTGTTGGCTGTTGCAGTAAACCAGACCGATGCCCATGATGCCGCTAGTCTGGGTGTGCTTGGAGAGGTTCAGTTCTGCAGCACCGCGGGGGAGCATGCGAGTGACGTGGACTGACAGCAGTCTGGTGATGAGAGAGTCCATGGTCCCGATGTACGAGGCGGCGAGACCGAGGAGAAGGCCGATGGAAGTCATGGTGTGCTTGGGGGTAAGGTACTTAAACGCTACCCACTTGGCCACTGACTTGAGGTGACCGTTCAGACCGAGAGCTAGCAGAAAGCCGGCGTGTCGGTTACTGAGGTCTTGACCGGGCTTGTTGTAGAGGATCCACGAGGTGTCGATGCCTTTGGCTTGTGGCGATATCGCAAGTCCGCCGGCAACACCCTGATGGAAGAAAGCCCAGTTGATCTTTTCCTCGGTGAACTGACTCTTGTCGACACTGACCGTGTTGTTGGTAGGTCGTATGATGCATGCAAGGTTGAAACCACTGATGTGGTACTTCTGGGTGAGTAGCGGGTACCGCAACGAGTAGTACAGCAAGCCACGTCCAGGTGGGATAGCGAGCGTGCTGGTCGCAACCGTGGTAACCAGCTCCTTTTGCTTCTCCAGGTACTCAGACTCAGACCACTCCGGTTTAGGATCAAGTCGGAGCACGCGTGACTTGCCCGAAGACAACAGGTTCTGGGCCTCATTGAGTCTCCTGTCCTCTCTGAACAGAGTACGAACGACCAGTTGCCTCTCCGAGGCATTCTCAGCGTCCTCACCATGTTCTTGCAAGTCGTCCAAATGCTGACACAGCATACCAAAGTCCCATCTCGCCGTGTGAGAAGGTGGCTGAAGTTCTGACCCTATCGCCTTCGACACCTTGACTTGCTTGAGAATGGTGCTGACATCGGTGCGGTTGACCAGCTTGAGCAGCTCAGTGGGCCAAGACAAAGGGGGGCTAGGCTGACAGATGAAGATGAAGTCTTGTAAGGGTGTCAGGATGGCTTCTGGTAATGTCTCGAGGATCTGAGGAGTGAAACCGGAGGCATGCATGGCTGCCACTGCTTCGAAACGGTCCTTGGCTGATTTGAGGAGCTCAAAGAGCTTCTTGAACATGAAGGTGCGTGGAGTCATGTTACGCCAGGCCCGTTCCCTTGGACTGCTTGCACCGACGTCAGAGGTGGCGGCAGCAGCATAGACTTGTGGAAGCGTGAGGAAATCGGGGCCATCATCGGTGGTGAAATGCTGCCGGATCCAGGTCAAGACGCAAGGATTGAAAGCGGGCGGAGGAATCGCCAGCCCAGAAAGAGAAGCTGTCAACCGGTCAGTCAAAGAAATCTAGTGCCGTGGATCAACCGACATACCTGAATCATCATCGGTGCCGAGATCTGCCTGCAGACCCAGGCTGTAGAGCTCCTCGTACTGCTGCCATCCAAGCCATCTCGCAAGCTGCCAGAGTAGCGCCCTAATATCACTCTGACCAGGCGAGACTTCTTCAGGGGACAAGACACTCAATGTCTGTTCTTCCACGAGGAGGTGAAGCGCAAGCATCATGCTCCAGGCTGCCTTATTGCGACTGTCGCGATCCCTCTCGACGGCTGTTGGAAGGTAGCCATTAGCACCAAACGCTGCCATGCCTTCATCAGATGCTATGTAACCCTTTGCAAGCTCGATATGACGAGCCATGAAACTCTGCGGGCTTTGGCTTGATGTGATGGTATCAAGAAGGCCATCATCCAGCAGGAATTTCCAACCTCGGTTCCGCATCCATGGTGCATCAGCAGATGCGGCCGGGGTGGCGTAAAGTTCCATGGCTTCCCAGCTACTGGTAGGCCCAAGATCACGGACGCCATGACCAACCCGGGCCAGCGATGCCTCGTTCGTATGCCCAAGAGCAACGAAGCTCGCCAGCAACAAGACGACAAAAGAAGACCATTCTCTGTCGGGGGTGGTGCTGGCTACTTCCTGACGGTTAAGCCATTGTGTAGTATGCCACCAACCCGCCAGCAGTTCATCGGCATGCGAAGCAGGGAGAACACTTTTGCAAACGTCCAAGGCCTTGCGGACCTGGGAGGAGGACGGGCGAAGCTTGAGTCGGAGGCGATGGAATGCCCCGTCCTTGTCCATGAGATCGATCACTCCACGGGGAGAACTGTGGCACAATGCATCAATGCGGATCTGAGACAGGCGAATCCCGTCTGGCTTGGGCCCCAAAGACGCCGTCCCTGTTCTATGAGTCCCCGAGTAGCTGAGGTTGTTGACATCGTCAAACAGAACGAGAGTCGCATCCACTGTGGTGAGCTGACTCCATGGAGACTGCAAGCTCAGCTCTCTGCCACCGGCTTTATCTTCGGAGAGGATGAGGATGGTCTGTTCGTTTCCATCCGAGATCTTGCACGAGTCAATGACGTTTTGCGCCCTTCGAAGTCCGCTAAAGACCATAGGAATCTTAGAGGAGGTGGCTGGCTCGGCGGTTGAACCCGGGACGGGATGCAGAACGTGCAAAGTCAAGAGCTGCAATCTCTTGTCGACAAGATCCTGGATACCAACAAGAATCTGTACGCGGCCCTGCTCGTCAGTGGCAGTAGGAGGGCCAACGAGGATGAATACTTTGGACTGCGTCTTGGCTGGCTTGTTGGCCAGGGAGTAGCGGACGTTGGCGTTGTCCATGGGAAAGCTGTGAACCTTTGTGAAGAGCATCTCGTGGGTTAGTCCTTCGAACTCGTGATCGTCCAAGCCCATGTTGTGGAAGCCTTCAAAGTCACCGCCAGCACGGAGCTCCTCCAGTAGAGAGTCGACAGGCGCTTCGGCGAGACTGTTGAGACCCTGACTGAACGAGTTGCCAACATGTAGGCCGCCATAGGCGCCGCTCATCCGTGCCCGTTGACTGCCCAATGAATCTCCCCTCCTGCCAGCATGCAGTAGTGTTTGGTCGGAGAAATTCGCCCGCTCTTGGGATGCCGACAAGTCAGCTCTGGCCAACAGAGAGCTTACACGCCGAGACTGTCTGCGGGCAGCGTCATCGGTCTTGTGGGGGTCTAGAGAGTTCAAGACACCCTCCAGCGCCCGGCCCTTGTGCTTTTCCTTTTCCATCTCGTCGATCCTGACACTTTTCCGTGTCTTTTTTCCGGGAAGAGGAGCGCCGAAGCTATCTCTGATGGATGGGTGGACGGGGGTGTTCGCACCGCTGGGCATGCCCGGGGCCATGGAACTGCGTCTGCGAGTGGACTTGACGGGCTTCTTCTTTCTCTTGCCAATGAAGGGATCCTCGTTTTCCAAAAAGGTCAGGCGCCAGACGCTGTACACGCTGTTTTCTCTGTTAACGGTAACAGCAATGCAGGCTTCGGCGTGGGAGGAAGAGGCATAGCTGGGTATCTCGATCGCTTCGACATGGACAATCTCTTCGGCGGGACTGAGAAAGTTGGAGGTGGGAGAGCCTCCCTGACGTCTCTTGTTTGGCTTTTGTTTTTCCTGATGGGCCACTACCAAGCCGATCTCGAGCAAGGGGTCTGTCAAACAAACAAGACGAGGCCAAGGGCTGTCGGGGGTCTCCATGGGTGGTTGCCACATGTTCTCCAACGTGTTGCTCAGCTTCAAAGGGAGGGCCTTGGGTCGTCCTAGGCCTTGGATGGAGAACTCGGCGCCGGTATGGCTGAAGATGGACGACTGCTGTGACGAGACGAAGGAGTTGGGCGGGACCTTGGGCAGCCGCAAGGTTACGGGCAGGGTATTGTTGGCTCGCTGTTTCCGCTGGATGATGAGGCCGATGGGAGCGGCGCAGGCGGACTCGACCTCGAAGGGCATATGGACGACATGGCTGGTTCCGGAGAGGAAGTAGATGTGGGCTTGGGTCTTGAGGAAGACGACCAGAGCTCGGGCGAGAAGTGGTTTCGCATCAGGTTTGTCTTGTTCGGGAGAGGCAGCGTTGGCAATGGGGTGGGAGTCTGTCGAGGTAGGGAAATAGGTGAGGAGAGCCTGGGTGACTTGTTCGTTCTCAATGTCGAATCTGAAGCTCTTTCGAAAGATGCCGCCGCGGGACCAGATGACGCAGGTCGCCGTGGTCAACAGCTCGTCCTCGCACTCGGCGTGGGCCTGTCGGTCGACGAATATCTCCCAAGTGTAGGACGATGAGGGAGGGTTCGGAGGGAGGAAGCCTTCGTCGATGGCATGTCGCAGTCCGGTGGGCTGGTGGACTCCCAGCGAAGTGGCCGCCGCCATCATGTCTGGGTCTGTCGTCAAATCACAGGGCCGTTTGCTGGAGAAAAAAGAAGAAGAAATTCAATCGACATAGCTGAGTGAGGACTGAGTCCAGGCTGAAGTGGTTGCGATCGAAGCTGGCGCATTCGGTCTTTTCTTTTCTTTGGTTTCCATTGTTTGGAAGGAGAAGTTCAAGGTGGGATGGTGGAAGCTCTCAGCACTGCAGCGTCAACACCACTGGACATCGCGTCTGACAGCGCTGTGCGAGACGCGACTGCCATGTCCTGCACCTGCAGTTCTCCACAAATGTGACTTTGGAGGTATGGTCTGTGCTGGATTATTTCTAAACGCATATGCCAGGGGTTGGACTGTTGGTCACCAGCCTGATGTTATTCCGCTGCCTAGAGGTAGGTAGACAGATGTAATTCGCAAGTGGTTGAGAAGGATGAATATCAAAGAATGCTTCATCATGTCCTCAGATTTTGAATGGTTTCCTTGTCTGACTTGCCAGTTCCCGCTCCATGTCAGGCCTCTCTTTGAGCGAGCTTCTGGCATAAGCGTTTATCATTCCCCTGTGGACCTGCCCTTACTGACGTAGCGGTCCTCCTCCACTCCGTTCCCGGCTCTACAATGAATACTTGCAGCACAGCAGCGACCATTGCGACAGCACCGCCCGCGGGGAAGGCCTAGGAACCCAACGAATAGCGCCTTACAGCCACAGGCACAACTCCATTCTCAACACTTCCCGAAACCTCAACTTTGCGATCAATCAGATCCGTCACCAGCTACGCCATGATACCAAGGGAGACTCGCCTCCAATCAACATGACGCAGGTCCCGCCGGAGACAAGCGACTCTTCCACCGCAAACACCACCACCGCCGCCGACACCACGCCCGCAACCACCATCGTCACCTCTCCCAGAACCCGGCCCAAGCGATCCATCGGCAGCAGCACCATTGGCACCACCACCACCACCTCGACGGCGACCGCGACAGGAACGGGCACAGATGGGGCATCCGGCATCACGGTAGAGGAAGAAGGGTCGGAGGACCATGGGGAGGAGGAAGAAACCGAGGACGACCAAGACGATGACGATGACGAGGAGGAGGAAGAAGACGAGGAACCAAGACTCAAATATGCCCGACTCACCCAGCACCTCGGGCCGTTGTATCGAAATGGCGACGCGACAAGCGCTTTCTTGACGGCGGGCGACAAGATGGTCAGACAGAACCACCCATGCCTGTCATGTACACATTATTGCGACACCTTGCTGACTTGTCATGGCTACACCAGATAGTAGGAACCCATAACGGCAACATCCACGTTCTCCAATTGCCCGCCTTCCAGTCCCTGCGCGTCTACCACGCCCACGGCGCCTCCGTCACTAGTCTCTCCATATCGCCATACCCACCACCTCTCCCGACCTTGGACCCGAAACCCCTCACCCGAGTCTTCTCCCAGACAAACAGTCCCTTGCGCCCTGCGAGCGTATCCAACGAAACCCATCACCAGACCAACCCAGCCTCTGCCGCACGCAAACGAGACGCACAAGCTCATGGAGTCCCCAACACCCCCTCCAACAACATCCACATCGCGACCTCCTCTATGGATGGCAACATTTGCGTCCAGTCGCTGATCGATGTCAAGGATGTCACTCTCCGCAACTTTGCCCGCCCGGTACAAGCTGTCGCCCTCTCTCCCGACTACAAGAACGACAGGACCTATCTGTCTGGTGGCCTGGCTGGACAGCTAATCCTGACCGTCGGCGCGCCACAAGGCAAGAGCACGGCCACTACGACAGGAGCCGCTGCTCAGGCGGCAGGATGGCTCGGGAACATGGTGGGCGCTGGGTCCGGCAAGGATACCGTTTTACACTCGGGCGAGGGTACCATCAATACCATCAAGTGGTCGCTGTCCGGGAAATATGTCGTGTGGTTGAACGAGCACGGTATCAAGATCATGCGAACGAAGCTCCAGCTCGAAAGTGCCGATCAAGAAGATGCATGGAAGCGAATTGGCCACATCGATCGGCCGCAAACAGACGAGTGGGATACCATGGCCAGCGTCTGGAAAGGTCGTGCTGAGTGGATTGACGAGCTGTCCATCGAGCCTGATGAGCCAGCCAAGGGCCAGAAAGAGGTGCCGGCTTCGCCTGCGGCTGCCATATTGAAGCAACAACAGCAAAAGACTGACAAGAAGATTGAGAGATTGGTTGTAGGATGGGGAGGCCATATCTGGTTCATCCACGTTCATCCCGGTGGCATGGGCGTCGGCAAACACGCTGGGGAAAGGTCCGCTGGACGGGCAGAGATTGTAAAGTTGTAAGTGTGCTTTCGGGCTGTCTTGTTGACCAAACTAACCTTGCTCCAGACTTCGAATGGATTGCATCATTTCTGGCATTTCGCTATATACCCAAAACCTGCTGTTAGTGCTCGCATACTGCTTACCAGACCAAGACGAAGACGAGGAATCCGACAATGTCGCTCCGGGCCACAAGCACACCGCATCAATATCATCTGGAGGAAGCCACCCATCCGGCGGGATCAAGCGCAGACAAAACAACCCGCCACCAGAACTGCGCCTGATTGATCTGACGTCCCAGGCCGAGATTGACAAGGACGGACTCAGCGTCAGCCGCTTCGAACGATTGACGGCCAGCGATTACCACCTCGGTGTTCTTCCAGCTCGCAATGTGGCCGCCTCTGCCGCCAACAAAGGCACCTTGGAGACTTTGGCTGGCTTCGGTACCGACATGCTCAACGTTGGCCTCAACGTTGGCCTCACCGGCCTCAACGTTGCACTGAACCCCAAGTCGCTTTTCAGTTCGGGCGCCAGCATCAAGAGCAGGGAGAGTGACGAGGCGAGCTACATGGGCGGCATCAACACGGCATTGAAGGGAGGACCTCGCACTGCTGCTCTCCATCCAAACCTCAACAAGCCAGGTATCAAGATCTTCATCCACAGCCCATACGACTGCATCTTGGCAACCAAGAGAGACTTGGCCGATCACCTGGGTTGGTTGCTAGAGCGCCAGCAGTACAGACAAGCTTGGGAGCTGGTCGACGAACATCCCGAGATCGTGGCTGCCACAGACCGGGCATCCGAGCTAGGCGGCTCTGAAAGTCCCGACCGAACCCAAAGCGATGACTTTGATGACGACACCGCCTCCGTCATGGACGGCATGCGCAGCCATTTCTCTCTCGCTGAAAAGGAAAAGCGGCGCATCGGCGAACTCTGGATCCATGAGCTGGTCGAAGCAAACGACTGGACTCACGCCGGCCAGATTTGCGGCAAAGTCCTCGGCACACCCGACCGCTGGGAGAAATGGGTCTGGACCTTTGCCGGCGCCAACAAGTTTGACGAGATTGTCAACTACATCCCGACCGAGCGAACACGACCGCCCATTCCCGGAACCATCTACGAAGTCGTGCTTGGCCACTACCTTCAGGTTAGCAAGCCCCGATTCAGAGAGCTGCTGGAACGATGGCCATCGGATCTGTTTGACGTTGTCACCATTATCACTGCCCTGGAGAACCAGCTCAAATATCGTGATGTCCGAGAAGACAGCGTCGAGGATGGCGAAGTAGGAAGAGATTGGCGCATCGTCATGGAGAGTCTGGCCAAGTTGCACGAGGCTAGCGGGCGGACCAAGGAGGCGCTCAGATGTTACATCAAGTTGCAGGATGCCGACTCGGCCATGCGACTGATCAAGGAGGGACATCTGGCTGAAGCGGTGGCGGATGATATTCCCAGCTTCATCGGACTTCGCGTGCCGCAGGACAAACTCGTCAAGATGTCCAAGGAACAGCTTGAGCAGGCTACTAGTGAGGCCATCTCGCTGCTGGTCGACGAGGCGCAGCATGGGTTGGTGAAGCCGGATCTTGTGGTGTCGCAGTTGCAGGAGAAGGACTTGAAGCTCTACACCTTCTTCTACCTGCGTGGTCTCTGGCGTGGCGAGGGCATCCACGAACACACGCATGAGTCTCTCGCCCGTCTGGTCCTCGACAGTCGCACCATGGTGGACCAATTCGCCGACCTGGCCGTCCACCTCTTTGCCATCTACGATCAGCCACTGCTCAACCAGTTCTTGAGGACATCCACAGCGTATGCATTTGAGAAGGTCAGTTCCCCTCTTCTTTCCTGTCTGTCATTTCACTGACCACTCCGTGTCCCAGGCCGCACACGAATGCGAAACGCGCAACTACATCCCCGAGCTCGTATACCTCTACTCCAAGACCGGCCAGATGAAACGAGCCCTCTACCTCATCATCGAGCGCCTCGGCGATGTCTCCCGCGCCATCGCGTTCGCCAAGGAGCAAGACGACCCCGACCTTTGGGAAGATCTGCTCGAGTACTCGATGGACAAGCCCAAGTTCATCCGCGCCCTGCTCGAGGAGGTGGGGACAGCCATCAACCCCATCACGCTCGTCAGACGGATACCCGAGGGGCTACAGATCCCAGGACTCAGGGAAGGAATAAGACATATCATGAAGGAACACGAGATCCAGTACTCCATCTCGGAAGGCGTCAGCCGCGTGCTCAGAAGCGAAGTCGCAGCGGCCATGAACACTCTGCGAAACGGGCAGCGCAAGGGCGTCAAGTTCCAGGTTGGTGTCAAGGAAGGAGGCGAACATGTGGACGTCCAGCCAACCGATATCCCGACGCAACCCTTGACCGAGAAACCTTCCTCCTCCGGCATCAACTCCCCCGCCGCTACATCCCAGCAGCCACCACCCACTCCGTCAACTCCAACGCTCCGCCGTCCCAAACCCGCTACGAAGAAGTACCAAGCAGGCCACTGCGCCCAGTGTCTCTCCCCCTTCACCACCTACGAAACAGACACGCTGGTCGGCTTCGCTTGCGGACACGTCTTCCACTTGCCGCATTTGCTCGAGGCGCTGAATCCAGGAAAGACGGTGGATGCCGATATATTGCTAGGAGGCATGGGGGCTGAGGAAAGGAGCGCGCATTTGGTTGGCGCCAAGGTGACGCACGCGAGGTTGTTGAGGGATCGGATCGTAGGGGGCTGTGTTGTCTGCAAGGCTGCCAAGGAGGATGAAGGCAAGGCAAGATGATGTGGAAGCGCTGGAGGCAAAAGCATTCCCTATGTGCATGCGAATTTTTGAGCGATGATTTACCCTTGACAAGTTTTGGTTACAATACGAGCATCGGGCTGAGGTTCGGTCTTGGTGGGAGATTGAGTGCAAGGAGATGAGACAGGTCAGCGGCACGCATAAGCGAATGTGCGCGCGGACCGGAACATACGTTATGATCATGAATACGGATATGTTGATGACTTTGTATAAACGAACAAGCTTCGTTGCTTTCGCGTGCTCATGTGACCGGCCAAGGTTGAGGTTCCTGCTGTGAGTATTCTTCTTCTTTTTGCCCTTCACATATGATTCGAGGGAGAAATACTTACCAAGTGTATCAGAACCTGGAGCGTACCCAGCCAGCACACCTACGAGTCACATATAACAGTTACCAAGCAGACTGCTCAAGCATCACCAATTCCTTATCGGCCTGCCAAAACAACGTCACGGTGTAATAGGGAAAGGGTAACACGGCATCACTAGTGCGATCCGATCCGGCAACTGCAATACCCCCACCTCGTCCACCTTATACGGTTCAATACTGGTTTGTCATTAGCTCGAAACCTCTAGTCAACCTTCTTGGGTATTTCGATATCTAATCAATCCGTTTCGTTCTATGACCAAGACGTGATGTACCTCATCCAGTAGGCTATCTACCAAATCCATTGGACATAGCGGCTGTTCCTACCCTACCTTCTTGCTTACTTCCAAGCAAAACAACATGGCTAATGCAATTTCGCGATAGTCAGAACCATAAACGTCGTCGTCCAAGGCAATGAGAGCGCCACATACGAGTGGTGTGTGCGGTTAATCAACCAAAGATGGAAGGTGAATAACATGTGCAGAACTATCAAGACTTTCAGTCTCCTAGCTGATATCGCATCATGCTGTGGGGAGCATACGCTTTGCCACGACCCCCACGGCCTTCTTTCTTCTACACCTTCTCAGCATCACGAGCCCTGTCAACATGAAGATAAATATCCCTCGCCCCAGTCTTCTTGGTGCAGTATAGCACCTTACATACGATCTTAACGGCAACATTGAAGAAAAAGTAAAATGTTATTTCCAGCTGCTTTCCTCCTCGCCCTGCTCCCAGCCGCTTTTGCAGCTCCATCCAACGAACCTCCAAGTCTAGAAAAGCGAGCCCCTTTCATCCAAGCTCGCGCTGGCAAGGTTGTGCCCGGCAAATACATTGTCAAGTTCAGAGATGACTCTGCCGATGCTACCCTAACCACAGCTGCTGGCAAGCACAAAGCAAACCACGTCTACAAGAGTGCGTTCAAGGGGTTCGCGGGTGCTTTCAGTGCTGCTTCTCTTGAGGAAATCAGGAAACTACCAGAGGTCTGTATTCCCAGCACAAGCCTTAACAGCTGTGAAGCCTGTGAAGGTCGAACTGACGCATGTCCGTCCACAGGTCGAGTACGTCGAAGAAGACGCCGTCATCACCATCGCAGACGGCTTCAACACCAAAACCGACACCGCTCCCCGCGCCATCGTCTCCCAGCTGAACGCACCCTGGAACCTTGCCCGTCTGTCCAGCCACACCCCCGGTTCTAGTACCTACAAATATGACAGCACCGCCGGTAGCGGTACTTGCTCCTATATTGTCGACACGGGCATCACCACCACCCTCGCTGTAAGTTCAGGTTATTAACCAACCCAGTTGCAATGGCACCCTACTCGCCTAGCAGCCTCGTATTAACAAAAATTTCAGGAATTCTCCGGCCGCGCAGTTTTTGGCGCCAACTTTGCAAACGACGGCAACATCGATGACGGCAACGGGCACGGAACCTCCGTGGCAGCCATAGTCGGCGGCACCACCCTCGGCGTAGCAAAACTAACCAAACTCGTAGCCGTCAAGATCTTTGACGCAAGCGGCTCCGGAACCAAGTACTTGATTTCTTTCTTTTTCACTGTGTCACATCGCGTGTGCCATCAAAGCTAACCCTCAACGATGTCAGCTCGGCAGTGATCGCCGCCCTCAACTGGGTCGTAACCGACAAAGCCACTCGCGGCTGTTCCGCCGGTGTCTCCGCCGTGATCGCCGCCAGCGGCAGCTTCTCCTCGGCCTTGAACACCGCGGTCAACAACATGGTTGCCAGCGGCGTCTTCACAGCGGCCGCTGCGGGCAGCGACGGTACCAACGTGGGGAATCTCTCACCCGGCAGTGCTGCGTCTGCTTGCACGGCGGGCGCGACGACCTCGTCCGATACGGTGGCTTCATACTCGAATTATGGGCCGCTGCTTGATATCTGGGCGCCGGGGACGAGTATCACGACGACCTTTGGTGGTACTACCACTGTGAGTTCCATGTTTTCTTTGTCTTAAAAGTATTGAAGTTGACGTAAATGTTTTAGACTGTGGTCTCTGGCACTACGTACGCCGCTGCGCATATTGCCTGTCTCGGCGCGTATCTGCTCGGCCTGCCGAGTTCGCTGACTGCGCAAGGCTTGTGCGCGTATATCCAGTCTATTGCTACAGCTGGTGTCTTGACTGGCGTGCCGTCCGGGACGGTGAACTTGCTAGCTTATAATGGTTGGGATCTTTGAGGGAGACTTTGTTGGTGAGCAGTATACCTGGCGGTGGTGGCAGAAGGAAATTCGGATTTCTAGCGGACATAATTGAGGGTGCATGCTGATCGCGGCTAGGGGTGAGAGCAGGAAAGGGGGTGTAAATACAAGAAAGGAGCCTCGTATGCTCTATCTATGACCAATCCAAGCCTAGCACTTCAAACTTTCACTTGGTAGGAAGCAATATTGGCTCAAAAACTTAATCTTAGGCTAAACTAAAGTCCTTAGTACACTGCTAGTTATAACATTACTAGTAACCCGGGGCTCCATATCACGGTACCTGTGTGGTACAGTGAAATGTAAGTAAACACCTTACTTTAGGTTAACCGTTTAGTTTAGAGTAACGGTTTTTTAGAAAATAATTGTATACTTAAAAAAAACCGTTCTAAGTAAATCTTTAGGCTTTAATTAGCTAGAGGAAAAGTGGGGCCTAGATTTGTTAGGTCCTAAGTTATAATACGTAGGTTCCGGCTGCGAGTAGTATATATAAATTAGGGTTATTAGTAATAAGTAAGGGTCGTATAAACTATATTTTTATATTCAGGACTAGTTTAATTTACGTATACGTATAGTTACGTACTTGCTGCTAATTCTTACTTACTACTAGATTTTACTTAAATTATACTACGCTTAAACCGTACAGTTGTAATATTAATATACCGTAGCAGGAGTATAAGGAGGGCGTCTAGCCTAAGTATAGGGTTACTATACTATAACTTAAATTTAATTAAGATAGTGGGCCTAGCCTAGTTAACTTACTTAACTTAGGTATAAAACCTAACCTAATTTGAACGGAGGGATCTAATTAATCCAAATCCTATTATCCAGTTTCTATTAGAAAATACGTTAAAGTATACGCTAGAACCGCTATATAAGGTTGGATCTACGCTAACGTATATATACGGACTATATTGAAATAGAGCAAAACCACACCAATAAAGGAACGGGGCTACACTATACAAACTTGCATAGCGAGGAGCAGATCCAGAGCTGATAATCTTATCCGTAGAATTGGATAGAGTTGTCAAATTACAGCTATAAAATTACTAAAGGAAAGATAGAAAGTGAAGTAGAATTTTACCTCTATACTTTTCTCAAGATAGCGAGGTACGGATCTAGAGGTCGGTATCAAAGAAGATAAAAAACAATTTACGAATGTAATCAAAGATTTCAAGAAGGGAGTATTACAAAGATCTTAAGAATGTTAGTATTTAATTCGTTGTTCTCTCTTACTTCGTTGTCTATAGTTTGAAAGGGGATACTATCCTTCTTATACTTTTCCATCTTCAACCCTATTTAGCCCTAGAGCAGATCCGCTCCTCAGTGTCGTAGCTCTACAAGTATCTCGATATCTACTTCTAACAAAATGCCCCAACTTAATATATATAAATAGGAGACGGGTCGTTACGCTTATAGCTAGTATTTTATTTAGTAATTTATATTCCGTCTTAACCCCGAATCCCGAATCCCCCCCCGCACCCCAATCTCGCGACCCCAATCTCGCAACCCCAATCCCGTCCCCGTACCCTAATCCCGCGACCCTAATCCCGTCCCCGCGACCTTAATCCCGCGACTCCAATCTATATACAGACTACGCTAGCGGTTACACTTCTAGACTACGCTTCAATCTATTACCGCGGCTACTACTATATAACTATATATTTATACGGCTATATATTCTATACAGTCGTACACCGCAATTAAATACTTTTACTGACGTATAGTCGTATAATCGCATTTATTTATATACAATTAAAACTATCACTATATAATACAATTATATAAAAGCAAATACGCAAAATACTATTTATTAATTATTATTTTACAATAGCAAAATATATTAGATAGAAATAGATAGAAATAGGTGTAAAGATAGAGAAAAAAAAAGGATAGAAATAAAAAATTAAGAAAAAGTATAATTTAATTCGCTATAAGATTTTAATAATATTATACTTAAACGTATTTTATTTCGGTTAATCGTAATATAAATCTTATTATTTATTATTATTAATACCTTCGGTATTAATAAAAACTATTTGTATATAATAGGATAGAGCGCTATATATAGGTATAGACTACTAATTAAACGAGCCGCCTCGGATTATATATAAATATTAATATTAATTAAATTTCCGGGCATTTAGTCCGTAACAATAAAATAAATACTATACTATAATTATAGACGGGCCGTATTGGCCGGAATTATAGACTATATACATCGCAAAATAAGATCGAAATTACTATATATTATTAATAAGTATTATACTGCTTTTATTTAAATTTACAATAACCTCCTCCTTTTAATATCCGTACGTACCGGCTTGCGAGGATAGTAAAATCGCTAATATAAATAATATTATTATAGTATAAAGGGGTATTTATTAAGTACGTTAGTAGTAAGTTAAATAAGACATTTACGCTATAATATTTAAATAACCTTATTTATATCGCCGTTGGTAATTTAATATTAAAACTATATATTAACGATTATATATTAATATAAATCTATAATTCACTAATAGTCCGTATATTCAATAAAACGGTAACGAGTACGGGTATCTTTAGCGTAATTTTAAATCTATAATTATTATTAATATCTTTGCTATCGACCGCTATATAGCAAATATATATAGAAAAGTCAATGTAATATATCTATTTAATAGTAGAACTTACGGACGAAACCAATATATTTAATATTTCCTTTATAAATATTTATTACCGGTATAGTACTATATATAATTCGAACGTTAATTTACTAAATAAAATTACTAAAATTTAATTATTAGGTAAGGGTTTATCGGGTAAAGTACTAGTTAGGATCATTGTATCGACTATTTAAACTTCGGTTTCGAACTTTAAAGGGTATAAATATCCCAATCGACCTAAATAATACCTACCCCGTCTATATAAACTATATATAGTCTAACGGGCTATATAGCTATTAAACTAATAATAATAAACTCGTCTATTAATTTCTCTATAACTTCTAAATCTAGAATAGGGTTTCGAATATTAGTCTATCGAATTAGAATAATAATAATAAATATCTATTTAATAATATAATATTACTACTAAAAAATATAGTCTACGCGGCCAACTCGGTACTACCGTAAAGTCTCCCTTCGTAATAAATATTAAATATAATCGCCGCATTTAAAGATAAATCGCTTTTAAATAGTACTAGAAAAGAAAATAATATTAATATATCTATTAATAATAATATATTATTTACTACAACGCCTATTTATTATCCGGTAACAATATTAAATACGCTGAAATAACTATTATTAAATAATAAAATACTATTTTCGTCCGTTAATAATTTATCGCACATTTAATACGCTATCAACAATTTATATAAGCTCGTAGAATAATAATAATAATTATATTTTAAATTAGATATATATTACTATATCTATTATACGTAATATAATATATATATAAATTAAAGGTTTAAAAATATAGCCTTTTATATATAATTTTACGTTGTATATACCCTATATTTTCGAATATATTAAACTCGATAGCGCGCTACTCTAGCAATCTCAAAACAACTCTCATTTATATAAAAATAAATAGTCCTTTTAATATATAATTTAATTGATATTATTACGCATTATAGGTAGTAGTAGATAGTAAAAAGGATAGAAGGGTATAAAAAAGGCCGGAAATATAAATTAAACCGTATATAATCACCAGATCCCGTTAAAAACCTTATAATATCCAAATTTAATAATATAGTAATATATTTAACGCTCGCTATATTAATATTAATTAGGAGTAAGATTTTATAATATATACCTATCCGTAAACCTAAACTTTTCAACCTACTTAATAGTTTTATTCTCGAAGAACGAAGGTTTACCCCTAAGAGTACTATAATTATAATAATAAGCGTACTACAAGAGATTAGACTACTATATTATTATTTCGTCGAATATATTACGCTATAATAATTGTTAACTATTATTAACTATATAATAATTAATAATACCTTTAATTCGATTAATAATACTAAGCGCCAAATAATTTTTATTACGAAACTATTCTATATCGAACTTAATATCCGCTTCTTCTAGCTAACTATAGTCGGAATATAATAATACCTTGCCGAATAATATAAAATACTACTTATATAATTTATAAACCCGTACAATTAATTCGGAATCGTCCTCTATAAATATATTAAAGAGTAATAATCGTAAAATTTATTAAAAATTAATCTTTATTAATAAAATCTTTTCGATATTACTATAATTCGTTTCGTATACTCGTCTTTTAAATTCGCTATAAAATATTAATTTTCAATTTTTAATATTTTTACAATTACTTCATTTTTAACTATTAACCGCCGTTATATAAATATAGTAATCTCTACTTAATATATTCCCCTCGCACTTTCTATTTCTCGGAAGTCTACTTACTAATACGTATCTTCGCTTATTAGCGTATTACAATTAATAAATAATCTATATTCCTTCGAAAATACTTTATAATAAATATTAATATAAATATTCGGCCGTAAAATATTTATATCGTACTATTTTACGCGCTTATTACCTTTAATTTTAATATTAATTAAATTGTCGATTTCATTGTTAACTATATTTACTACTATTATTTCGTCTACCTACCTATCTATAGGAATACTACCGCTAATACCCGGAGTACCCGCGTTAAATATAATTTGCAATAAGGGTACTAACGGCTTTAGAATTAATATAAATATAAATATATAAAGTTAGTTAAATATATAACGCATTTTATATATTATTTCTAATAGCCTATATTCGTCGTATTTCGAAGGTTTAATACTTATTAGCAATATTACACTTTTAACTAATTTTACTAATATTTTAATAATAATTTCTATTAAATCCCTTCTAATTTTTACTTCTACATAGAAATAAAAATTCCTATTAATATAATCCTTCTTAATTTTTAATTAATATAGTAATATAGTAAAACTAATAATTAACTACTAACTATAGTTTACTATTTACTAATTAAGAAAATAATTATATATTAATTATAAATATTTCTATTTAAGTAGGAAAGGTTACAAATATAATAGAATAGCGTATTCCTATTTCCCTACAATAATTAATATTATTTCGTAGAATAATTCGTATATCATTTATATAATACTATTAAACTCCGAATAAACAATATTAGGGGGGCGGCTCATAATAATATTTAATACTAGTAATAAGTTTATTAATATTAAAAAAGGGGTATTAAATCCCTATTAAATACCGTATTTTAAAGTATTATTCTAATTTAATCTAGCTATATATTATTATATTTCTATTATTTAGAAGTAGAAATAATTATAGGCAATAATATTAAAATTAATCTATATATTAGGGTCCCGATTACTAGCCTAACTAACGTCCTTCGAAGTAAAATAGCACTAATAGAATTTAATACCTTTTAATGTTTTAAAACTATAATTTTCCGCTTATTACAATATATCCCTAATATAATATATAGCATATATATAAAGTATTATTTTACTATATCTTAAAATATTTATAATTATACCCTTATTGAATTTCATTATAGTTTTAAATACTTTAGTTATATTTCCGAATTTTAAACCGTAAAGTCCAAATATAAGTAGGAAAATACTCTTTAATTGTAAGCGTTCTTCAATCGTTAAACCCACTAATATAAAGTAGAACCCTATTAACAATCGATACGAATTGCGGAAAATACTAAAACTATTAATAAAATTAATATAAAAGAATAATATTATAAGTATAGAACTTACGTAAGCGTTATCCTATATTTATTCGAATATATCCTGTATAAAATAATCGAATTCTAGCTCGGCCCTAATAGGATTAATATAGTATATAAGGATGATATTTTGGCCTAATATTATACGACGAACCATATAATAATCTAGCTTTTTATCCTATAAATATTATATAATAGGATTTTCTAAATCGTATTTAGGGAACGGTATAAATACTTTAGGTTATTATTTATTATTTAGCCGAAGCTAGGCGGTTCGGGAATTAGGATTATAATAGTCTTCGTCGTAATAATAATTAATATATACATCAATATATATAAATACTATCGTTTTAAGAATATATATAAATCTAACTATTAGGATCAATTCCCAGGCGTCCTATTCTAATACAATATCCTTCGTGAAAATTTATAATCCAATTACTCCGCGCCTATATACCTCTTAAACCCAAAGATATATCTGCTTAAGATCGTTAGTATACAATTTTTTACAACGGTCTAGTCCAACCCTATACACCCTACCAATATATACATTGATATATATACGGTAGTTTAGCACGGCCCTACAATCTAATTAATAGCGCTCTTTCGTATATCGGTAAAAAATCTAATTATTAGGGAAAATAATTAGACCTTTCTTTAAGTTTCCGTTATCGTCTAAGTCTTCTAATATAATATAGGCATATTGACTAGATATTATACGAACTAATAATAGCTAAATATTTAATTCGAAGAATTCTCGAAGAATATTAACGAAATAACTAGGGCCCTATTACGGTTAGGGTTAGGGTTAGGGTTAGGGTTAGGGTTAGGGTTAGGGTTAGGGTTAGGGTTAGGGTTAGGGTTAGGGTTAGGGTTAGGGTTAGGGTTA
>MU839174.1:140360-175485 GCA_030685235.1 Copromyces sp. CBS 386.78 | reverse complement strand
ACTGTAAATCTTGTACGATAGGTGCCATAAACACCATCGTGAACGCAATTGATCTATAGAATCGCGTAATGAAAAGATGCTGAGGATGTGCTTGTTGTGGTCACCTTCTAGTAGAATAAATCCAACTCCGACAACTCGGACGTTCGCTTCGGAAGCCGATAGTCCGTTTATTGAAGTGTCGGGTGCTCCATAAGGTGTTTTGGATTCCCCTTCTAACTCGTTTCATACGTAGGCACAAGAGAAAAGTTGGGACAGGTTCCTGTTCCGGGCGGATAAATGGCGTTTGCTCGTTCTTTTCTCGCATCTCTTTAATCAATCAATCCTTCGAGAGGTGCGGAAATGTAGCCGATAGTAATTGTGGGAAGCTGTGTTTCTAGATATGGCGGTCAGAACCCTAACCGTAGAGCTGGCTCAGCCAGCTCTAGGGTTAGGGTTCCTCAACCGCTTGGTCGATGTGGGTAGTCTGCTATCACTGTGGCACGTGGCTAACACTAATGTCCGCTGAATTTCGAATTCGAATTGGTTTGAGGAAGGGGGAGGAAAAACATAAGCTGCTCATAGAGAAGAAAAAGCAGGAGGCGTCCCATTCGACTGCGCCGACTTCATCGGCTCATCAAAGCACGCCTTCCTGTAATACTCATCCAGCTTCTCATGAAAATCAGGATGCACCCTCCCAATCTTCATTACCCTCAAACAATCCTCTACCGTAAACACCCTACTACAATCTAGTCTCGCAAACGGGCTAATATTCTGTTTCCCCTCCTCCATAATCACCGCGAGGGGGCCAAACACGATGCCCTCTTCCTTGTCCGGCTCAGGCGGCGACACGCTTGTCGAGTACAGCACAGCCAGGTGCTCGCCTCTAGCTCGGTTCTTGGCCATGGATTTGGCACCTCCGTTGACAATGGCAAAGCACAAAGAGTGGTGTAGTTGCTTGCGAATGACGACGAACCACCGGTATCGACCGCAGGGTTTTTCTCCTGTGTCGCTATAGTCCGGGCACGACTCGTGGTAGGTGAGCTCGGAAGGGTGGGCGCGAAAGGAGCCGGAATATTCGCTGAAGGGCTCGAACCAGACGGTTTTAAAGATGCGGCCTTTTGTAAAGAATTTCCGGGGTTTATCGATTGTGAGGTACTCTGGTGAGAAGTGGAATGTATCAGCTTATCTTGCTCACATGTTCTTGGATATATGAAGTGGAGCAAAGGAGGAAAATAGGTAGAATGGATGAGATGATTTACGTGGTGGTGGGATAGTAAGCGCTGCTGCCTGGTTGTTCGTCGACGACAAGGGGGGGTTGACCTTAGTGTCCTCTATCTGGTATTGTGAGTATCGAAGTACGATATCGCCAATGTAGTCGTCCTTCCCGTGTATGCCTAATCTGCATTGTTCACAATTCACCGGGTCTTTCCGATGGACGTAGTCTTTGAATTTGGAGTCCTTCTCCCATTTTATACTGACATAGTCCGTGATGGGCTTTCTGTGTTTGATTGCTTTGGGTATTGGCGTAAGGATGTTTGTTCCAGTTCTAGGGACAAACATTTCCGAGCCGTTGGGACTCGGTGGTAGACGGGCTCTAGCTGGGATATCCATCGCTTCTGAGCCTTCTACCTCTAGACTTGGTAGATGTTGAGGTATCTAGGTATGCATATAAATATCTAGTCAGGCGAATTGTCAGCATCTACCTTCGTTGAATATGATAAACAATACCACTTATACGGCTATTCAAAAAATCATCACATAAACGGTCTCTAAAATAATAGTAGTTAATTTCAGAAACTTCAACTTTTTTTTGAAAAATAAGGATTTTTGACCACGTCTACCAAAAGCCTTCTCTCGTATCGCACTTGAAATAGAAGCAACGGAAAGAACGGATAAGAAAAAGACTAAACTCTTAGGGGGTAACTAGGTACCTTCAATTGATATATTTCCCTAACGAAGGTTTCAAGGACCCGCTATGAGGATATAGCTTGACGCCTAGTAGTAATATAGGTTTGTAAATGGACACACTCTATTATTTCAATCTTCCTATGACTTGGAAGCTCGGCGACTTATATAAAACGAGTTGTTTCAGATTAGACTGCAGGCCGAAGGGAAGAATACTTCCAAGTATGAGGAAGGAGCGAATTGCCTCTGGTACGAACCTTACAAGTTGTCCCATCCGCGTCTAAGGCAAGCAAAAGCAAACTTCAACCGTCGTCAGCCATTATTGACAATCACCCGTAACCATCTCGGGGAAGGCTCCGAAATTTCCCTAATTCGCTAAGGACACGTTCGCATCACCCGGTAGCTGTTAGAGTCACGGATGTCCCACTCTCCGGAGGTATGGCTCAATAGCGCAGTCGCGAATCGTGGGCTCAGCCAATCGGCTCTTCTACAAAGGTATTAACGGCTGCGCCGGTAGTGTATTGCAAGCCAACCACCATAGTTATGATATGCTAGGATGGAAGGGAAGAGGTAGGCTAATGCAAGCAGATGAAGAAAATAAGTTAAGGCAGGTAGATAAAGGAGGTAAATCAAGGCAAACATCGACAGTACCTACCTACCCAATTACCCTCCAGTCCTACTTCCGCTTACAAGTAATAATAAACACCAATAGTAGGGCGAGGGATAGACATCAAAACCTCTAGCCAACGATGGATATCTTGCGGCTTCCTCCTCAACTCTGCAATTGTTTCTCCCGTAACCATCTCGGGGAAGGCTCTCGATTTGGAGCGCTGATTGGCCTCAAACTGGTCTCCATTTGTAGTCACTGACTCCCTTGCTTCCCCTACCTTCAACCCCCTATCTTCTTCCTCCCTCTTCCTCCCTCTTCCTTACTTTTCCTTCCTCTAACTTGCTCTTCCTCTAACTTGCTCTTCCTCTCTCTATCTTCCCTCATCTATTATCATAGCACCTCGTCAGCTGGCCTATATATACAAACTGCGGGATCGAATCAATCAACTAGATTCAATCCCAACCAAGTACCGCAACCTATTGGAGCATCGTCTGGTTATTGCGTACAGTAAATTCAAGCGCCAGGACACGAGAAACTAACAGCCTCGCAAAGTCATTCGGCGTTGGTCCCGACTACTCCTTCTCCTCATTTTTACTACCAATACTCGCCAAAGCCAAACAATAGCGGCTATCAAAAGCTTATTTCACTGCCTCAGAAAGGCGCAACACATTCTCTTCTCTCTCGTTGGATTGGCGACGTCCTGTAAATCAAGCCTGATGTCAGCGTGCCACATCAACGTTTCGTCTTTCAAGGATCAAATGCAGCTTTTATGCTGCAATGGAGGACATGCCAAAAAGGCAACCAGAGGGTTCACTTCGGGTAGCGTTTGTTTTGATATCAAGGCTTCAAGCCTCGCTTCGAGCCAAGCCCCATACAAGGATACCAGGGGGGTGAGGGTATTAACACGGGCTCCCACCCAGGTTTAAAGCCATCCCACCCTAGCTGCCGGCTTCTAATCCTAGAGCTATAGTTAGCTTATCGCTCTCAACGCCGCCGTCACCGATGGAAGGGAAGAGGTGGGCTAATGCAGGTAGATGAAGAAGGTAGGTTAAGGCAGGTACATGAAGGAGGTCCATCGTGATCAGTTTGTCGTAGTGGATCCCCAAACCGCGATCCAACAAGACAAGAGCGAGAGATTCACTTGCTACGCTCTTATCGGACTCGGCGACTAACTGCATACACGTAATTAGGCCGAGGTATTAGGAACTAATTAGGAATAGTCTTCTAACCGAGTGCAATCTTGGTACAAGTATTAGGACGGTCAACTTTTCTCGTAATCCGCCCAATTATATTCATTTTTTTAGCGCCGCCTCCCCACTCACCGTAATGCCTCCGTCCGAACGATATAGATATAGGAGCTGGTGGTTCAATTTTTTAACCCTACCACGTAATTAAAAGACCCGTTTCCTGTCCTTCCTGCTCCCATAGATAAGCAGACATATCGGTGGCTTATCTATGGGAGCCTTTTTTTCTAGATTTCGACAGTGGTTTGGATGACTCAGCTAAAAACGCCGCCGCCGTTTCTTGAACCGTTTTCCATTACCTTCGCCGTCGAGTGCACCGTTCCACTTACGCCAAGCCCAGCTGAGTGGGCTAGGCATACACTACACAAGGTACTTACCCCTGCCATTTACCCCTGACACCTATTCGATATACTTAGTACATCTAACTGGAAGGTGTGGTTGCTTTTGGGAGGTGTGGTTGGCTTTGGTGAACACTTTTCTCCGTACGTATATCACTTCAGGCGAGTTAGAAGGGCCTCATGTGACGAACGGCAGTCTGATCTGCCTAAGTGGGATAGCTGAAGGTTGATACTATCAGAAGACGTTCGGTGAAGCCAAAAGGTTCACAACAAGTATAGCAGCGTTATACTAGTTTCAATGATGATGATCTGTTGACTACACGGAGCCCTTATTCTTAGTAGTGCTTTGCTGGTTGACGTTGATATCGGCGATCAGACTAACGGCCCATTTGGTGATCTATCTGTTGGCCTGAAAAGGGATGGCGTTCTAATCGGGAATATCTACCTCGATGCACCGGATGTCTTTATGTTGCTGAGCAACCGCAGACACTATTTTCTACGGCTTATAACTTATTTCCACGTTTATAGTCTTCTTCTCAGAGAGGGAATGGACCCCGAAGATAGCTATACCCGAGTAGGGGTTGGAATGGTCCATTACAGGCGGTCACTAGAGATATTCCCCAAGTGTAAGCCACGAACTATCAAACTAGTATGAGAACATTTCACCAAAGGTACGTAGAAACAGCAGCATTGTATACTGCCCATCAGATGGAAAGTCTATCTACACAATTCCGGTTAGCATTCAGATGAACTGACGTTTTCCTGGTAACAAATCCAGTAACACCAAGACGGTTTTGATTCCTCTCATTACTTTTATTCCTTTCATTCCTCCTCATGGTCATTCAGGATATTCAATAGCTGTTCACAGCCCTACAAACTCGGTGATGTCTTGTCTACCTTCCGTTGAGAGCGTGCTTCTAGACTCCATGTTAATTTGCCCTGAACTTGGTTGGGTAAGAAAAGCAAGATGGCCCGATCGACTTCGAGAGTCGTATGAATGAGATGTATGTCTATCTTCATAACTGCCAATGTTGCCAAGTGGCTGTTAGCGTGATAACAATTTCCGCGGAGGAGTGAAGGTCCTATAGTTCCCGTCCGCCTGCTAAGGTCGCTCGCTGATAAGCATCATGTTTCGCTTTTTTGGGATTCCAGACGTGGCCGCGCCGTCCTATTTCTTATTCATGCCTGATCTTCTGGATGCGGCTCGCCTAGCTCTGAGTAACCGTAGCGTGGCACGGGTAATAATACCAAGCAGAGTCTAGTACTGAAACTATTGCTCTCCAGCCTCCTGTGGGAGCGTGCAGATTGCAACGTTTGCCACCAAGCTCATTCACTGTGTTTTTTCCACCACCCCGGTACCTGAGCAGCAAAAGCCCACCTTCACGATGGCTGAAGTTACTTGAGAACTAACGCAGAAGCCCGGCTGTCACTGCTTGATTGGGCGCTTCCTGTTAGTGTGAGCGGTACAAAAATGTCTAGTAGGCAAGCGACGAACACAGTCGCAGGGATAGAAGTGACTAATCACTAAACCACATAGTTCGAAAGGAAGAATGTTGTATTCTCTCTTGACCGCTTTATGCAAGGACAGCCTCGGAATACTCGTTTTCGAGGAGGGGTAGCTGACCCGAAAATTATATATTGACCCGCTGGCACACGCAACACCGAGCCACCTCCCCGTCGCCAACCTCTGCAGTTCACAGACCAATCTTTCAACGCTTTCGATATCCATCTCCGACGATGAGTTTTCCCCTCAAGAAGGCGCAGTCACCAGCATCCGAGGCTAAGGCGGCAAAGGGAAAGGAGAAATCACCCACTCCTGGTCCTGCCTCTCCAACGGAAGCGAAGTCGCCCACGCCTGGTCCCGCGTCCCCAGTGCCCCGCCAGCCTTCAGAGCCTACCAATCTTTCACTTTTGTCTGGCGCCCACTGGGGCGAGCAGGTTCGTGATGACAGCGTTTCTATATTTTATTCTAAGAATGGCGGGTGCTAACAAAATGTCTCCTTCAGGAGGTGGATGACGATAATGACTCAACCCTAGGAAGTGACGCCGAAAATTCGACCGCCTCGATCTCTTCCAGCATTATACAGTACCGTAATGTCCTAGGACGAACCTACTACAGCGATTCGGTGACTAACGGAGAGTATTAGTACGTTTGAATTAGAACGCGTCAGCAAGACGAGTGTTATATTCGTCGATGCTCTGGAGTTGAGCTAACTAGTTATATATACTATTCAAGGGTCCTAATAATGACAAGGCAAATGAAATGTTGGATATTATATACGCGACTATGGTTATATTGTTCGATGGAAAGCTATATACGTCCCTACTCAATGATAAGGAAATCAAGAACGTCATTGATATCGGTACCGGCACTAGTAAGCTGAGCAACCTGAACCGCCATCTCTTCCCTTCCATTCAAATTTTATTGACTATCTTTCTATATAGGAGTTTGGGCTATGTAAGACGGACTTATCAGATTTCTTGGTAGATCTTCGGATTGCTAACATCTCATTTCTCATATTACAGTGACTTTGCAAACGATCATCCCAATTGTACGGTCATTGGGACTGATATTTCCCCTATTTAACTAAGCTGGGTACTTCTAAACGTCCGCTTCGAAATCGATGACGCAACCAAGGAGTGGACCTATCCAGAGAATCACTTCGACTTCGTTCATCTTCGCTTCATGACCGGCGTTATCAAGGATTGGGATGCCCTGTATAAGGAGGTGTATAGGTGTGCTAAGCCCGGTGCTTGGATTGAACATCTTGACGGCGATGCTGATTGGATATGCTTGGATGGGACGATGCCTCATAATTCCGCTTTGGCCCAGTGGGGTCCAATGTGGAAAGAGGTTGGGCGGAAGACCGGGCTCGAGTTCTGCGTGGCTTCTTCAGGCAAGATGGAAAAGGGAATGAAAAACGCGGGATTCACCAACGTAACGTCCGAGAATTACTATGTAAGACTTCCCTTGTCCGTAAACCCTCGAAATAAAGTGAAGCTGACCCGGAGATCTAGGTTCCCATCTCGCCCTGGTCTGATGACCAGAAGATGAAGCAGCTGGGTCTCTACCAGTCTACGGCACTGACACATGACCTTGAAGGCTTCATGGTTTATTTCTTGCCCAACTACCTGGGGTGGACCCCGAAGGAAATCGCGAACTACGCCGCTATTTGTCGCAAAGAGTTCAGGGAAGGCAAGATCCATTCTAACATCAGGTGGCGTGTGGTGCGCGCTTAAAAGCCGTTTGATGCTTAAAATAGATAACTAACGGGAGGCCACGCTAAACGCCGGTGGATATCGTAAATGATGTATCTACCCATGTTTGGTTGTTGATGTGGAAAGCTTCCTGCGTCAGTCGGGATTTGGGTGCGACACTTCAGTATCATTCATCGTCGTTTTGAAAATCGATCATTGAAACCATGGACCCCCTTGCTACTTGTCTCCTCGTCTCCATCTAACGAACAAGGCTCACCGATATTGATTCAGCCCTACCCATGCCACGTACAGTAACCACCCCTACAGATGCTAAGCCCCCCTTTTACCAAAACCCCCCCTTTTGCACAGGATTCTGGCTGCCCGCATTCCCTCTGGTGGTGAAGACTGCTAACTGCTATTTGCAACGCTAATAGCCTGGATTTGCAAAAATAGGGGTCCGATTTTGGTTGGAGAGGATACTTATACCCTTGTATCGGGGGGACAGCCGCCCTAGGTGACCCACTTTTTCGGTCTACGGCCAGTTATCCAGTGGCTAGAAGGCCTAGGTGTGGTCTGTGCACCAGAACCTTCTTTTGCAAAACCCCCCCTTTTGCTAAAAATTTCGCCTGCCGGAATTGTTTGCAAAAGCAGGGGTGGTTACTGTACCTGGCTTTTTCTTTCCAAGTTCCCGGACTCGGCACCGGTTTGATCCATGTCGGCATGCTTTCGGCAAGGTTCATATAGCAAGGTCCCTTCAGCAACGAGTGTCTATTCCCTAGGTACCTTCAACACATCAACACCTTCTTTCCTTTACCCACAGTTGTCCCACCTGGTCACAGCCAGCCCATCGGGGACCGGCGATGAGCGCCCACTCTTTGTTCAATCTCACACTACTTCTTTGTAAAGAGAAAAAACCAAGACCACAAAGATCCGAAGGGGAAAAGGAATAAAAAGACGAGCGAACAAAACGCAACGAAGAATATATTCGACCCTCGTAACCGTCGAGGGAAAGACAAAATCCGAGAAAGGCACCCTTCCGACTGCAGGTCGACTAATATCACGGGGCAGGGCGAATAGTAGGGGGTAGGTTGGATATACGTAGTTGTACGAGGAAAGGAAAGGGAGAGAGAGGGAGAGAGGGAGGTGCGCGGTCTGGATATAGGGTAGGGCTGAGCCGTGCCCTAGAACCAGACCGAGGCATTGGTACATGCGTGCGATCCTATTGGCCAATGGCTAATGGACTCGACGACGGCTGTGCCAGTCGTGCACGCGGCACCCAGTGCCCAGTCACAGGCTAATCCTGTGACAACTAAAGCATTAACAGTAACTAACACTTCTCCCCCTCTCTTCCGTCACGAGATGTTAATGCACGTTATTAATGCCCCCGAGGTGCTTCTTGAGGAAGATCTGATCTGTGCCACGCGCATCTTGTCCGATTCCCAGCAGCAGCCACATCGCCCACATGCAAGAAGACGCATCGCTTCAACCGTGATTGAGAGAGATGACCTTTCCAGTAGGTACGTCCTTGTCTCATCCGTTCCCACTATCAGTATTCAAATGGTTGTTCCATGATCTGGGCCGGTCGGGTGAGGCTGAAGGCACACGCATGATCTGGGGTCAACCTTGTTGGACATTTGCTATGGTCGTTCGAGGTTTTCAACCCCGTATTATGGACTATTTACAGAAACAAAACGAAGAACTTGTCATCCTCTACCCGCCCGCTAACTGTGGGAGACCCAACGGTCCCGGTCTGTGTTGTTGCCCGGCCGTACATTAAGCATCCAATGGCTTCTGGCCATACACCATGCGGTAGATGAAGTACCCATGAATGTCCTTGTTCTTCATCTCCTTCCGCACATGTTGGATGTAGATATTGATCTCCTCGTCGGTCCACCCCATAATGGTACCGAACATATATTGAAGACTACCCCTAAGGTCGGAGTTCATAGCGGCATAGAAGTACATGCCAAGTTCGTGCATCTTCTTGTCGTCGGACCATGGGGAAAAAGGGACCTGTGAGAAACCCGCGGTTAGAGCTGGTCCCTGGGACAGAAGGTGTAGGAAGCAGAGAATTTACCTTGTAATCCTTCGTTACAATGTTTACGAAGCCGGCCTCTTTCATCGCGTTCTCCATTAGGTTATTGCTGTGCAGATCGACTTCAAACCCAATCTTCCTCCCAGCCTCCTGCCACATAGGGCCCCATTGGCCTACGGCATGAACTTTATTATCCACGGAACCATCGTCGGACAAAGCAGTACCGGAGGCATCTATATGCTCAATGTAACCGCCCGGTTTGCAGCCTTCGTAAGCCTTCTTATACAAAGCAGGCCAATCCTTGACGGTGCCAGTGAGCCAACGGAGGTGAATGAAGTCGAAGAAATTAGTCTTATAGGTCCATTCCTTATTGTAGTCGTCAATATCAAAACGGACATTAGGGGGTACCCAACTAGGCTGGATGGGCGAGATATCAGTGCCAATGACGTTGCAGTTAGGGAATTTATCGGCAAAATCAATTGCCCAGAGGCCTGAAATTTCAGTTAACATTTAAAGGAACAATCAACCAGATAGCGTAGAAATTCAGCGTACCTGTACCCGTGCCAAGGTCAATCGCGTTCTCGATATTCTCTGGAAGAGGCGCATCATAAAGCCTGCCATCCAGACAAATCGTCATCGCATGGTGGCTGAGGTAGGCAATATCTGGTCAGCTACAAGAACTCGCTATGTGAAACTTGGTGGTCAGAATGATGTTCCACTCACAAAATATCCAGCACTTCATTCGCCTTCTCGTCATTGGGAGCCCTGTGTAATGGTTCAATGCTCGTTAGCGTTCGTTGTTTCCTCCCACATGCGCAGTGCTTCATCAATACTCGTCTAGGCTGGAGCGCCCCACAGACCCAATAAAGAGGTCAGAATGGGCGCTTCGGTCCCTGGCAAGTAATCCAAACAGACTTACCAGTACTCTCCGTCCGTTACGCTATCGCTATGGTAAGTCCGGCCGTTCATAGTACGGTATTTGAGGATACTCGAGCTAATCGAAGCAGTCGAGCTCTCGACATCACTTCCAATGATTGAATCCCCATCATTCTCCTCCTCTTCCGGAAGTCCCTGCAGTGTGACAAGGGAGGTAAGTCAGTACTCAATTCCAGTCATGATCATCGTGGCCAGGATGTGGGGAACATGAGCTAGCCATACCTGTTCAGCCCAATGAGATCCAGGAAGAAAGCCAGTCGTCCTTTCAGCAGCGGGAGATGCAGGACCGGGAGTGGGTGATTTCGGTGCAGGCGTAGGTGACTTTGCTGCCGCTGGAGTTGCAGGAGCAGGCGTGGGTGATTTGGCTGCCGGCGTGGGTGATCTTGGTGCCGGCGACTGAGCCTTTCTCTTCGCCGAAGAACTCATGGTGAAATTGTGGATGCCTTAGCGGTATGTTCTTCTTGAAATCGAGTTGTGGGTGAAGAAGAGAGAATGGCCGGGAACATAAAGTGTTGTGGATGTGCCAGAGTCGTCCGATTTATAGAATGAGGTAGAGTACCCGGTTCAGTGCTAGCAAATGTGATAGCGGGAATGATCTACCCCTCACCGCTCCAGTTGGTACTAGAAAAAGGAAAGAAGTGTCCTAGTGTACTTAGTACACAGTATGTGATGTAACCCCAGCAACTTAATTAGAATGAGCGGTGTTGTGGCCAATGTGCTGAATGGCTGACTGCCGTGGGGTGGCTGGGCCGGATAAATCGACCGTGTAGCATTGTGAATGGACTTTGTGGACTGGAGTTAGGTAGCGAATAAGAGGAAGTACATGTTTGCACCTGCCTCAGTTCGCCGTAATAAACATTATGATCGTGTAATAAGTATCCTCACTAGAAAACCGCTCTCGCCTCCTGCTATCTCGTTTAGTCGGAGAGACACTTTAACACCCCTGAACTTACTCGTATTTACAGCATTGGCAGCGGCCAGATAAGGCTGAAGGCATACGTATAATCTGCGATCTACCCTGGTACACAATTGCCAGGGTACCCGAGGACCCAGCCACCATACATATTGTTATAGCGGTACCAGACATGTGTCACATCACATCCACGTCCAATCTTTCGTCTTATCTATTATTACATATGAGGATGACATCCCTTTTATCTATTATAGTACACTATGAAGCTTGTCCCAATCTAACCGCCTACCGCGGTAGAGCACCCAGCTCCAGCCGGTGGTCTTGCCCAGCCAGACCTCAAGGCTCAAGCATCGAGCGGCTTCTGTGCGTACACCATGCGGTACGGGAAGTATACATAAATATTCAGGTTTTTAATCTCCCTCTTTATAATGGTAAGGTATTGGGTGATTTCTTCCTCAGTCTAACCCAAAATATTGCCGAAAATGAATTGGGTAGTACCCTCAAGGTCTTGGTTTATAATAGTATAGAAGTAGAGTCATCTCTCTACTTCTTTTCTTTGTTCTATGGTAATATAGGGATCTGAATAATTTTATTTTATTTGATTAGCTTTATGCCAAATTTCGAATGTATGTTTGGGAGAGATGCACGGGGTATACGAGATTGGCTAGGCTTTATCTAAGACAGCTCTCTCTCCCTTATAATTATTATCCTCAATGCGGTATTTTTACGCAATACGCATTAGGGAATAGTAGTAGAAGGGAAAAACTCACCGGGTAGGTTGTTTTCAAAATGTTTACGAAACCGGCCTCCTTTATACCCTCTTCCTAGGTATTCTTTTCGAGAATATCGAACGGAGTCCCCAAGTATCTTCCAGCTTCCTGCCAGAGCTTACCCCACTGGCTAATAGCTATATCCTCCTCTACCGTACCGTCATCTGACCAAACGGCACCAGAGGCATCTATATACTCAATCCAACCACCCGGCTTGCAGCAGCGGTAAGCCTCCTTATATAAGGCATGCTAGTTATTGACGATGCTGGTAATCCAGCGCATATGGATTAAGTCGAAAGAATTAGCCTTATATGTCTATTCCTTATTGTAGTCGTCGATTTCGAAGCGTACGTTAGGAGGCACCCAGGTGGGTTGAATAGTAGATACATCGGTGCCAATTACATTGCAATCCGGAAATTTTTCGGCGAAGTCCATTGCCCACAGTCCTATACGCCGCGTTAGTCCCCAAAAGTTCTTTAATAAAATACCCGATCTCTCCCGAAACAGTGCGACAAGCTGACTTACCTGTGCCTGTGCTAATATTAAGCATATTCTTAGGCTTATCTATAATAGGAGCCTTGTAAAGGTCGTTATTTAAGGCGATAGTAATCGTATGATGGCTGGTAAAGACGAAAAGTAAGATATGCGTTAACTACTGGCACTTGCTCGAACCGTTGTGCACTCACAAGATATCCAATATCTCATTCTGCTTTTGGTCATTGGGGCCCCTTGATCAGATATGTATTGTCAGTATTGAATCTCTCGTTGATCCCAGGACAATACTCACCAATATGATGTATCGGTCACGGAATTACTGTAATAAGTGCGGCCGTTGATAGTGCGATACTCGAGGATACTCGAGCTGATCGAGGCAGTCGAGCTCTCGATATCGCTCCCTAAGGCCGAATCCCAGTCGTTGTCTGCGTCTTCTTCTTCTTCTTCTGGTAGATTCTGTAAAGAGCAGGTAGAATCTGCGCATCAGCAACTCTGTCCAACATTTGGCTGGGAAGGGCCGTGAAATCTCTTGGAACTTGGAACTGGGACTCGGGTAGGCAGGCGCGGCGTACGACAGGACCGAATGTGTCGATGAATGCAATGCCGGTCAACTGTCAACCATTTGGCACCCAATGTACGTGCTTTTTAATTCATCTGGGTCGTGCTTGATTACCCGATGTGCTTTTCGGCACCGTTCACCCCGCATCGTGCCTGCCTGTCAGATACCCGAATCCCAAAACCCCAAAAAATAAAAAATCACACGATAGAAGGCAAGTACTCCCTAAAGGAAAGACTTACCTGACCAGCCCAGTGGGCGCCAGGAAGGAGACCAGTTGCGTCAGGCGTGTTCTGCCCTGCGGGCGCAGGTGTGGGTGATTCTGGTGCAGCTGATAATTCTCTCACAGCAGCAGCTGGGGAAGCGGGACCAGGCGTGGGTGATTTGCCCTTTTCCGCTGGCGAAGAAGCTGCTTCGGATGCCGGCGACTGAGCCGCTTTTGCTGGAGAACTCATGGTCGAGTTCCTATGCGATCGAAATCTTCTCACTTGGGCTAGGTAGTCGTATTGATGAAGATGATGGAACGGCAAAGTTGCAACAGAATTCGGGTGCCAGAGCCGTACACTTTATGGAAATTGTCCCAGTAGTTCCTAGCCGGGTGTTACTCCTGATTTGTCACCTCAACCTTCGTTTCCACCAGGGTAATGGTGCTCCAGCCACGTAGTACGTTCAACCCCGGCTTCTTTGTTAGCGCGTGACTTCTAGAATTCAGAGGGCTCTGTTACCATTTCAGGCTGGCTACCTACCTATTTGGAATTTGGGGCCTGAAAATCTTCTGGTTCGCTATTGCCCGCTGTGAATGGAGTCAAATTTTGGTCCATGGTGCGGGAGGTCCACGTGTGTGGGACATCGTCCATTTTCAATCGTTGTTCTTGGCCTGGCTTTTTTGTGGTTTGGACTAATGCCGCAATCCCTTGTCTTCTCCCTCGGTCTGAAGGGGTTGTACCTATGTAGGTAAGAACCACGCTAACAAACCAACCAGGGTTGCAATGTAGTGCGGTCGGTTCCATCACATGTGGTGCACCTGCGGGTCCAAACGGTGTAACATGAGTATCCCGAGTTTCTTCGTGATGTGGGAGCGGAGGAGTGGGTTGGGGATGTACCTCTCACAGAACAAAAGAAGAAGAAGAAGCGCCTTGTGTGAAGGAACCACAGCGTCTAGCCAAATAGAAAACAGGTGGGATGTCGTGGGGTCTCATGTGTAAGGTAGAGGTGCATTGGAAAATTAGGACCTCTGTTAACATGGAATTATCGACAAAGTGATGACCACTTCGTTATTTGATTTCTCTTTGTGTAAGTGCATCTTTCGACGCAATGGCCGATTCTCCAACCCTTTATCCACTCAGAAATCGGTATTGCGAGGACAATGCATTAGAGTGTCTTGGAACCTCAATTTCCGTCCGATTTGGGCCGAGCCTATGAGCGACGAAACGCGAGTCATCAACAGAGAACAAGTAGAAGAGTGAATAGAAATACTTACTTGCAATATCAACGCTTTGAATGGTTGTTTCTTGTGTTGTGATGATGTTTTTTCTGGCAAGTTGAATGGTGGTGTTTGTATGGGAAAGCAGTATGATGTACCTCTGCTTTTGCTCCATCACTGGTAATATCGTATCGTGGCAGTATCTAGAATTCAAGCACGGAGGCATATGTCCGGTCTGTGGTCTTTCTAGTTTGTACAAATGCGAAGGTTATCCGTGGTTTCCACCAGAATACGTGTATTGGACTATTTAAAGGAAAAGGGATGAAATTTGCTCTACTCTAACCGTACTTCAATCCTCAGTATCCAGCGGCTTCTGTGCGTATACTACGCGGTAGACCACAAACCTATGGATGTTCGGATTCTTCATTTCGGCCTTCAAATGAGCAATGTAAGTGGAAATCTCGTGCTTTTCCCAGCCCATCACATTGCTGAACATGAACTGGCAAATGCCCTCAATATCTAACAACCAGGTCATACGGAAATAAAGGCCAATTTCCTTCATTTTCTTATCCTTAGGCCAAGGTGAAACCGGGATCTGGTAGAATAACTGATTAGCTTTCATATTTCCGGACCCAAAGCTTGGAGGAGTCAGTCTCATAGTAAGGCTGGATGTAGCTTACTAGGTAATCCTTCTTCGTGAGATTTACGAAACCGGCTGCCTTCATTCCATCCTCTTGCAAATTAGCCGTGAGAATATTGACCGGGTTGCCAATTCATCTTCCAGCTTCTTCCCAAATTCTGCCCCACTGCTTTAAGGCAGAATCCTCGGTAACGGAATCATCTTCCGAAATAGCCTGGCCAGAACAGTCCATGTGTTCGATCCAGCCACCAGGCTTCAGGCACCGATAAGCTTCCTTATACACCGCTATCCAATCTTTGATAGCACTGGTAAGCCAGCGAATATGGACGAAATCGAAATGGTTGTCCTTATGAGCCCACTCTTTCGAAGCGTCATCGATTTCGTAGCAGAGGTTAGGGGGTACCCAGCTGGGTTGAATAGGCGAAATGTCTGTGCCGATTACACTGCAGTTAGGAAACTTGTCGGCAACGTCAAGGGCCCACAATCCTGTACTCGAATTAGTATTATACACCCACTGGATAATATGGCTGGAGGGTGTGTAGCAGCTATGGGCTTGTTCGTTCCGGTGTTGTGCAGTTACAGAAGCCTCTTTAGGGTGGCAGAAAATAAAGGCTTTGGGTTGGGGAGAGACGAGCTTTCCTCTCAGAACAAGTGCCGGAAAGAACATGGCCTATTGTGCATCGAATCACCGGTGCCTGTGCCAATATCAATGATATTCTCTGGGTCATCTGTAATAGGCGCCGTATACAGGTTGCCATTGAGGGTAAGAGTCCACACATGGTGGCTAGCAACAGAGAAGGAGTATGAGTAAAAAATATGCCGGAGGTTAATAATAGTAGGAATAATATTGAACTCACAAGATATCCAACACCTCATTCGCCTTCTCATCGTTGGGACCCCTACATGACAAAAGGCGCATTAGCTCCATAAACCTTCAACGTAGCGGAAGCTTACCTTAATTTTCAACATTATATTCTCACTAAAACTCACCAAAACTCTCCGTCGGTCACACTATCACTATAATAAGTACAGCCATTAATAGTCCGATACCTAAAGATGCTCGAACTAATCGATACAATCGAACTCTCGACATCGCTCCCCAAAGTTAAATCCAAATCATTCTCTAGGTCCGCTTCCGGCAGTCCCTATAGGGCGTATGACGATTGCGTTAGTAACGTTTAACCAAATTGCCTTTTGACCCTGAGAATATTCTAGTATACGTACCACATCAGCCCAATAGGCTCCAGACAGAAGGCTAGACGCTTAAATACCTGGAGACGCAGGACCAGGCGTGGGTGACTTCGCCTCTTCCTTTAGCGAAGCTGCTTCGGGTGCCGGCGACTAAGGTTGTTTGGCCGGAGAACTCATAGTCGAAGATACGAAATCTTCTCACTGAAGTTAGGAATAGGTGAAGAGGATGGAACGTCAACCATGAAATTTGGTGCTATAGCCGTCCGCTTTTTATAGAATGCTGCCCGTGGCCCCGTGCCAAATCACTCGGCTCCTGACAGTTCAGCCCTGATTTGTTTGTTAGCGTGGAACCTAGGACCTTTTCTGACAGCGGAACAGACACAAAATTCCGGAGCTCTCACTGGTCCAGGCCACCGGAAGCCAGGGTGACGAAGAACAGGTGCCATCTCAAATGTAACAGCGGATGCGAACTACCCCTCATAGAACGGTCAACCGCTTCAATAATCTTCAGTTCGTTAGCCTAAGACGGTACTAGTAGGGAGCAAACGATGGAAAAATGGCATGATTGGCAGCTTGAATGAGAGAACAGGAAGGAATGGCCAATCCAGGTCCACTAACATGGAAATTCAGGCTAGGCTTGGCCACATGTCACAAGCCCCCATTCCCCCATCCGATGGATGGGAGCAATGATTAGGAAATTCTTTATTAGCGGCTTGGCGGAGAAAAACGGTATAGACAGAAAAGCAGGATAGAGAGCTCCTTCCAAATATAACAGTGGGCTCCAGCGACAGCCTGGTTCTTGGAGCTGGGCCGGGTCCGAAATTTGAAGCTTCTCAAGAATCAACTAGAAAGTCCTCCTACCTTCCTACTTTTCCTTCCTAGACATCGCACCTCCCCTTTGCAAACCGAAAGAACCAGCCATTCCCTCAAAAGACAACCAACTGGCTCAGTGGCTAATCTGTCAGAAATAGGTCAGTAATATATCGCAACTCCGCGTTTCCCGCTTTGGCACGCACTTGATACTATTTGTAAAAAGGAAACATGAAGCGTGACCCAATTCAACCGCACCTCAAGAATCCAACGGCTTCTGTGCATACACTGAGCGGAAAATCATTTGGCCGTGGAGGTTGGGGTTCCTGAGCTCGGCTCGCAAGTGTTGACCGTAACCTTCATATCCCCCTTCGACCAACCCGTAACGTTACCAAACGTGTGCTAAATAGAACCTTCAAGATCTGGCGCCCAAAGAGCGTAAAAGAAGAGGCCGAATTCCTTCAGCTTTGGGTCCTTAGGCCATAGTGACACAGGAATCTGGGTGGGATTACGCCGTTGTCAGCTTCATGTTGCGAGATAGTCTGCGAAATAAAGAGTGCGTTGATGAGGGTACGGAGCAATCCAGCTGACTGTTGGCCGTTGGAGAAGCGCCAGCAATATGAATATCTTACAACGACAAGGAACACGAAGGTTTACATGTCCAGTGTGCTTGATGGAATACACTTTTTGCTGCGTAGAAGGCTTATATCCGCGGCAGAATGGAAGATGGGGTGGTAACTTACGGGGTAGTCCTTCGATACGATATTTGTGAACCCCGCTGCCTTCATGTTCATGCCCTCCTCCATCCGATTTTTATCAAGGAGGTCAACTGGGTAACCAGAACGTCTTCCGGCTTCCTGCCAGACCTTGCTCCACTGGACTATAGCATGTTTCTCGTTCACACTGCCATCTTCCGAATAGCAAACAGTTGAAGTATCGATATGCTCAATCCAGCCACCCGGCTTATAGCATCGGTAAGCCTGCTTATAAACCTCATTCCAGTCCTTCGCAGTACTGCTAAGCCAACGAAGATGGATATAGTCAAAGTGGTTGTTATCCTTGAAGGTCTATTCTTTGTTGAAATCGTCGATCTCAAAGCTAATATTAGAGGGGGCCTAGCTAGGTTGGATGGGAGAAATATCGGTACTAATCAAGTTGTACTCGGGGAATTTATCGGCAAAGTCGATCACCTACAAGCCTATCCCCGTGCCAATATTAATAGCATTCTTAGGGTTATTATAATCGGAGCGGTGTAAAGCTCGCCATTATAGAGAAGGGTTGCCAAATAGTAACTGTTGAAAAGACGAGTAAGCGCAAATTTCAGAAAATAGATTAGATATGGGCGACTTACAAGAGATCCAACATTTCATTAGCCTTATCATTATCAAGTCACGAGACAAGTGATGAATCGAAACGAACTTGATAACCCCAATGAACTCCAGGCAGAAGACCCTCCGTCTCAGGGTTTGAGGACGCAAGGCTAGGAGTAGGGGAGTTTTCTTCCCACTTTGAAGAATTTATAGTCGGATATGCGGTGTTCTTTCCGGAGAGTGTCTAAGTGAGAAGATGGAGCAATTGAGCTCCGCGTCAGGTGGGAGAGCTATCCAGTTCATCAAAGAGCGCCCTATATAGAATATAGGGGTAACAGCAGATCTGGCATTACTCGTCTGGGCTAGAAACGCCTCCGGTTTGCTTGGGGTCTGGCAAATGTATTCGCAAATGCAAATGGATTCGCGGATACCCAGCTTATACGCCAAATTGGGTGCAAGATCGAAGTACCACGCCCTCTAGGCCCTCCCCAAACGGCGGCCCACGGAAGTACTAAACTTTCGCGAATCCATTTGCATTCGCGAATACATTAGCCTGACCCTGTGCCAGCATAGGGTCAGACGAGGCGATTCTAGCCCTGACGAGTACTCCATCACCTTGATGGAGCTCCAAGCTTTGGGTGTTTGGCATATGTAGTGGTCAGTACACCTACCATTCCCCTTCTTGGATTAGGCACAGTCCATATATCCATGAGCCATTTGTTATTTTAATTCTCGCTACGAGCAAGGGTTTGTGCCCATTCGGCATTCGGAGTTACAAAAGCTGTCCCCCATATCATTCAGTCCCACCCAGCGTGCAATGCTGGCAGGGTCGCAGCACTACGCTATGACCTGGCGCCGCTTGACCAGTGAGAAGCAAAACCCTTCGAACCCAACTGTCTAGCCATCATGAACTCCGCGAAATGCATGTTTTTTGATGGCCAGTTGTTCATCGCTCGCCCACAGTATAGCCGGAACCCAGCACGGGAGCCGCGGTGCATGGAGGAACGCCAACTCCCCTGCTCCCCTGCTCGGCGGTTAACCCCGCTCGGGGCGTACAGCACACTAGGAAAGTGTTCCGCAACCCCCCTGAAGCCGTTTCTAATAACGGTTCCGACACCGTGGACTGCCTGCACTAGCAACGCACCATTTCTAGAACAAACTCGCAAGCATGAGCCCATTTGCTCTTTCTCCACGTTAGTTCTTCGGCTTCATGGAGCTACCGATTAATATCAAAAAGCTGGGAGGCTGGCAAAGGCTGCCATTACGTCAATAGTACTACTCGGTCGACAAAATGGGAGTACTGTGCCGTACTACAAGTGGGTTGGAAGGGCTCAAAGAATGTGGAAAAACACCATGCCACTTGGCCAAGAGTAAGGTATTTAAAAGATAACTTGTTGGAGACCGGAAGACGATGGTCCCGAGGACTTCGACAAACGCTGCTCATAGTAGTGCAAACAATAGATATATAAGTGTGCCACTCTTGTTGAGTTGCAATCCTCCTACGGGTTAGGATCGCACATTTTCTTGGAAAGGGTAACTGACTTCCCAGAGGTAGTACTATATCGGGTTACGGGCCTCCGTTGGCGGAAATAACAAAGGCATCGGAGCTTTCCCTGGAACGATCACCATCCCAAAATGCCGGCCTGGTTGATGGAATTGTTAGCATGAGTTTGCTATTTATACAACACGCGAACAGGGAGGCTCTCGCGTAGTTGATACTATGTCCTCGGCTGAAGTGCGAAACAGAAACTCAGCTCAGAAACAGTAGCATAAACAAAGCACCCGATCTATGTTACGTCCCGTCGTCAGCATCTGTGCCACATATGACGGAGCACTGGAGGACCCAAAGTTAGGATTATTAATATAAGCAGGGACCTTTTCAACGACCACTCGGAAGAAGGCGACGCAAGCGTAAGGCACTAAGAGCGGCCGAGTGACTTGAAGTATTGTCTGTCCTATATATACTGGCCATACTGCGAACGAAGATGAACAGCGGGAGGGATCGGACTTATAAGGGAGGGCAAAGTAGGATCTTGGATAAAACGCCATTAGCGATAATCGGTCACGGAGCAGCCATAAGGACCTGGGAGGGTGTAAAGACGGCCTCAAAGATGTCGAAGAAGCTGGAGGGGTCAGCATCATTGGAGGTTTAGGCGAGGTGGTGCACCCCAAAGGTCTCGGTGCGGTCGGTCTTCCAATAAGCAACATCCATCAGCCTGAGCCACACACCGAATTGTTCCTAATTGCGGGGACCCTGGGATCTCCATTGAGATCAGCACTCTCTTGTTCACTTTTTTCAGTGTGGTGGATCGCTGTGCCAGACGGTCTCGGGGGCTCGAGTGTGGTTGAGAAGTGTGAGCTTCATCGATCAACCATTCGACTCCCGATAAAGAATGGGGTATCGAGGATGTCGACGGCATGTGATTTTTAGGTGTTGCGAGTTGCGACGCCGCGGCCTGTTGTTTGTTTGGGACAGTTGTCGGGAAGGAAAGCTCGAAGGACATTTCTGACAAGTTGGGAACCAAAGTGACGTCAAAACAAGATGGGCGAGTGTCTGGTTCCTGAGTAAGAGCGGAGTGTCATCGGTAGGGTAGGTAGAGGAAGGCGGGGTTTGGTGGTTGCGCGGTTCGTCCCTTCTTCTGCACGGCGGCACTTCCAGCCCTGCCCCTCAGCTGGATTGCAGATCCTTATCATTCAGCACGTCGTCTACCTTAGTCTTATCGCTCGGCAGCCACAAGGGCAGTCCAGCTCGTGCATATCTGCAACCACTTCCACATTGGAACAGGACCTCGAGCTACTATAGCGCGCTACTCGACCTGTAGGAAATGATCTTGGGTATAATTTTACAGTTTCAAAACATTTTAGCATGAAACTTATGCATGGATCAGTTTCAATACAACTAAAATTTTATGTGAAAAGCTAATTAAATAAAAATCTATTTTCAAATATCAATTCATTTTCTATAAAAGAGACTATTTTATAGACCAAATATTTTTATATAAAATTATTTAATTTAGGAAAATTCAATGTAAATATAAATATAACTGTAAAAAAATTTCATAAAGATATACCCTATATAAAAGGCTAGCTTCTAATTCGGAAGGCTCTTATATAACTGTAAAAAAAAATACTAGAAATTTATAAAAAGCCTTTAGCTAAAGTTTTTTAACTTTTTTTTTTCCAAATAAATATTATTAATAATAAAGTGAAAGTTTTTTATTACAGCGAGGAATTAAACAAGAGTCTAATAATGAAGAACTACTTTATTAATTATTTAGCCACTCAGCTAAATAGTTATTTGGGGGGATAGCTTAGTTGGGAAGATCTAAGTTTGGTTCCCCTTTCGATATCTATCGAGAGGTCGTAGGTTCGAATCCCGCTCCCTCCCCCTTCTATCCGATCTTTTCGGATAGAAAAATCTTCCTAGGCTCTACCTAGTCTTAAATCCTAGCACCACGTAACTAGGCACGTATAAATCTTATCCCTATTTGAAGATAACAGCTTCTTTCCGCTTCCGCTAATAGGGTTTGGAATTGGAACCCTACTGTAAAAAATCCATTTTAGAGCTACAATATTAGCTCGAACTAGAACCCGCCCGGTTATACGATATTGACTAATTAATTATTTTATAATTCTTAGTCTTTAAATATACCCTCTATATATAACTGATAGAAGTTATATCGGCGAAGAAACGTTTAAAAAGTAAAACTTCGTCTCCCTACCTTCTGTCACGCGTAGGGGAGGATGCGTACGAAGTGCAAAGACTGTACTACCTAGCTACCTAACTTGGACGAAAGACAAGAAGTTGAAGAGGGGAGAAATCCTAAACAGGAGGGCTCGATACGAGAGCTGGGTTTTATACCTAGATCGTAGGCGACAGCCAGACCCGTAAATGGAACCAGGAGGTGAATGGAACCCATGTGACAATGAGAACCTTGACGGCTGGCATGTGATAACCAGGACCGTCACATCCTCGATACCCTAAAAATAGGATGAAAAAGATACAATACCCGCTACCGAGGCAACTAATCCGGGTAGGGAGGCGGGGCAACTAATTAGAAGTAACCGAGAAATTCTACTAGGAATAACGATAGTTATTTAAAGTAGAAGACGAACTTAGAAGAATCTAATATCCTCCTAGGCTCCCGTAGTAAGATAAGATAAAAGTAAGGAGTAGGTATTATAGAGCGAGGTACTATTGGGGGTAGGGTAAAATATATATTATTATACGAAAGGAGAGAAGGAGAGATGTACGTAGAGAACTAGTTATATAGGCAAAAACCCTAAAAGACTAGTCCGTACGCGTATATAACCCTGCACGTGACTGTACTATAACGATAGTTATAGTATAAGTATAAAGTAGGTATATTACAAATTAATCCTATAATATTATCCCCCTTTAAAAGAAGCTCTAATAACTTTAAACAATATATATATATAAAATAATAATTTTAACTATTATAATCGTTCAAATCTATCTCCTCTAACATCTTATTATAATTAATAACCTCTACAGATAGTATCCTACCTACCCAAATATCTAGCAATCTCTATAGTATCTTTCTATAAAGTAAATATAATAATTCCTCCGCTATTACAACGTTAGACCTATAATATATTATACTATACTAACTATATATATGCTATACCGACTAGAGCTTAAAGCTCTAGCTACGTATATATTATCGTTACGTACAGCTTTACGTACCTATATACGGTCTAATTGTAGGGCTCTCGCCTATATAATTAGACCTCCGTATATACTTCCTCCTTCCTTTCCTTATATAACAACGTATATCCTATCCTACCCTATATAATACTTTCGCCCTATAATAATTTATTATATTTTACTATTATATTGCGCGCGCCTATTTAATAAAAGAGGAAGATTATTCGTATTTTAATCATAATAATTAATAATTAAAACTCGACCCTACACATTCCCAACTCTCGTCGCAAACCTAATTATTAAATTAAATAAAATACTAAACCGAATATTATTAAAATTATTCGTATTCTCTTTTTCTCCTTTATACCTATATAGCGTATTAAATTTAATAATTAATATCCAATTTTATCACCCCTGAAGCCCAACTAATAACCCATAATTTTATTACTATTATAATTATTAATACTATCGTAGTAGTTATTAGCTCAAAATATTAAAACGATTTAATAATTTTCGTTCAAATATTCAAGGGCTTCTATTACTAAACGATTAAAGTTTTAATCCCTATTATTCAAATATATAATCTTACTAACCTCCCCGTCTTTTGAATGTTCTTCTCCGCTTTCTATTATTTATTTTATAATAATATAGTCGTAGCTAAAACTAATATTCGGGATTTCGAAGAAAATTTTATTATAGTTAGAAAACAGGTCGTCTATTTATATACTCGTATTAAAGACTTTAATTATAAAATTATCCGTAAAGAGAATAATATCGCAATTATTCGTACCTAATATTTACTCGCCGTTTAAATTATTATAAAAAATTACCAAAAATAGGTCGAATCCTTATACAACTAAATCGCCGCTCTTAAAAAAGAATTTAGCGACTTCTACGCTTTATTTTTGGCCGCTTTTTAATTTTAAAAGGATAAGTATTAAAAGATTTTATTCGACCTCTATTCCCGGCTTTAAATTACTACTAGTGTCACGAGCGACGTGGTCACGAGAGACAAGCTAAACACGTTGATTCCAGGTCTATAGTAGAATCACAAGATGAAGAAGAAAAGAGGGAAACGTGCAAAGGTGCGCCACGAGTCGAGGGTTTTAACCCAAGGCTCTGGTGCTCTGTGCGTGGCACGACTTCACGTGCCTTGGCGATGCCCTGTCGGTCCGTGTACCAGATCCATCCGCCAGTGCCGTGACAACTAGTCCCGCTATTCCTCTATCCCCGAACCTTAATTACCCTCCGCTTCCTCCTAATATATATAATAATAATAATACTATAAATATTAGTGAAAATAATAATAATTATAGGTCAGTATTATATATTATTATTACCCCCGCTTTTAATAGTAAAGGTTCGTCGATTAAATGTACTACTAAGTATCGTACTTAATATATACGTATAAAATTAATTTAAATAGACGAATTTAAGATTTTAACTAATAAACGCCCTAAATTTTCCTTTATCACCCGCTCTATCGAAAATATCCTATTTAAAGCTATTAAAGCCGAAGTAAATAAAGCTATCTTTGGTAAACTTTATAAATAGGCTACAGCCCTTAAATTAATAAATAAGCTAAATAAAAAGTATAATAATATTAATATCATCGTCGAATTACGCCGTACCCTCGAAGACCTTAAAATAACTAAAAGTATAAAATAGACTGATTTTAAAGAAAAATTCATTACATTTATTAATAAATACAAATTCAATAATAGTATAAAGATTTATTACTTCTATTAAAAGATTAACAATTATATTCGCTTTGCCCTTACTTATTAACGTCCTTAGCCCACTAATAATAAATTTAATAAATAATTCGAAACTTCTTACAATTTCGCTAAACCTTTTAAGGATAAAAAATTAATATAAAAAGTAGGCTAACCCTTTTTATAAAACTAATTCTACTAATACTACCTCCGCTTCTACCGGCGGTTCTAATACTTCTATAACTAAGACGATTATTAATTAAAGTGGCAACGCTATAGACTTCGATATAATAATAGAAATTAATATTTAAATATTTCGTATAATTAAAACTAGCGTTTTTAAATACTGTATAAAGACCGGTACCTATACCCGCTGCGGTAAAAGCGGTTATTACTCTATTAATTACCACTTTCGTATTAACTTTAAAAAGAATTTAAATTTCGCAATAATTATAATAAAAGTCGTAGCGGCAGTAATACAAACAATAACGGTAATAACCGCAATAATGACAATAATAATAATAATAGTAATAATAATAATTATAATAGCAATTATAATAATAATAGCAATTATAATAATAATAGTAATTCTAATAATAATTATAATAATAACTACTATAATAATAACTAATAATCCACCTAAGGCTAAGATAACTACGGCTAATAACGCCCCAACTACAATAGCAGCGGTTACTATATTAATACTATAAACCCTAATACAAAATTTCTAACCCTCAGCACCCCGGCGCCCAAATATTACAATTCCATTCCCGCCTACTAGCCCAACTTTATTAGCCCAATTATAGATAATAAAACCGACTCTATCTCGGGCTAAAAAAATATACAGCCTCCCAATTAAATCGTACTCGGAAATACAAGTCCAACAAATATAGAAGAAACGATAGGACCGTCTCTATATAACTAAATATTATTAAAATAATTAAATTTTTAATCAATAGCCATTATAAATACCCAAATTCATTAAATCTTTCTATTTATTTATTTTACGGACTACATAAATTATATTATATTACTCTTATTAACAACGGTTACACCGCCTTCAATTTTATTAATCGTTATTTTATCTACTACAATTACCTTCCCTTCTTTCTACTCGCTATTTCTAAACTACTTTATTTCGCTAACGGCTAAATTAAAAATAACATTATCCACTTTTCTATATTTACAATATAGGCGGGAATCTACTACGAAATTATTAATTTATTAATCTACAATTTGGCCAAAAATAACCCTATTATTTTAAATCACCCGTAATTCGTTTATTATATACTAAACATTAATTAACCTAACAACTCCCTTCACTTTAATTCCACTTACAAATAATATAATTATTTCCCGCTAAAGAACTTTAGCCGCGCTATTCCACTTTTAAACTATTACTTTACAACTCCGTAATTACCAATTTAACAGTCGGCATACTAAAATCTAATAATAAAAAACATAGAAAACGAAAGCGAACTTAACTAGCAACACAAAAAAGCGGCGGTTATTAAACAACTATCTATACTATAATTAGGCGAACCGTTCGTCAACGGTTCTACTACTTTAAATATCGTATTACTACTCTCCGGCCCCTCCCCCCTCACCGTCGCATCATGCTCCCCTTCCCCAAAACTCCACGTGATCAATAAGTCTATTCCCTAGCTAAGGTCTCCTCTGGCCAGCTTGTCCTGTCCCTGCTTCTCCAGGTCCGCTGGGTGACGGTGAACTCCTTCCCCGTCCCAACCTCGGCCGTGAAGAGCCTCAGAAGCTGGTTCTGCGTAACGATGAACTGGACAATACTGAGGTATCTGTTGGCGGTCTTGTGCTCGCGTTACAAGATGGCGACGGCGGCTTGTGCGATGAAGGCGAGGGAGGGTGCAAGTTGAGGTGAGCCCGATAAGCCGATAAGATAAGCTTTGATCTAGCGACCCAAAAAAAACATCCACGAGAAATACCAAAAACGTAAAAACATACAACACCTGGGATTCGCTGGTCGTCACCGACCCAACTACTAGTCAGGCGATTGGTAGCTTATCTATGGGAGAGCGGACGGGATCCCGAGTTTTCTACCATCTATGGTCGTATGTGTTGGGTATGCTTCTAATGCATACCTATAAGGTCATTTCTCCCATTCTATTGATGCCCCATAAACATTCTTGTGGTCGCGCACACCACTCGTGTCACTGCTTCCATCTCCCCCTAGGTACAAGTCAATTTCGAAGACCTGGCGGGCACCAGGAATACGATAATCATAGGATCAAGACTTCTCGTAAAACAATGGGACGTTCTATTCTATGTCCATTTTTGTCTCCCGTCTACATCACGAGTTATCTCGGTAGAACCCTCAACTTTGTGATACCTGAGGAAGGTGTTATTGATTTGAATTGAGCCTTTTTGAAGCCTCTTCGCACTTGAACCCTTTCTTTTGCCATACACCTTCGATGCCCTCCAAGACTATCTTCCGAATCATAACTCCGATGCCATGGATGCTTCCAGACGCTTTCCCCAACTCCGGCATTCATGCAATGATGTTGATGCCGCAACAACCGAACGAGTCTCGAACCAAAACGCCTCGCCTTTTTTTTACGGACCAAAAAAGCAAAGAGTTGTCCCCCCTTTTTTCCTGAAACATTTCCGCGCCGAAACACCTTGCCGTGTAGTACGGATCCAGTCTGAAGCTCAAACATGAACTCAACGAATCACAGGATCCCTCATGAAATCAGGAAAATCCGAAAACCCCCCTTCGCCAGGACGATACCGGCTCCTACTCCCCACCTCAGCCGACCCGGCCTCGCGATCAATATGTGCCAACAACTCCAACAAACTCGCCTCGTCGTAATCTTCTTGTTCCTCCGCCTTGTTGCTGTTGTCGTTCGCCAAGGCCAGCTCCACCTGCATCCTCTCCGCCGCCTCATCGATCCTAACACCCATCTCATGAATCGCATCACCCCCAGCAGCCACCGCCCCGCCGACCGTGTTCTCGTCAATAGCAAAGATCTTGATGCCGCGGATATGCGTGTCCTTGCCGTTCTGGTGGTTCTCCTTGATGTGCGCCTGCACGATCCAGCAGCAGAGCGAGTGGCCGTCGGGGGCGCCGCCGCAGTTGGCGATGGGCACGTCTTGCCAGCCGACGGGGTTGGTGAGCTTCACGTCGGCGAACTCGATCAGGTCGTGGTGGCCGGTACCGGCGTGCCAGACGATGTTGGTGGGCGTGTAGGATTCGTCTTGGTTATAGTCAACGTAGAATCGTATGGCCCGGATCTCGACGCGGCGGAGGAAGTGGATTGTGAGGAGGTGCGGTTGTTGGCCGTCGGATCTGGTAATGTGTTAGGGAGAAAAAAAGAAAACGAGGGAGAGGGGCGCCTACTGCCAGTATTTGTCGAGGTCGTCGGCCAGAAGCTCCTCGACGCCGTTGCCGGGCTTGTGGCTGGAGACGCCGAAGTGTGCGAGGTTGTTGATCTCGCGGAGGCCAATTGCGGAGGGATCGAACATTGAATGCTGAAGCTGTTCCGTTTCCTCGAGGTCTTCGTCAGGGTCGATTCTTTCTCCGTGCTCGTCAAATCCGAATTCGTCTGCGTGGTCTTCGTGGTTGTGATCGTCGACATTGTGCTCGTCGCCAGCCCGCGGGATGCCCTCGTGGAACTGCTCGCCCTCAATATCATTGTCATTGTCACCCATGTGATCATCGTCTGGGAGCTCGATGTCACTCGCCGGACCGTCGCCCACCGGACTCGGGAAGTCCTCGTCATCTGACTGCTCTTCTTGTGTGCGCCGAGCTCGCGCTGATTGTGCTGGAGAGGGAAGCCATGTGCCGTTAGTGACTGCAAAAATCTCGTTGATGTCGTAGATTCCATTGTAGAGGCCCTCGTTAACTTCGTCGACATTTTCTTGATCGAGGGTAATGGGTGCCCGCTTGGTAAAGGGCAAGGGTGCGTTCAGATGTCGTTGACCAAGCTCGCCCAGTACTCGTCGCCGCTTGGGTGCGGGCTGGTATGGCGAAGATGGAGGCATTGTGAATGTGATAGCGAGGCGAGTATGCCAGGGTGTGAAGAAGGAAGAGCAAGGTGGGTGTTGGCCGAGTGGTAAAAATAGTTGATAAGGAGGGTTTGGAAATTAGAGATTGTTGAGAGGAAGAAATAAGAAGGGCAAGATATCTAGGCGAAAAAAGGTGCAAGTTGACTGGAGGTTGATGAAGGTGAACGACACCTCAACTTGACGGGAGAAGAAAGACTCGAGCAAAAAAGGGAAGGGTTGGAAGAGTAGAAATTGGTGAATGGGGAAACATTGGCGGGGTAGTGAACCTGAGCCGACTGCTCAGAACCCAGAAAGAAGAGGACAAAGTGAAAATCAAGGTCGTCGCCAGGCTTGGACGTGAACCCAAGCTGAGTGAAGGTTGATGGGAAGGTGAGTAGTTGAAGCTATCGCAGGTTCATCCCAAGGTTCACCCATTCTGCAAGCCATAGCAGCGGTAACAGACGAGACCAATCGCACAGCCAGTAACTGCCGAGATGGGATGAAAGTATGGAAGAGCTGGAGAGATGAAGAAAATGACAAATGTAGAAAAACATCCAGACATGGAGAATTGGTGTTCTGGAAGTAAAATGCCAACTTGAGCCACGGTCGAGGTCGTATAAGTGATAGTGCAAGAACCGGCCAGCCAGTAGGTGAAGCGAGGTGGGGCTCCAAAAGGGGGAATGGACACAAAACCCTCGAAAGTAAACAAAGACCAAGATCTGCGAACAGAGGACATTTCACGGCACTGGAAAGAAGTTAATGAAGATATATAAACTTACGAGGCATTGTAGATGACTGATCCCTTGGATTGACCGGTGGAGAGGTTGAGGAAGGTCGTGGTTCAGGTGTAAATCCAGAGCCGACTGATCGGAGGGCAGCTCGACGGGCTTCTTCCTCAGCAGCAGCCTGTGATGCTCGTGTGGTTCGTTGGGGCGTCTGCTGCGGCTCGAATCGCAGTCGTTGTCGGGCACGACGAGGACCTCTTGTGACGTTGGCTAGATCGGCCAGGTTGGTTGGTGGTGTTTCGTCCATTTTAAAGTTTCAGTTTCCGCCTCAAAGTTCTCCCTTCGCAGCTGCCTGCCACATTTGAAAGTTGGAGGAAAGTTCCGTTTGCTGTTTGCGCTGGAAAATTGTTATGGTTGTTTTAGCGGGGAAGCACTGGAAGTTGCCAGTGAAGTGTTTCTGGCATAAGGCTCTAGGGCAGCCATGTGAAGATAGCACTGAGCGCACAGACCCTACACAGAGAGCGCCAGGAACAGATTAGAAATGCTGCCTGTTTTGTTTCCATGTGACCTCGTGAACTCAACGCGTTACAAACCAACGCGACCCGCTCGTCTTCCATCCACGCTCCCAGACTTGAATCTTGTTGCCGAACCGATTAACCCTTTCATGATAGGTTATTGAACGAGAACAACAATCACAAGGGCTTCTCAAGATGCCGAGATTAGGTAGGTCTTATCCTCATGATGACCCTCTTGCCACCGTTTGCTGACAGACCACAGAGGAGGACACGATCCGCATCCTCGTCTCAACCGATAACCACGTCGGTTACGGGGAGCGCGACCCCGTTCGCAAGAATGACAGTTGGCTCACTTTTGACGAGATTCTGCAAATAGCAAAGCAGCAGGATGTCGACATGGTCCTACTCGGCGGTGATCTTTTTCACGACAACAGACCCTCACGCAAAGCCATGTACCAGGTCATGCGCTCTCTGCGCAAACACTGTCTCGGCATGAAGCCATGCGAACTCGAGTTTCTCAGTGATTCTGCTGAAGTTTTTGAAGGCGCCTTTCCCTATGTCAACTACGAGGATCCCGATATCAACATCGCCATTCCTGTCTTCTCTATCCACGGCAACCACGACGACCCAAGCGGTGATGGCCACTACTGCTCCCTTGACCTACTTCACGCCGCCGGTCTCGTCAACTATTTTGGCCGTGTACCCGAGGCGGACAATATCCATGTCAAGCCCGTCTTGTTGCAGAAGGGAAGGACGAAGATGGCTCTGTACGGATTGAGCAATGTCCGTGATGAGCGTATGCACAGGACCTTCAGAGACAACAAAGTCAGGTTCTACCGGCCGAACCAGCAGAAGAATGATTGGTTCAACCTTTTAGCTCTTCACCAGAACCATTACCCACACACCCATACCGGCTATGTTGCAGAGAATATGCTTCCTGATTTCATGGACCTGGTGATCTGGGGTCATGAACACGAGTGTCTTATTGATCCCATACGAAATCCGGAGACCGGATTCCACGTCATGCAACCGGGCTCATCAGTTGCCACCTCACTAGTCCCGGGCGAGGCTGTGACGAAGCAGGTCGCCATCCTCAACATTACAGGCAAGAAATTCGAGGTTGAGAAGATACCACTCAAGACAGTACGGCCCTTTGTCACAAGAGAGATTGTCCTATCCTCAGATAGGCGCTTCAATGGCCTGGAGAAGAAGCCGAATAACCGCCCCGAAGTTACCAAGCGACTGATGGCGATCGTCGACGAAATGATCGAAGAAGCTAATGCGGAGTGGCGCGCTGTTCACGCAGAGGACATCGACAACGGAGACGAAGATATGGAGCCACCATTGCCGCTTATCCGCCTAAAGGTCGAGTACTCAGCGCCAGAAGGGGCCAACTACGAAATCGAGAATCCGCAGCGATTCTCTAACAGATTTACGGGAAAGGTCGCCAACCGGAATGATGTTGTCCATTTTTACCGCAAAACCAAAAGTAAGTCGAGAGCAGTTTTGGGAGAAACAGCAGTACATAACACTGACCATGCACAGAGAAATCACCTGCAGCTGCGCCAGGCATGTCTATGTCCGAGAGCATCGCGGAGTCAATTTCTGAGTCAGTCGAAACCCTTAAGGTCGACGACCTGGTTCAAGAGTTCTTTGCCCAACAATCCCTCAAGATCTTGCCGCAAGCACCATTCGGCGACGCGGTTAACCAGTTTGTCAGCAAGGACGATAAGCACGCGGTGGAAATGTTTCTCATGGAGTCTCTATCCACCCAAGTGAAGGGTCTCCTTCAGCTCGACGACGAGAAGATTGTCGACCTCGACGCACATATCGAGGATTTCAGAAAGGTTATGGAGGAGAACTTCAGTTCTGGTCAGCATAAAACATCCCAGCGCAAGAGACGGTTCAAGGAGAAGCCTGACGGCTGGGATTCGGATCTGGATGGCCACTGGGTCGACCAACCACAAGCACTCGAAGAAGTTCCAGCTGAGGCCGAACCCAAAGGACGCGGCAGACCAGCCAAGAAAGTACCTACCTCGGGCGTCACTTTCAGCGATGAGGATGAGGACATGGACATGGACAACCAACCTGTTCCGATCAGAGCGGCACCGAAACGGGGAGCAGCGGCCAAAACCACAGCAGCAGCCAAGAAAGCGGCGCCTGCCAAGAAGGCCACAGCGGCGAAGAAGGCAGCACCAGCCAAGAAGGCACCTGCAAGAGGTCGTAAGAAGAACACTCCATTCATAGACAGCGACGAGGAAGAGGAAGAGGACTACCAGGAGGATGAAGACGAAGAAGAAGAGGAGGATGAGGAGGAAGATGTGGTCATGGTGGATGACGAAGAGGATCCGCCAGCGCCACCACCGAAGTCCAAGGCCACATCAAGGGTGGCATCGACCCGTGCCTCTGCTCGTGCTACTCCTCCTCGAGCTACGCCGGCTCGGGCTGCACCTGCCAAGGCTACCCAGACCCGGGCTACTCGCGCGGCGGCTGGAAAGAAGCAGACGACACTCAACTTTTCACAGTCTCAGAGGGCAAAGGGTTCACAGGCACAGGCGATTGAGATTAGTGATGATGCGATCTCGGACGACGATGATGCGTTTGAGTCGATGCCTGCCAGTAGTCGCAGTCGACGGAGGTGAATGTGTCGATTTGCTTGCGGAAGTTTCCAAATGAACGTTTGGCTGTGGTATCTTCAAGCGGTTTAGGTCGTGTTGTGTATTGTCATCTGGTCTGGGCAAATTTGGGTGAAGGATGCAAAGGATTTGAGTTTCGAGGTCAAATGGGAATCCACGAGCCATATCAGCAGCACAGGCGCCGCGAAGCTGACAAGATACGGTACTGTCATAATAGCCTACATTATGTCTCAGATGCCGTTAATAGAATGAACAAGCAAAACCAAATTCTTTTGAAAATTTTTAGATCCCCTTCGAAGGTTGGGTCAAGCACATGTGCAGATATGCCTGCACCGGTCACCGGACATCAACCATGCGGGTGGCCCGAGCTCCCTTGTATAAGAGCCGCCCAGGGGGACGTACAACCTCCAACCTGTAACATCATTCCACCCTTTCCGACAGAACACCATCGATCTCACTTGTACTTTCAATCAATCGCGCTTGGGACCCTGTTTATCTCCCAACTTTCACACTCCACAACACTTCCGCGCATTTCCGTGCTTCTTTGTCTCCTCAACGGTTAAACCAGTCACGTGATCCACGCGTCAGTGGCGGCCCGCCCAGGAACCGCATCACGTCTCCCGTCGGCACCTTGCAAACCATCCAGCGTCTCTGGCTTTTCGCGAATTTGATTTCTTGAAGCCTTCATCGAAAGAGAGGCTTTGATCATCAGCAACCATGTCAGCAATTCCCCCACAACCACAAGGCAACGGCCTTCCCTCACAGCCATCGGCTGCTGCATCAGCAACAGCTCCCGCTGCCGCCGCGCCGGTAGAAGCCGACCCCGCCACAACGGAGGAGGAGCAAGCCGTGGCCGATGGCACAACAGCAGACGCGACAGCAGTAGCGCCCGCTGCCAACGCCGACGCCGGCGACAACGACGAACAACGACCAATCATGGATATCCCCTCGTTGCCGGAGCCTAAGCTTCCCACGCGCAAGGACGTGTCGCTCAAGGAGCTTCTGACGAAGATGGATGAATACGCGCCTATTGTACGTCATCGCTCCAGCTTCCACCTACCCTCCCTTTTCGTTCGACTATCTATTACCTAATCACCACTACACCTACACCGTGACTAACTCCTACTGGTAAAACAGATCCCAGACGCAGTAACAGCCTACTACATGACCCGCGCCGGCCTCCCCCCTCCTCCGCAAACCGACCAACGTCTCGCCCGCCTTCTGGCCCTCGCAACCCAAAAATTCATCGCCGACATCGCCGCCGACGCCTACCAATACTCGCGCATCCGCGCCTCCAACACCAACGCCAACAACCCCATGGGCAGTCTCGGCGCTGCTGCTGGTTTCCCCATCCCGGGACAACCTGCTAACCAGGCGGCTGGAGCCAAGGACCAGGGAAGAGGTGGGCCGTTGGGTATTCAGCGACCGGGTTATGGTGGTGGTGGACAGGGTGGAAGCCAGAATCGGACAGTGTTGACGATGGAGGATTTGGGGATGGCGGCGGGGGAGTTTGGGGTTAATGTTAAGAGGAGCGAGTTTTATCGCTAGGCGGGGTTGGTGAAGGGGTGCAGAGCTGCCTGCTTGCCCATAGTGGGGAAGAGGCTGGCAGATCGGAGGATAATAGGGATCCGGACAACAGATTGTTTGTTGCTGAGGAGGATATCAGAAGGAGGAATGGATGGATGGCGGACAAAGGGCAAAGGGTCGGCAATCAAGGGTTAACACGGAACGGGGCAAAGGAGTTTGGGTCTTTAGGTCTTCAGGTTTTCTTTCTACTCTTTTTTTTTGCGCTCGGCGTTCGGGAGGCGCTATGGAAGACCGCCCCATTGTTTCTTTACATTCAGGTCTACAGCTAGGCTGAAAGAATACCTACCTGGCCAAAGCATATTCATAATCATACCATACCTAGGCATACACATCACCTGTGTCCATATATCAACGAACGCACAGCATGATCCAAGCGAAGTCCAATGTGCCCATAAGATGATATGTATACAGAACCTGTTCCTTCCCCCACCCCTTCTCTGGTATGGTATGGTAGTATGGTACAGATAGCAAAATGCTTTTTCCACCGAAAAACGCCGCCCTCAGAAACGTATGAAACCCGCAGCAACCGTGTTGTATTCCTTGTCTATTTCTTCTTACCCCAGATGAAGGGCTTGCGTGAACTGTTCGTTTTGACCTCTTGTTAGCCAACGTCCTTTTTGTGTGTTTCTGACCACCAATGCTACCCCTTGCATCACGTTCAACACATGAACACATAGCACAACATGGCCTCCCATGGCTATTCCATATTCCATATATGCCCAAATTACGCCAACATCCTCCCTGCAACAGCAGAAAAAAAAAAAAAAAAAAAAAAAAAAAAAAAAAAAAAAAAAAAAAAACGGAAAAAAAAAAAAAAATTTAAATGGTGGTTGTAAACCCAATGGCAAACCAAAAAATACACCCAAACAACAAAAAAAAAAAAAAAAAAAAAAAAACAAAAAAGTTTT
>MU839174.1:0-140350 GCA_030685235.1 Copromyces sp. CBS 386.78 | reverse complement strand
CAAAAAACCCCAAACACCCCCAAACCCCACCCCACAAAACAAAAAAAAAAAAAAAAAAAAAAAAAAAAAAAAAAAAAAAAAAAAAAACTTACGGAGAAAACTCGCCAAGCTTATGCCCAACCATCTCCTCGGTAACGGTCAAGTCGACGTAGTCCTTGCCGTTGTGCACCTGGAACTTGAGGCCGACAAAGTTGGGCAGGATGGTGGCGGACCGGGCCTGGGTGCGGATGGGGGCGATTTTCTTGCCAGGCTCGGGGCGCTGGATGGGGAGACTATTTGTTGGGGGAGGAGGCGTTGGTGGTTAGTGAGGTTGTTGGGGCCGGAGGTATGGTATGGTGTGGAATGGTGCGAGTTTGTTCGGTTCGGGTTGGTTTGGGTTTCGTTTTTGGTGTGGTCTGGGGTAGTTGATAGTGTTGACGGAGGGGGATGGAGGTAGAGAACTGAGTGTCTCGAAGGAAAGGTATCATCGATATGCGGAGGGGTTTGGTATGGAATAAGGGAATGCGCCGGCGCATTGATCGGAAGAAGGGAAAGGGTGTGTTGTCCGGGAGTGCGGCGGCGCATTGGTGATGGGAGTATGAGGGGAGTGCGCGGGAATGTGCCAAAGTGCGCCGGCGCAAAGGACAGTCGTCGAGTTCGGGATGGGGGACTAGGACAGGAAGGCAGTAAAGCTTACGGGACAATGTGAGGACCTGGAGACGACGAGGTGGGTTAGCTTTTCTGGACGGCGCAAAGGGTATTGCAAAGGAAATGGAAGACGAAGACAACAACATACCCTTCCACACGGATCTCTTGAAAAGAACCCTTGTTGGCTGCATGTTGGGCGAGGCTGAGGAGGGATATCGTGGTGGAGGGTGGTGAGAGGTGGGCGCGTACGCGACACTCGGATGGGCTTTGAGATCGGTCGGTCGGTCGAGTCCGGCAGGCGGGCGGCGGGCGGAGCGGGTTCCAGGTACCACGGCGACGGCAGTGGGCGCTGACACGGCGGAATTTTGGAAATGCCAAGCCTAGAGGTATCGGTTGCCGGCCGGGACGGACGTTGACCGGAGCGCTGTTAAGGGACAGGGTTAGGGATCTAGCGATTATCGATAAGATGTCATTTAGCGAAGTGGAACTGCCCTGCCCCTGGTGGCACTGTCAGACACCTGCTCAGCGCTGCACAGTCAAATAGTTCCAGGATCGCGACTGCCAAAAACGTAGGATTGGACAACTTCGAGAATATCTTCGGACAGGTGCGCATCAATAGTTCAATTTGCTCTTTCCTTTTCGGTTCCATAGCTCGCCACCTGTCTCACCTACATGGAGTGTAGGTAGGCGTGAGCTGCCTGGGCCTGGGCAGTGGAACCTAACATCGCATGTGACTGAACAGGCAAGAGCCATAATCTGAGATTTCTGCCGTAGTCTCGGTTGCGCTCACAACTTCCTCTCGGTTTCATCCTTCCCGCAATGAGTGTGGTCCACCAATATGCCGGCTTTTTCACTCGTCGACGACATTCAGCATGTTCAACGATCTGCGCTGTCCACTATTTGTCCAGCGGGTAGTCCCGCCAAACGTCCCGTCAAGCTCCCTTCTAGGTACCACCGAGAGCAATTACTACACCACCATCTGACCTCCCGTCACTCTTTCCGGAACGAACACTCACTACTGTAGGTACCTTTTTCACCGAATGAGTGTCAGTGTTGACTCGCTCTCCCCATCTCTTTTCGACAGCACATATGGCGGCATGGTGCTCCAGGAGTAATTCTACCATCATTTCAAGTCCAGTTCCTGCTGTTGGACTGGATCATTATCATTGCGTTTCGGAGTCTTCCACCGTCGTTCTCGCGCACAGAAGCATCTCGTCCTACTTAGGCACCATTTCCTCTGAGCGAATTCAGCCGTCTCATTTTCCAGAGCACTGCACGGCCCGCCAAGACCCCGGCCTATTCGACGACGCCAAGCAAGACGTCCACTACAACCACACTACATATACCCTAAACCTCTCACGGTCTGTACCAGCGAACACGGTTCAAAGCCGCCATCCCATCCCTGCGTTCATGGAGGAGCAAAGAAGTGACGAGCCCGTCATGTCGCCCTGGACATTTCAAGCCATCGTCTGGCCAACATCACCATTACGATCCGCCAACTCGTATAAGACGGAACATACCGTGCATCCGAGGTGTGACGTGCCCGACCCCCCCTCAACAGCCTGCCAGTGCAAAGCCAACACCTGTCAGTTACATCGCAGCTGTAACTCCTCAGATGGGATATCCATATCTTCTATCCTCACTAGGGATGGGGAAATGAGAAGCTCCAGGGCGGCTAGGATGGGGCCTTCTGGGTTGCCTTGCTTTGGGCCGTGGGTGTGTGCGATAAGAGGTGGTTAAGCCGGCTACGGGCCGTCCTGCCTCCGTCCCTGTGACACCAGGAATGATGTGCCATGAATCGGGTACCGCCAACCCATCCCTTTGGGCTTCCAAGCGTCAAGTCACCGTGTACAACTGCATGTTTCATCCTTCTTCTACTGACGTTTTTCGCAGCTAATTTAGCGGCCCCGATGACAATGCTGTCGAAACGGCTGTTGGTTCTAGGCCTCAGTTCAGGCCGGACTAAAATTCCTAAAGCAAGTGCTATCCCCCCTCCCTTACCCTTTTCAACCTCGATCAATAAAAGACTACATTGCTCTTCAGGTTCATTACCGATACGAACAACCCCCTTGTTATGGTCAATGTACAAGGGTTGAGCAGCGAACAACCCTCTCGGCATAGTACCATGCTATCACAACAAGCTGTCCAAAAAAAAAAAAAAAGCGCCCACGGTACAAGCGAGAACGAGGATTACGTATCTCAGTGCTCAACCCAACACAGTCAGTCAGGTGCTGCCTGCCAAGACGCACCCGCGAGAAAAAGGGGGCATTGAGCGGAGACAGCCCCGCGCCAACAGCGAAAACGAGCTGGACAGTTGCGATCGTCATTATTCATCATCAACTGCCTCACTGCCAAAGGGAGGTGACGATTCGCCCTCGCCAACCCTGCTCCACCCATCATTTGTTACCCATCAACTCACGACTACCTAGTTGAGCGAGGTTTCCATACGACGCTAAGATTGGGTGTGGTCATTGGTAGTGTAACTCCTGCCTCGATTGCTCGCCTCGGAATACTTGTCATCTTTGTCTACTCGTCAAGTCTTCAAGATCGACCGTCTAACTAGCGGCGGAGCCACAAGTCAGGACCAGCGATTTATACACGACCAGCGATTCGTACCGTGGCTGGCAAAACACCGTCCACACTAGGCCGGTCAGCGGGCTTAGCTGCATGTATATGTGGTCTAGATGCATAATGTCCTCCCAGCTGCATATTATATGCATGCACACGATATGCCGTCTCGTTACAAGAATCCGGTCCGAATCACTTGTCGTGTACGAACCGCTGGTCCTGACTAGTGGCTCTGCCGCTAGTTACAAGTAGTCTAAACGGTCGATTTTGAAGATCTGGTGAGTGGAATCCGTAGCCGAACTTGGCTTGGAAGATCCCGCTTTTTGTTGAACATCTGCAAGAGGCGATCTTGCCTTACTTAGCCAGACCACAAGACCCGATGGCCTGCACTTCCTTGCCCCGCACACTTGAATCCTTTTGTTTGCATTTTGCTATCTGTTCCAATGAGATAGTACCTAAACGGCCCCTATTTGGGCCTACAGCCTTTTCTTCCATGGGCGCCATCCTTCCCAGTTGGGTGCCGTTGGCAATTGGACACTGAAGGATTCGCTTCTCGTCTCTAGACAGCTGCAAGTTTGAGGGGCATTTGCATCCTGGATCCCTACAAGATCAGAGCATTACCCTTTCCATGACAAGCTTGGGACGCAATGCTGGATGGATCCCAGTCCTTGGTCCATCGATCGTTCAAATGCCGCTTTGCGGGAACCTGGGGTTGTTGGGTCTTGCTTATTCTCCATGTTTCTCAGCTTGCAGGGACTAGCCGGTATTGAGTTGACAGCCTGGGGTCGAGGGCTGCCCGCTATCAATGAGACCGTCCCTCTTCGGATCTGAATTGGTGATATCGATCTTTAGGTACTTAGCTCGTAAGACGTCCGCTCTTTCTTCACGGCAACGAAAGGAACACGCGGGATCTATTATGCAGCAGGATGCTGTCAACAGCTTTATCCGTTTGGTATTGGACTCTCGCAGACTTCCAGGTTGCACCGGGCGACTTGACGACGATTTCGGTTCATCATCATGCCAAGACAGCACCTGACACCGAATGCTTGCTTAGTATGCCGCAAGAAAAGGACAAAGGTGTGTCCAAAAGATTAGCAACTGAACGTTCTCTATTCCCAGACAGCGACGATTTCCTCACCAACACACATTGCTGCTCTTTACGATTCCAGTATCACGCCCCAAACCTGTTACCGCCCAACCCATGCCCTATCGACACTTGGACTAACACACATTCCTTAGTGCGATGGCCAGATGCCATGCCGCAGGTGTAGGTCCCGTGGAGAAGAATGCGCATACGAGGACAAGAAATGGCGTACCAAGGACCATCTCAGGTCCGAGATCGAAAGACTTCGAAACGAGCAGCGGCAAGGACATGCGGTGATACGAGCTCTCATAAACGACGAGCAGGATTGGGAGTCGTTCATATCACGGATCCGGAGCGACGAACCACCCGAGGCCATTGCCGACTGGATACGCTCAATGAGAAACCTATATGGGCCGCTCCAGCCAACATCATCACAAAGCGTAGGAACCTTCGGTCGTCTGGACGGTGGTCCTCCAAGATTGCTGTCACCCTCTCAGCCCACCGCCTCATCGCTCGGCTCGGAATCATCACAATTGCACAGAGCCGCTAGTTTTGGTGGCATTGGCAGCTTCACTTTTGCCCAGCCCCGCGTTCCATTTGACCAGCCCACTCCTAGGAGCAGCTTCTCCTCGGACCTCTCCCCTACCACCCAGTTCTCGTTTAGGGACCAAGCATCTTTCCTTCACGCCCCTCAGCCCTTGCATCCGTTCTCTAGGAGGTTTTCTAGTCCAGCGCTTCCATCCCTATCTCTGCGACGTTCTTCGCAACCTCTTGTCCCTGCTATCTCTAACGAACCCCTGCCCCAAACTTGGACCGGTATAACATCAGATACCCAGCTTGTCCAGAGACTGCTATCCATGTTCTTCTCGGCTCCGTGCTCTCTACTATGCCTCATTCCACAATCTTCTTTCATGAAGGCGTTTCGTGAGGGCGATCCCCGCTACTGTTCCGAGGCTCTGGTGAACGCCATTTTGGGAAAGGCTTGCATATCTTACGGTACGACCTCAAAGATTGTGTCCAGAATAACGTTTGGGGATGCCTTCTTGGGAGAAGCAAAGAGGCTGTTAGCAGCCGAACCGAACCACGTGAACATCCCAAGCATCCAAGCTTTGGCCGTTGTTGCCCTTGCTGAGATCTCTCAAGGCAACGACGATGAGGCTTGGGACTTGGCTTGGGCATCCGTGAGGGCGGCGATCCATTTTGGCCGACAAACCCGTGAACCGAGCTTCCACGTGGATCCAGAACTAGCAACAGCGAGAGCATTGTCCTATTGCGGCGGTTTCTCGTTAATTCAGTGAGTTCAGTCTTATCATATAAACCGCACTGCCTTCTCCCCCCTCTCCCTTTGTCTCTACCAGTTTCTTACACTAGTTCCCAACAGTACGCTACGCCTCCTTACCGGCCGTCTTGACCTGAATACTGGGCCGTTCTTCATGAGGCTTTATGAAGATTCAGGGGAGACAGGTGAAGACGAACCACAAAATCGGGTTGAACGAGGTAAGGCTCTTGGTACAATGATCATCTTGCTCATGTCTTGCTAATTGACGACGCTGGGTCCAGGATTCGCGCTGCATACGCAGTTCCTCGCCGAACTGGAACACTGCCCGCCACTTTCTCGATTTGTGTTTGCGGTCACAGCAGCTGTGCACACCTTTTCATCATACAATTTTTCCAATGCCGCGACTGCGGAGGAGCTTGAAGACGCTTATGGAAAGTGTCTAGACGCCAGAGATGCAGTTTGCCTTGATATGGGTACTACGCCAGACTTGTTGTTTGCACAGTTCGTTACCCCGCCAATGTTATGCTTTCCACTTCCAGACAGGCCATATCTGACATCACTTAGGATCTGGTATCACTATTGCCTCCTCGCTCTTCTACGCCCGTTCGTGAAGAGTACCGCAAGCTTGCGAGATAGTGGAACGACCACACCCAAATTACGAGATGGTGCCAAGCCCTCCGAGATTTGCCAACAATCCTCTGAGGCCATCATCTTCCTCACGAGTACTTACCAAACTCGTTTCTCGTTGGGCAACCCGCCTGAGCTGCTTCCCCATATGCTCTTTGCCGCTATTCTCTATCAATTGACGCTCACCCTCGATCTAGAGCACCCAAGCCCGATTGCAATCGACGACAAACCGGAGCTTACCGAATCCCCGATGCTGATGTCGTCTCAGACTTCCTTTGTGGCCCATAGGAACTCCAGTTTGGTTCCGCCGCCGCCCATCCCGTTCACCAGCCACGCTTCTTCTTTCCCGCAGCCTCTTTCCCCCGTGTTGAAATTGGAAGCAAGACAGGCATCACGACGTCGCGCATCCACCATCTCGTTATCATCTACCTTTGACAGTTGTGGCCATCGTCGACCAAGCGCCAGTCTTCCATCCAGCACACTGACCTCTCATGATCCTTCGGAGAGAGAGTCTTCAGCATCAGACACTCAGTCCGATTTGCTCCCGCTATTCACCTCGGAGCCCGCTGACCTTGTCACCATCGGCTCACTGCAACTAGCATCAATGCAACATCTCGGTGCCGTTGAGGCGACTCGTTTATTGCGTAGTTTGGGAACCATAAAAGATCTAGCGGGATCCAATATGGACTTGGCGACTTTGGCCGAGGCCTTACCCTTTACCACGGACGATTTCAATACATCCACACTCTATACGGGGCTGGGTCTGCAGAGGACGCCTGTTGAGTTGCAGGTCACTGGGCCGTAAGGGGTCCTGGGCAACCAGTGTTTGTTGGGGTTAACAACTGTTGAATCTGAGCCTCGTTTATCTTTCATTTGTTTTATACATGGGATTAGGATTGGGAGTGAGTGTATTAACCTACTGTATATTTGTTGCTTTGTGGGCCGATGCGGCACCAAAACCAGACGGCAAACATTATATCATATTCACCATTCCTTCAGAGCGCTTACCACGGTAACACAATGCATTTCTTCCCGACGGAGAGAATCGCCAGGCGATATTCTCGGCCTATCACCGTCATAACCAAGTGTTACTCTCAGGGCTTGGCGCGATCCTTCAGTGGGCCAAGACGTGGCATGGCGGTTGAAAAACGGCGTTCGCATCGATTGGCCAAAAAGACAAAGGGACGTTGGAATTAACTCGTCTAAGAACACAACCTTGTTCACTACGCCGCATCTTGTGAGGCGATGCACCGCTGAAATCCCCGACGGCAGTTCCACACTCCTGGCAGTTCCAACAGCGTTCGTTGAATGCTACCCGTAGGCAGCATTTTCGGTACACATTCGGCCAGTGAAAAAGGGTAGAGGTACTGTGAGGCCAAGGGTCTTAAAGCTGCCTGCCTTCTCTTTGGGAAAGAGTAAAGACAGGGGAGGGTGTAAGCACTTGCTAACACTGTGAGCCCCTAAGGCTTCGCCCCATAGGGAGAGACCGTTGCTTGCCAAGCACCTTACAATTACCAGCCGTTGTGATGTTGCCCTGAGCATTGTCAACATGCCCAGCTCCAGAGTACTCTTGGATACCTCAAGGCTCCACCAAAGGAGTACCTGCTACCAGGAGTTGACATACGCGGAGGCCTGATTCAAATCCGGGAGAAGCTGCGAGACGGCGGCTACTCCAACCAATTCGACTTCACCAAGGATCTCAACAGAGTCGTGAGTTTTGCCTCCTTTGAGAGCGCTAGAACAACATTTCGCGGTGACTGTGGCTAACATTACCTCTGTAAACAGTATCAAGCAGCTCATGATGGTCATACACCCGGCGGCTGATCTTCTGGGAAGACTTGTATACGACACAGAAGCCCAGAATCTAGCAACTTCTGGCTTGTTTCAGTTGGATTCAGCCACCGGCGCACCATACAAAACTTGGGAAGACCTGTACGGTCCCGTCAGCGTGACTGGCGATGAGATGGAATTGAACATGCTGGCTGCCAACAAGAGTAATCCGGTAGACGGAAAAGCGTTTTATCTAACTGGTTCCACCCCAAACGAGGTTTTGCCCGAGCAGCCATTCAAGACCGAGAACGTTGTTGTTCTCACCAATGGCATTTGTATCAGCACATACACCCCCGGTTCGCTGACCAATGATGTTTGGCAGGCGTACGGGCGGATCAACGCCACCGGCGTGGGTATCTTAGCAACTACACGCTTAGCGAGGATGATTACGTTGTCCCGGCCGGCTTTGAGGAGATGTGGGCGGATATGATAGACGAGAATGACACGAATACGGAAAAGGAGCGGGAAAACCAGGAGGAGGATCAGAAGAAGGAGAATGCAGCTGTGGGTAAGCTGGGGCCGGGGATGATGCAGGTGCTAATGACAACTGTTGTGGTTGTCGTTGGGATGTGGGCGATGATGTGCATATGAAGATGGGTCTGGGCTCGCTTGGATAAATAGGGATGGGTAATAATGATACCTAGTAGCTTGAGTCTAGATCGCGCTAAGTTTAGGGAGTCGTGTTTATTTGTGCGCGGCATTGTCGCTTACCTTGTAGCGTTGGAACGGGAAAAACGACATTTGGGGATCGGGGATCGAATCGGGGCACAAGACTCGGGTACCCCATCCACGCATCCTAAAGAACTACAGATCTGCATATACGTGGCGCTCGGGTATTACTTCCGGAGGATTGTTACATGAGATGTCAGCTTTCAAGATAGTCATTGTTTTGTTGATCACATCTCGTTTTTCGTTTTGGCGATCAGTCGCTTTGCTGACAATGTAAGGTACATACATACACTACGGAAGTGGTGGTGGTGTGGCGTTTCATCATGAACTTACGGTTGAGAGTTTTTGACTTGCCATGGGGATCCCGGCTTCCCGGTCCCAGGGTTTTGTGATATGTTACTGAAATCCTTATGTAGGGTATCTATGTAAGCAATTGTGTGGACAATGTATCTTGTTCGTATCCTGACCTGTTTTTTTTGTTCACATGGTTGTTGTATTGTGGAAGGAGAAGATAAGTAGTCCTAATCAGGCAACGTGTAAGAGTGGTTGAAACCAATGGGGAGAAAATTGACTGTTTGATTGGTCTAAGGAAGAAAGGGAAAATCCCAAGGAGCTGCCACGTCCAGAACCTAAATACCCGAAAGTCGAAGAAGAAGGTGGGGGACGAATCCACTGGTCTCAAACGCCTGAAAAAAGTGGTTAGATTTGGAGTGCTACAAGGAATAGGCTATTTGACGGTAGAGTCCGAAGAATAAATTGTAGACGAACTAAATGAATACTGTTTTCATCTATCTATGCACGAGCCACAACAACAAACCTTCGACACTAGCGCGACCACGACACGCTTCTCTCCTCCACGTCTTGCGAACGACACTCAAGCTCCAAGCCTGACGCGTTAGTCCCAAGCGGACAATCGCTTTCTAGGATCAATCGGAGACTCTTTTCACTCAAGATTTTCTCTACAACCATCAGCTATCCAGCCCGTGCCCGACAAAGTACAACGGGCAGAATTCATCAACTACTACAAAGATAAAATGGGCCCCTCCACAGTAGCACCGGCGCCGGCAAGGACAGCGCGAGATTCGTCTATACAAGAAGAGGAACAACTGGACCCCAGAGCCGATCCAGACCTGTTGTATGATTCAGATGATACTGACGACTCGTGGGCTAATGAAGGGTATGATCCGTATACGGACTCCTTCGTGGTACCATCATCCCCTCAAACCTCTTTTGCTGTGCCTGCGCCGCAACCTACCCTAAACCTGCCGCGGCAGCAGCACCACGGGGGAGACAGCCAGTGGCCGCTAACGCTTCTTCGGCCTCGGCTTCGGTAGCAGCACCGGCACCAGCCCCGGCACCATCAAAGAAAAGAAAGGCTCCAACCGGTCCTCCCCCGCCCTCCAGGCCTTTCAAGCGTCATCAACACCTCTCCCCGGCCCGGACCCCAGCCGAAGTTCGACGTCTAGCCAAGGTTGAAGACTGGGACCTCGCCTTTGGCTTCCCCGGCGGCCGCAAACCCTATACCCTGCCCAAACTCCGCCAGCCCATCTTCTACCCGCCAGACCCCCAGTGCGGCTCGGCGTCGACGCCTAGCCAAGCTCAGAACGGGTATGACGCCGTAAAGAAGCACTTCGACATGGCGCATGCGCGGTGGGAGATCTCCGTCTCCAAAATGGCCGACGACGCGACAAAAATGTTCAAGTACGGAATTATGCTCCGCGACGAAGCGCACGCCTCGCACCGGTGGGTCGGGCAGATCGGGACGCAAACGTGGGGCGAGGACGGGAGGATGAAGAACTATGATGCGTTTGTGGACGCGGTGAAGAAGGTGGAGGAGATGGCGAAGAAGGCGAGGGAGTTGGTGAAACAGGTGGAGGGCGATGTGAGGAGGTTCAGCATGGAGTTTGCGAAGAAGAGGAGGGATTGGGGGGAGGAGGAGATAAGTGCTACTGAGGAGAGTGAATGAGTGAGTGAGTGGTGGGATTCTTGTATCGTGGAAAGAGGAAAGGACGAGGGTGAGTGAGGTCTGCACCTTCAACTCCTGTTGCATGATTGCTGTACCCTCCACCATGCCCACCTTTTCAGCGGCCGAATCCAGCTGGCGCCACGGTTTTTGAGCCACACTTGCTCAATGTGCATGAGATGGTGCACTCGCCCCACAGTGCTCGAGTGGGATAAAGCCATATTGACTGGCACGACTTCATGCCATCGAGCATAGCCCAGGCACATGTCGCAGGTTTAGATATTCCAGAGATCATGAACATGCATACAAACGTTCTCGTGGCAGTTAATGGCCTGTTGTTACGTTGGTAAGCCACTGTGCAGCCTCTCAGCATGGACCGTCAGTTTCCGCATGGCAGGCTTAAGAAGGAAAGGCTTTCCTTCTCCCCCTTCCTCCTCTTCTTCTATTTTCTTACATCAACCGCCACCGGGCAACCTGCTACATCCCGCCTTCCATTTCACCCCTAGCCGATCCCAAGTCAAATGATCTCTCACCTCCAGCATCATCCGCAGTAACGAAAACAATGCGGCAATCCGATATGGCTAGTCGTAAACGGAAGTCGACCCCCGCTTCCTCGGCATCGGCTCCATCAAAGAAGCCCAAGAGAATTACCGGTCCTCCTCCTCGTTCCAGACCTTTCAAGCGTCCGTACGAGTTATCCAAAGATCGCCCCATGAGTTCGTACCGGGGCGACGCCAACCTACTCTTCCTCCACCCGCCGCCATTCATCGTCTTGGACAAGCTTCCTAAACTCAAAGGAAGACCCATGGCCGACGAGCCCATAGCCGTAAACGGTTTCGACGCAACAAAGAGGCATTTCTATGCTGCCCAGGCCAAATGGGAACGAGCCGTGGAGATCATGGAGGAAGCGGGACGAAAGATGGTTTACTATGGAATCAAGCTTCGTGAAGAGGCGGAGGCTTCTCACAAATGGGTGGGCCAGGTCGGACAGCTCACGTGGAGGGGGCACCCCGGAAGGATGAAAAACTACGATGCGTTCAACGAGGCCTTGCAGAAGGTTTCCAAATTAATCGAGGACGCCGAGAAGACCGTCGAGGAGGTCAAGGAGCCCACGAAGAAATGGACGGTAGAGTTTATTGCCCAGAGGAGGGCTTGGGATGAAGAAGAGGAAGAGGCGGACGATGCTGAAGAAGAGATCTTTGATGATAGCAAGGACCACTACTCAGACGAGATGGAAGTGATGAGATCTCGGTACCTGATGGATGCTGGCCACTGATGTCGTTGCCATCCAACGGAGTCGTCTTCCCATGTCCAAAGGCATGCCCGTTCTGTTTCACAGTCGTTTGCGCAATCACAGGTGGTACCATCCGCACGCTGCTGCTATGTCGTTACTCATTTCCCACATGTCCAGTCACCCTTAGTCACTTGCAAGGTAGATTTATTATAAGTACCCAGGATAATGCCTGACTTCTATTTCTCCTGTCCAAGTATGGCAGATGTTCTTGTAGGAACTGATTTCTACTTCCGAGGAAGGGCACCGGAAGAAGTTCATCAGTTATGCGAGCATTTGATGTCAGATGTGTAGGTGGCTTTACGGGGTATCATTCCTCGCAGTTTCATTCGAACCGAATTTGATGAAGAGGTCGTTTCTGGAAGGGGTACCTTCCATTCAGAACAAGAATATGGCCATTTTGTGCTTGATTAGTGTAAGGAAGGAGTGACAGGGGGCAGTGCCGTAGGGCAGGTGTATACGGGCAGGCATTGGCGACTGGGAAATTTGTCCAAGAACTTCTCAATCTGGAAGCACTTCAGCCGGACATTGAAGGAACGACCATCGTCCGCTTTTTTCTTTTCTTTTTTCTTTTCTTTTTTAAACAAAAGACGTACACGTCGGGCAAACGGGTCAAAGACGGCAAGAAGGAACCCTAACACCCTTGGTCAACGCTGTTGCTGATGTTGTCGAGGTTTGTATGTAAGCATCTTTCTCTCTCTCTTGGTGTATCATAGTGCAGCTTAAGCTGTATCTCGCTTACTCGTGGAGTTTGCATCCTATTTCATCGTACAGCTTTTATTTCAGAATCGTTTGTGTCGAGTTCAGGCCGTGACACATCCGTCTGCTGCAATGGGGGTGTTGCAAATTACCTACCTTTACGCTGCTTACATGTACTCTCCGGGTCTTCTTATCAAGATATTCCATGACGAAGTATTTTAAGGGGGCATCTGCCCGAGTCCTCCCTTGACACACCCCGGTCATCACTGGCGGCACTTCACCCAACACGCCTGACATATGTACCGACCATGATGCACCTTTTCCGCCTTCTCGTATTCGTTTTCATTACCAATGTTGCAGCTTCAACTTGTCCCGACTTTGACACGGACGAGGGCAACTTCCACCGAACCTGCGATACTGAATCCTTTGCGTACAGATCGGGCATGGGTATAACCGATGACTGCCTGCGGGCCGACCTGAAGACCAACATTTCTACGATATTGGGTTTGTCAAAGTGCCTCGGCTACAACACCAAGACAAATAAGTTGGAGTGGAAGATCCCCCCGTCGTGTAATGCCACTATGACAGACGAGCGGGGCTGGAATAATACCCAGGGGCAGGGGGACTTGTCAGTCTTAGCATCCTGAAGTCAATGAGGCACTCTAATGTACCTAATGCAATGATGACTGACGACAAGTCTTGTGTTAGGGGTGAACTTCTCGACCATTGCCTGACCATTGGTGCCAGGTGCGAACCATGGTCGTACAACAATACGTCCTTCGAACGATTCTTCCTTTGCAATCGTGGAGATCAGAAGCCTTCTGACTGGTCGGTGTATGCGTCGATCAATCTGGGTAAGACTACATAACCTACATCCTCGCCACTCAAGAAGAAAAAACATTCATGGTAAGCTGATGATGATTTTGCGTTACAGCTGAGCATATCTACAATAATGATGGCCGACTGGGATGCTTTGGAGAGTTTGGGCCTTAGATCATCTTTTTTTTGGCCGCTACGAGTTGCAGAGTCAACGGGATAGATTAAAATACCTTATCATTAGTGCGCTAGATGAGCATTGCCATGGGGAGAAGTGCAAAGTGAAGTAGGGAATTATCCCTAAGCACATAGCTAAAAGTCGTGAAATACTTCAATACGCCTTCAAGCCATCTAAGATTAAGGTACTTCATCAAAAACTTGTACTTGCCGCCTAACTGCCCTTCGTAACAAGACCGACTGCACTCTCAATAAAACATGGCCATGAGTTCTGCCTTTGGACCAGGATGTAGAAACAGAGTAGGTAGGATTTGAAGGGAGAACTAACCTCGTGCTACATCCAGGGGAATGCGTGAACCATTTGGGCCGAATAGCATGACGGTGACTAAGGTAAGTATCCTCAGTAGCATCACTTTCGACTTAGCTGGTAAAGTTCCCATCCACAGCACTTCATGTACCGATGTATCATGGTGGGCTAGAAGCAACGGAGCTGATCTGAAATCGTGATACATCTGCCCACTGCAGCAGCCATGGGTCACACACTCACATATCCAGCGTAACAGCTATAACCTCCCAGTCGCGCCAACCTACAGAGTCTCTGGGTTTCCTTGTATCCATTTTACTCGACTCCGGCAGATCAGATCTTGACAAAAATCAACAAATCAAAGGGCAGACTTACACCATTACAGCAAAACCACGACCAAAATGCATCTCCCACACCACCCATCCACCCTGTTCCACCTTCTCACCGTCCTCACCACCCTCACCACCCTCACTCCCCCAATCTCGGCCGCTGAAATCGCCAACACGGACGCCAACCAAAAACCCATGGTCGACAGCTTCCGCAAATCGTGCGTCAACTGGCAAGTGGACAAAGCCGCCTGTTCCCTCAGCGGCTTCTGCAAGCTCACCGATGACTCCCACGAGGCATCCCACCCAAAGCTTCACGGGTGGCGCGAGACGAGCTTGGATCTCAACCAATGCATTTGGTTTGACGCCAAGGAGAGCAGGCTGAAGTGGTTTGAGGCGAAGGATGGGAAGGTGGAGGATTTGTCTGGCACGGCCAACTTTTGCCGTGACTTTTGTGATTGCTGGCTCTATGGAGGTGGTGTGTCGGGAGATATGCTGTCGTGTATTTGTGATTCGGGGGCGCAGAAGCGGGATACGTGGGCTTCGTTGAATCTGAGTAAGTACTGTTTTGTTTCATTTCCTACCTGTGATGGACGGAGCTGACGTGGTGTAGCGGAACGGATTGCGAATGGAGGAGGGCATTTTGAGTGCTTTGGGCGGAGGGGGAACTAGAGGCGAATTGGGAGGGGAAGAGGTAACATACCGCTGTAGACGGGTCATTCTAGTAGGCACTACCTTAACAGGTTAACGCGCTACAACCGCACTGTAAGAGATAGTGTAGGAGACTCTTTCCATTGTCATTAGGTACCCAGCCCCACTAATCAAACGGTTATAATTCAAGGGACTATCCGACTGTTACATACTGTTTTGAGTGTTCCATACTGCTTGACAATACGCAATTACAGAGTGTCTTTAAGACAACATTTGAGGGAGAGGCCGTTCGGGAACAACCGCGATTTCCCCGCCCACCTCGCAACCAACAACAACACCTTTTGGCACCACTCCCAAATCATCACCACAACATTCGACACCCTTCTTTGCGGCGCTGACGGGCTTTTTGTGGCGTTACTTGGCTCATTCGATATACCCTGTACATGCACCGTTACATTCAGCCATCAGCCGCACAACGGACGAGCATGGCTTCGTTTGAAGCGAGCTCCCGTAAGCTCGCGCGGGGTCGAGTACACGGTACACGACAACAACAACACCCCCTCGGAGCTTCCCTCTTTTCCGAAACGGTACCGATAACGACCTGCGTTAGCGACCCTCCAATATGACTTCCAACGGCGTCATCCCTCACGTCCTATGCCATCGTTGCTCCCGCATCGTGCACTCCGACTGGGTCCAAGAACGACTAGCAAGGGTGAAACCATGGACGGGCCACAGCAGCTGGGCATTGGACGGCGATTCCGGAGAGGAAGAGAAACTGCGCTTCTTCCACAGTGAAAGCTTGGAGAAGCTGGATGCATCCGCTGCCGCAGGGTGCCATCTCTGTACCCTGATCAGCAAGAAGGACCAATACTTTGAATGGTCAAAAGACGAGCACCATACCGGTCTTGTACAGGTTGTGGCCTGTGCTGGGCCTTACGCGGTCTGGCTTGAGACAAGCCGGATACAAGAGCTGGAAGTTGATGATGACATGGCGAATGATGTTGCCGGGATTGACGACTGGCTGGAAGAGCGATACAATGAGAGCTATGACTTTTCTGGAGCATGGATCATGGATGACTTCGTCACTGTCCATCTGCGGAAGGTTCGAAGTGGTGAGTTGACTGTCTTGAGAGGAAAATTCGAGGTGTTTCTGACGTTGTGCCTCCAGATACGTACTCTCAGACAGGCCCTGACTCCAATCTCCCACTTTCCACGTCCTCGGATGCTCCCGAAATACTCAAATCCATGCAATACTGGCTGAAAGACTGCGTTGAGAACCATCCCGAGTGCAACCGCTATTCCTCCACGCAACAGGATCCCACTGCCACATGGTTTCCGACGCGAGTCATCGATGTGGGACAAGTACCCGGCAAACTAGCTCCCCGGTTGGTGATTTCGGCTGCGGAAGGACTCGTTCAAAAGAAGGCACACTACCTCACGCTCAGCCACTCCTGGTCCATATCTACAAAAGCGCACAACTTGAAGCTGGAGACAGAGAACATGGCCCAGTTGCAGGATAGCATACCGCTTGATGACAGGCTGTCCAAGACCTTTCGGGATGCCATGAAGATCACCCAGCAACTCGGATGTCGGTATATCTGGATCGATTCCCTCTGCATCATCCAAAGTGGTTCCAAAGCCAAGGAGGACTGGCAAAGGGAGGGTCTCACCATGAGTGACGTTTATGGTCATTCCCGCTGCAACATCACTGCACTGGGAACTGGCGGCAATGATGGCTGCTACACCCCAAGGAACCCGCTACAGACTAGCCCATGCCTTATCAAGAAGTGCGACGACAAGTCCACTGTATACGCTGTCAACTCGCTCCTCGAAAATACCTTCACGGAGAATGTGGAACAGTCGCCCCTGTTCAACCGAGGGTGGGTCTTCCAGGAAAGCGTCCTGTCCTCGCGAGCGGTCTACTTTGGAGCTCCCCAGCTCTTCTGGGAATGTCGTCGTCAAGCTTTCGCCGAGTCGTGGCCATTTAAGACTGACACGCCCCGAGTACGACAGCGCCTCACGGAGCCTACCTTGCGAGCCACCGGGGACACCCCCTTCTCCTCCAAGACGGTGTTCGAGGCACTCTGCAATGGCGAAGAACAGCAGATGGATGAGGACACCCAGGAAGAAAAGGACAGGGCAAAACACCTGATCGAGCACACGTTCCCCTCCTTCCTCGCCTGGGAAAAAATCGCAAAGACCTTCATCGGCACCTCCCTCACCTTCACCTCCGACCGCCTCTTCGCCATGGCCGGCATCGCCCGCGCCATTGAGCACTTTCGCTCCTTCACCTACGTTACCGGAACCTGGCGAGAGCTCTACCCGCTCGACCTCCTCTGGCGCTTCACCCGCGAGTTAGGCGAGCGAAACAACGTCGTCTCTGGTTCCAACGCCCCTTCGTGGTCATGGGCTGCCAAGGAACTCAATGTGAAGGAATCGCTGAAGAACATTGCCGACAGTGAAAAGAATACCCAACGGCCTGACCATTGGAACGGAAACAAGCGGTTTTTGGTCGAGTCCGTCACCAGCGTCGCCTACCTTTCCGAGCTGGTCGAATTTCCCAACCCCGCGTTCGAGTCGAAATACAGACCCGATAAAGAGGGTGAGATTACGATTGTCTTGAAGGGCCGCGTGCGGAAGGGCCTGGCGAAGACGGAGCTGGATGTGCAGAATTATCCCGAAGATCGGTTGTACGTTGAAAGGAAGGACCCAAAATCGCCTGTCATTGTGTACATGGACGATGATACGCCGACCGAGGGGGTGCAAGTCTTGCTCGTCTTGTTGATGGGGTGGGAAGGGCTGGTTAGTCACTACTGGAAACGACAATTCCAGGCTGGCTTGGTTTTGGTGCCGGCCAAAAATGAGGATGGGAAAGGAGGGCCGACGGTCTATCGGCGCGTCGGTGCCTTCAGGACGGGTGAGTTATCAGACTGTCCTGTTAATGCTTTCGACGGAACGGAAGCGGAGGAGGTGTTGCGTATTTGCTGAGGTCGACTTCAATCCAACGAAAAGGGGTCCCGTTCTTGCCGATCTCTCAGACAATGCTCCTATTTACACCGTTCTTTTTGCCCCGGCCCAGGTCTTGGTTTACCCACCAGAGCGGAACAGAGACCGCGATCGTATCCTCCCGATCTCGTGTAGACCCTAGCACGAGCAAAACATCCACAGCGCGATGTAGATCATCGTCAGCTTCCATCCAGTGTCAGTTTCCAGACATTTTTTTTAACTTTTTTTAATGTCATTGTCACCTGACCTCCGTCCACTGCACGATGTGGTTGCTTACTGAGCTCCAGGTCAGCGAACACCAGAACAAGTCGATAGACCGATCCTTCTCAGCTCATATCAGTTCGTATCGCAACCAGTCCTTAGTAAGAACGTCCTCTATTTTGAAAAAGACATCATGTTACGACAACGTTCCCTTTCGTGTCGTTCAAATTCCCCTCTTCACACCGCTTCGGGCTTTTGTCTTGATTGGAGAGACTCGGAAACCTCAGTGTCGCCTCAACTCAGCCTCTCCAGGGACCAGCGGAACCGATGGCCCCATGCACTCGTACAAATGTTACCAAGAAGATGAATTGGTGTTCGTTGATTCGTGGAAGGGATCATTGCCGAACTCTTGTTCGAGTTTTGGGCGACACTGCATGCTGCGATCGCGCACCGCCCTTGCGGTCCCTGCTGAGCCGCTGTCGCACTCGGTGCCGCTGCAATGTTACCTTTGCTGACAACCCACGTTTTGGGCGATGGCGATCTCGTGGTATGGTGTTGTTGGTGTAGCGTTGTGCCGCAGTGTAGCAACGGAGGCAAGATCAAAATTCTCACCCACCTTCTACCTCCGCTTTCATGGTCTCCCAACAATCCATTCCTTTGAGCTCCTTGGTTGATGATCTCATCGCTATGCCCAGCCATTAACACGAAGAAATAAGCGCCCAAGGTGGACTTATACGGAGCCAGTGTCTCCATATCTCCCTTGGACCCCTCTCCGCCCTCGTCTTGGCCATTGTCGAATGAGCCACCCACATACACTGCTACCCTGAGGTTTCGCGAAGCCCGTATATTTCCCTGCCAGGGCATTTAGGGGACCAAAACCAGGGAGAATCGCCCGAAGCTACGGTGTATTTAGCCTAGCTTGTGTTTTAACTCCCGCTGGGAAGGGGAAATACGAGAAAGAAGAGTTGCATCCATCTTCTTGGCATCGTCACGCCTCGCTTTCGGAAAAAAAAAAAAAAAAAAAAAAAAAAAAAAAAAAGTCCTACGTGTTCCGATTTCCCTCGGTTCGATTCCCAGCTGCAAGCTGCAGGCAGCAACCCAACTCTTCTCCATGCTTCTTTTCCGTTGACTCGGTGTTTTGAAATCCGAACCGCCATGTGGCCGGTCCCCCACAAGCCGGTGGGTGGATGCCGAACTTTCCCCTTCTTGTTCGGACCACCAAACACGCCACGACGATACGAGCTGGTAGCCGATGGCGGTGACTTTTGATGAGGTGACGGTCAACTGGCGGGCAGGGCAGGCGAGCGACAGGAACCGCAACGTAACAGCCAGCTACCAGCATGTACGGTAACAGCGGCATGGTGAATCGAAGGATCCGGTCTGGTGGATACAGGGATGGTCATCATCAGTGGGTCGACCTGAGACTCCAGTCCGTCATCCGACATCCGTCCCCCAAGATCTTCAAGTATAAGATCTTGATATCCCTTTCTGTCTTCAACCTTCATCTCATCCAGCATTTCCACCAACAAATCCAACATTCCAACCTAAACCTTAATTCCTAATCACACCACCAACTAACCAACCACCACCCAATCCATCAAAATGGTCAACTTCACCCGCGCCGCCGCCGCCTTGGCCCTCGCCGCCACCGTCTCTGCTGCCCCCGCCAGCACCGCCGTCAAGGCCACCGAGACCACCTCTGAACTCACCTGGACTGTCTCCAAGTTTGACTTCCACGCCGACTACATCTTCAGCACCCCCGCTCACCAGAACAGCTGGGGTTACGTCAACTTCGCCTTGTCCTCCGACAAGACCGAGCTGGTCTACTCGTGCAGCACCGCCTCCAACCGTCTGACCGACTTCTTCTACGGCGAGACCGAGTACCAGTGCGCCGCGCCCGAGGGCGCGCCCGAGGGCAGCGCGGCCAGCTTCAAGTATAACAGGACTGACGGCACGCTGGTGCTGAGCGAGACTGTTGTTGCTGCGGATGAGACGTGAGTTTACCTTACCCACCCACCACTTGGGCTGCAAATGAATACTTGGCTGACGGGAAAAAAACAGTTACACCGCCTCCGGTTCAACCACCATCCAGACTACCTGCACCGATGAGACCACGGGCCCTAGCCCCACCTGGGTGGTTGGCGAGATCTACACCTGGAGGAAGGTCGTTTGCGAGGAGGTCGATGCTACTGTTGTTGGTACCGTTGCTTAAGCGGGGCCGACCCTAGTTCAACTGTCTGAAGCTCGGCTTTAGGTCTAGTGTGTTGGGAAGGATGTCTGCCCTGGATACCGTAGAGGCTGATGGGGTGAAATGATTGATGTCGAGTTGGATAACGAGAGTTACCTTGGCTAGATCTGCTTTGGATACGAAAATATTAGCAAGCGATTTTTTGATGATGATGCAATCTTACTTACCTAGATGTGAATGGGTCTCAGCTGATGATTTGATTCAATGCTTGCTCGGATCTTATACATATAAAAAAATAAAAACAATTAAAGAAGGCATGAACCGATCGTATCTGATATCTTTCAGCCCCTACGACGTGACCTGCCTTCCATGTCCATGACTTCCATCTAACAACCATGGATCTTTTGCCCCCTGCAGACCTAGTATTCTCACTGCTGAAGCACACTCACTACCGTTGCGATGGCAGCATGCTACCTATGCTATCAGCTGCCAGATAGATACCTAGATGGCTGCGTTACCATTCAATCTGATCTTGTCCTCTTCCATCCCATCTGGTCTGGTGTGGTTCCTGCCATCCCATCGCATAAGAGAACCCAGCCCTTTTCCCATCCATCCGTCCACCCACCCACGTGTAGCTTCCTCCTCTTTCTTCCTTCCTCATCTTCAATTATGTTATAGACTTCGCCTAAGCCACTTTGTAGCGTCATCATTGGTGGTACCCGGACGACAGGCAACAATGAGTGTGAGTTGACGCTTCAGTTTGTCACTTGCGAATCCCCCAACAATCAATATATAACCTCTTGCTTTAGCAAGAATTAATCACATACGACCATACCCACTGGAAAACTCGGGATCCCGTCCGCTCTCCCATAGATAAGCCAGTGAGGGCCAGACTAGTAGTTGGGTCGGTGACGACCAGCGAATCCCTGGTGTTGTATGTATGTTATCTTTCTTTTTTTCTTTTTTCCATTTCTTTTTCTTTTTCTCCCCTTACATTTGTCTTATTCCTCTACTCTTTATCTTTTGCGCCCCATTAAACATGGCTGGTTAGGTAGGTAACTCATCCTGCTTCGTTTCTTTCTTTTGGTAGTTATTGATGATGTTTGCTCAAACGACCGTGGAGTTGAGTGGAGCCATTAGTTTCTTAATGCATCAAATTGTTGGATTTTGATGTGTGACTGTGAGATACCTTTTTGACTTGTACGAAGGATTTAAAATGACAAGATGTAATTGTAATTGAAGGGCTGTAATATTCTGAGATAGTGGCACGCGCTTAACGAGAGTAGCAATGTCGAAGGTAGAATATGTTATGGACTATAATGAACCACTTCAACCAAACTGCCGTAGTCGCCTGCAAAAGGGTACAAATAACCGAAGCTGGCAATTCGGTCGTTGGGAAGTGGCGTATGTAGTTGGGGTGCCAGATGTATCCTGTAGATGCCATGACAGAATAAATTCAGGCGGTACGAGGTTAAAACAACAACGGGAACGCTCTGCATCCATTCATTGGTATATCCAAACGAGAGCATACGAGAACCAAGTAAGACAATGACAACACATGCAGGTTACGGGACGAGGTTTTACACATTAAAATTTAAGTTTATACATACAACTGAACGCGGAGGGTACGGGTATCTAACTCCATCTTCTACATGACTAGACTTGAGTCGCTCGATGATATGCTGATGATTCAAACAAGATGACAAGAAAAGTGGGATAACGAGAAACAAAAATGTTTAATCGGAACCCTCGTAGACGTTGTAGACGGGGATGTTTTTCGTTTGGAAATCCCTCCACTGGGGAAGGGTGCGCTTATAAGGGGTGTTGGTGGACTTCTGGAGGTCCTCAATAGCAGAACCCCACTTGACGAGCTCGGCCTCACCGTAGGCAGTCTGCATGATGCCGAGACCAATGCCCATACCGCTGGCGGAGTGGGTACCGGCGGGAAGGGTGATCATGGGGTAACCGGCCTGAGCAGCGATCTGGGGAGCCTGAGCGACATCAGGGGGAACAAGGAGACCAGAGATCTTCTTGCCATTGTGGGTAAGAGCGTCATCGATGCCGTTGCGGGTGGAGGACTGGGTGAAGTTGAGGGCCTGGTAGTAGGTCTCGTCCTTGATACCCTTGGTTGCGAGGGAAGCGAGGAAGCCATCCTGACCAGAGTAGAAGGCGGGGTTACCCTGGGGCCAGGGGTGGCCACCCTCAGTCTCGTCGTTATCGTAGTTGAACTGGACGATATCCTCGAGCGAGCGGATTTCGGTGTTCTCGAGCTCGGAGAGGTAAGTCTTGATGTTGTTGTAGAAGTCAACCTTGACGACGGTGTACTCGGACTCGTTGGGGTAGCCGCGGTTGGTGCCATAATCCCAGTCCCAGCCGTAAGGGCTGACGATTCTCTCATAGTCGGTAATCTCAGTGCCGTTGATGACAGTGGCACCAGCATTCTCAATGAGCTTGATGAGGGCGGTCAACTGGCGGACCTGCTCGGGGTCGGCGTAACGCCAAAAGCTGTTCCAGGGAATACCGAAGACGGCGTCCTTGAGGGCATCCTTGGTGGTGAGGTACGACGCATAGCCGCCCTTGGGGGTCTTGCCGTCCTGGGCGAGGGTGTACTCGTCGCGCTCATCAACACCGTAGATGGCATCAAGAGCATAGACAGCATCAGCGACAGTACGGCCAAAAGTACCGATGGTATCTTGGTGCTCGCTCTCGGGAATGACACCGGCACGGGAAGTGAGACCAACGGTGGGCTTGAAGCCGACAATGTTGTTGCGCATAGCAGGGTTGATGACGGAGCCATCGGTCTCGGTACCGAGGGAGAAGGCGATGGCGTTGGCAGCGACACCAACGGCGCTACCGGAGGAGGAACCACCAGGGTTGACGGTCAGGTTGTAAGCAGAGCGGCACTGGCCACCGCGGGCAGAGTAACCCTCGGAGTAGTAGTTGCTGCGCATATCGGCCCACTCGGAGAGGGTAGCCTTGCCGAACAGAACGGCACCGGCCTCACGGAGCTTGGCGACAACGTGGGCATCACGGGGGACAACGCTGCCGACAAGAGCCAGCGAGCCAGCAGTGGTCTCCATCTGGTCCTTGGTGGCAATGTTGTCCTTGACAGTGAAGGGGATACCATGAAGAGGACCGCGGACCTTGCCGGCGGCACGCTCAGCGTCCATGTTAGCAGCGATGGATAAGGCATCAGGGTTGAACTGGAGGAGGGAGCTATGCCGTCGGTCAGACTTTTTGTAGAGATAACCATAATTTAACAAGGGCAGCCGTTGCTTACTTGATGTAGAAATCAGTCTGGAAGGTACGGAGGACATAGCAACCGACAAGCTGGACCGAGGTGAGAGTGCCATTGTTCATGGCAGCCTGCATATCGTCGATAGTGGCCTCCTCGAGGTGGAAGTTGCCGCAGGGGAGGACGGGGAAAAGGATGTTGCTGTTCACGCTCTTCTCCTTGATGATCTTGATATCCTCGGTGGAAGGGGTGGGGAGGGCAGCACCCAGGCACATGCCAATGGCCGTAGCGGCGGCTAGCCAGCTCTTGAGGACAGCCATCGTTTGTTTGGTGATGTGTCGGTCGATGGTGGATGGTGCAAACAAACGACTGGAGAGAAGAGAAAACAGAGACAAAAAGACGGGAAGAGTGTTGTGAATATATAAAAGCTAGCTACGTTATCGAAGCCATGATGGAGAGATGGAAGCTCAGCGATGCGAGTGCGAAAGACCTGGGACCTGGTGGGAGTAAGGTAAGGTAGGTAGGTAGTGTACCTTAGTCTACCTCGAAAAGTGATGACGGGATGCCATGCCATATCCGACGGGATTTCCAGCCGAGATGTCGCCTACGAATGGAATCCCACTGATCACTGCCCGATTCGAACAACCACAGGGCGTCGCGTGCTGCGGGTGGGGGGAAGGATTGGTCGGGTGGGATCTTCCAAGGGTCCTAGAGACCCCTAGACCCCGGGCCCCCTAAGGTACCCCAGGGCGCTGTTTCTTCCGTCCCCTGTAATTGCAGTGGAGTTGTGCACTGTGGTTGTAGTGTAGTGGGTTGCGTTAGGTGGGCTGTCCCTGTCCAGACTTCTCGGCGGCGTGGAGAGCCGGGTTGGTGAGGGGGGCACTAACAGGCGCTGGCCACTGGCATCGAGTTTTCCCCTGGCGCAACCATTCGCACCAAGACGAAGAAAAACCTCACCCCAAACAAGAAGCGAAGAGTCGGAAATTTCACTCCCCACTGGCCACGTCTTCTTCCAAACTCACTTGAGCAAAAGCGTGATTTCCAATCGTGCCTAGTGGCCACCCACTCCTTCAGTTCCTCGGTGCCGGTGCGGCGTTGAGGAAGCTTGGAGCTTGGACCAGGGAGTTATAGCAAGAAGCCTAGAACCAGGGGCAGGGCACTGCCGCAAAATGAAAACGTACCACTGCTGGCAAGCATTTGATCAAATGGCCCGTGCTCTCAATCAATTCCGACCTCTACGCAAACATCATGGACTCCGCCAACCAACCTTCATGACATCCATCCCAGCTTCCCAGCCTCCATGGTTCGCGACGATGCCCGCCGTGGCAATTACACGTACAAGGTATATTTTGATCCAACTGATAAGGTAAACATCCATCTTTTCGTCCACATCCATTATTCAGTACTCATTTCCCATCTCGTGTTCGACATGCCTCGGGAAAACCAAGACGTACGATAAATAATCAACACACGCAAGAAAGCTAACCAGAGCTAATCAAGAACACGCCCAACAAGGCTTACGTCAACAAATCCGCATCTATTTCCCCCATGGCACATCATGCTTCGAGAGCCTTGGACCCCCGGTACTGCGACTTCGTCTCGCCGTTATCCATGCAGGTGGTCAAGTCAAAGTCCACCCGCACCATGATGCCTTCGGTGCTGCCTGTCCCGTCGTCGTCCCGGTTACGGCTCTTGGTGGCGTCATACGTGCAGTCGCTGTTGGAGCTCAGCTTGTTGTGGTGCTGGGGCCGCAGGCTGAGGTCGCGCAGCGTTATGGATGTGCCCCTGGTCCCGCGGCTCACGCCCTTGGTCGAGTACCCAGACTGTCCTCCGGTATTGGAATCTTGGCCCGTTCTCCCGATGAACTTGTCGAACATGGGCTTGATGCCAGGGATCGACAGCGCAATCAAGGTCGCTCCGATTTCCGACACCTCGACCGCCAACATGGGGTTGTACGTCCACGACATGTCCATTTCCCACTGACCTTCGATAACGAGCACCAGACGAGCAATCGAGATGCCAATAACCCTGTCAGGTCACGTCGTGTCAGCCAACAAACCTCAAAATTTTGACGAGCTGGTGGTAGACTTACAAGATACCCGGGAGCAGGATACAGGCCAACTGCAGTCTCCGCTTGCGCGGTAGATCAAGCATCCAAATCATGGCCAGCGGGATGCCAAAGAGTAACAGGTCGCAAAACAGCGACATGCCCGAGTTGACACTGTACACGACACCCCATTGCAAGCACTTGTAATTCTCGAAATCCTTCTGCCAGTCGTATGGCCAGAGTCCTGTCACTGGGAGACAGTGGAAGATGATGAGGAACAGCTGCGGCAGGAATCCCGCCACCAAGACGCCCATCAGGATCCGGATCGCCAGTCGGAATCCGCGGTGGATGCCGCAGATACGGTGGTAAAAGGCCAAACCCGACATACGGCAGATCACCAACGCAATCGTGTAGACAATGTGTGCCGCAAAGTCCCAGATCTCACTAAGGTCCACCTCCTCCGGCGTCAGCACGTACATGATGTACTCATAGTGCCGCCCCGATCCGATGTTGATCAGTTTGATACCCAGCACTACAAACGCTATAAGCAGGGCCTGTATGATGTTGAACGGTCAGAGTCTCACTGTCAAATCGTGTGGGTTGGTAGAAGCACTCACCAGACCCAGGAGCGCCAACCAATCATCAAGTCCTGTGCGCCTCAGCACAAGGACTCTTGAGGCAATTCGACTTAGTACAACGACGGCCGCCAAGACGGTGACAAAAATGATGGCGCCAATCGCAGAATCATCTCGGGATTCCTCCAGCCAGGCAGTGGTGATATTTTCCGGAACTCGCCCAGCCTGTAACGCCCTCGTTATCCTCGGGTCGGTGCTCGTAGTGTTGGACATGGCGTTCTTGGCTCACGGCTTCGGATGCCGGACACCGTTCGCTGGCGGACACGCCGGATCGTGTCGGGTATCGTGGAAGAACGGCCGCCGTCCTTGTTGTCGTTGTCCTTCACACTTGGCACCAAGAATCGATCAATTCTCGAACAGCAACATCCCAAGTTCAAATCAGTGGGAACGTGCTCGAAAATGCGGGTTCCATGGCGGTCTTATGCCCAGCCAAAAGGGTTTATACAAGCCAGGCCATCCCAGCTTGCTCAGCATCGAGCTACCATTAAGGGCCCCGCAATCGCTTCACTCGAGGCCCAAACCAGTCAAGACATTTTGATTTGACCGAACCCAAGCTATCGGGCAGCTTTTTCTTCACTGTCGCAGGAGGATTCTCCGGATGCACACTCTTTATGGCTAGCTCAACTGTGACTGCCTCCGAGTCGGTCACATCACGCCATGCGCATATTTCCTGCTATCCACCCAGCTGAGGAGCAGCACCTTCATGACAACGCAAATATCTTCTGGCCGGCCAAGGGCGCGTTTGGTTCAACCAACAACTTTTCCATCTGTTTTTAAGAGGGGTAGAGGAGGGTACAAAGCGCCATCTGCAGCAACTGACAGGGATTTTGTACCATTTTTCTTTCGTTTTAGTCTTGATTGCATGGTGCCGCCTGGGTGGCGCCTGCACGTAATGTAAGCGAGGCCATACATACAAATCATCATCGAGATCCCTGACAGAAGGCCTCGTCTTTTATGCTGTGGAACCGTGGCTACTATCACGAGCTTGATTTTGAAGCTATTCAGAAGCGGACACATGTTTGCAGTTTGTTGGCTGGCAGGGATAAATTCCCCATACAAATTTTTGTTTTGTTGGATGAACCAAACACGCCCCAAGTCTTCCACACAAATCCTTGGGCAATTTGATGGTTTGGGAGCGCGCAAGAAAGTCAAGTATTTGTGTTAGCGTTGTGATGTACAATGGCTTGCACCGCATGACTGTGATGGAGCCCGAAGAAAAAGCTTCAGCGACACGACGCCGAGATAGCGCAGGGCAAGTCAGGACCCCCACGTCCCAACTTGGTTGATACGAAAATCGTGGAGGCCTTTCGGTTCATGCCGAAAAGTTGACACACAGACCTTCCACACATGGACAAGATCAGAGTCTGAAGTGAAGGTATGTACACAGGGGTGATCATCGAGACATTATTGCAAACTCGCATATTGGGGCATGGTTTATGATCAAAAGCATACCGACGTTTTTGCTTTTTCAATCAACAGTGCGTTGCATCCCGTCAGTTTAAGCTTTCGTCATCTGGTAGTGCTGACGATGCAGTGCGAAAACCATAGTGAGAAAACTGCACACGAAGAACAGGGCACGGAACCCCTAATGACGAACGAAACGACAACCATTGCCGGCTGGTGCTAGTGCTGCCTTGGCTTAGAGGCTTTCTCTGTCTTGGGAACTTAACAGCAACCACTGCTTGAAGATACACCCGCGTGTTAGCAACATCAGTTCGTCCGATCTATCGTTCACAGCTCCGATCTCGAGTCAACGACAAATGATTGTAGAGGTACGGAGTCCTGTGGGGGTGGGATACCTGACACGGAACCATTGGGGTCAAACCTCGTTAAATTACAGAGAGAACGGCGGCCCTGAAAATCCTCGACATGTCAATCCCTGCCCTATCCGGTAATTCCCTTTTCGACGGTGGGGAGCTGCATCTGGACTGCAGTGGGCCATTCTCCTGGAAGGATCACTGCGCGTGGCAGCCATGTTCACCATGGGGATCCTTAGCTGCAAGATCAGCTGTCATTGTCAAGGGGGGGACATGATCGCATCCAAACGGACCTCGAAGGCACATCGCAATTTGTGACTCCTATCCGAAGCGGAATCCGAAGGTACGCAAAAGATCGCGATCAGGACTAACGTAGAACTGAATGGCTTACAGGAACAGCTTTGCGTGGAGGACGCTTTTTGTCAGATGTAACTGTGCAGAATTGATTGATTGAAGAGTGTGTATGACTGAATCGCCCAGAAGGTCTGGGGGGTACTGGAGTATCCCAGAGGGACCTAGAAACCAGTAATCTAGGGGGCTGGGCGGCTAACCCAGATTGAGTATAGTTAGAAACCTAGATATCTACCCTTTAATTTAATACACCCCCTCACTTGCAGACCTTCTCAAAATAGGGCAAAAGTAAAACTATTTACAATTTTCTCTCTTCTAGTACGTCAATCTCCCCAGTTAAACTATAAGTATCCTCTAGAATATTATTGGGAATTTCCCTCCTAATCCTTATCTCTTTTCGAGCCGGCGTATTTGCTATCCCTATTAATTTTCGGAACTTCTTGTAATTTAGTTATTTTAATACCTTTATTAAGCTGTCTACTAGTATCTTCTTTATTTCTAAATATTCGACTATAATCCTTCCTTCTATAATTTCTTACTATAATTAATAACGATAAATATTAATATACTTTAATTTAATTATTAATTATAATATTTCAACGGTTAGAATACGGATTGTTTGGGTATTATTATAGCCGATTACGGGTACTTCTTAATCGAAGGGAATTTTAATTTCCTTATATAGACGTATAATAGCGATGGTTTCTTTTATAACGTTAGAAATCGATAGTAGTTCTACTTCGGTAGTTGAGGTTAATATTATTCTTTATTTAATAGTACCCTAGTAGACGAAACTACCGAATAGTTTAATTATAAAATTATATAAGTTTTTCCGATTTAGTATATTATTAGCGTATAAAGTATTTAAAGCTATTTTAAGCTTTAATGACGATTTAAAGTAAAGAGAGAGATTTAGGTAGAGTTGAAAGTAGTATAATATTTTATTAGTAGCCTTGCGATATTAAAGATTAGGATTGTAATTGTGGCGAATTAAACGGCTGGTTATAAAGGCGATATTTATTCTAGTAATTACTATAATATATATTATTGATCCGACGACGATTTAATAATCCCGTATTTTATTAAAGGTAGTTACGCTATTATAGGGTAAAAATTCTTTATTATTTATCGGAATAAAGGCGAAGGTATAAGGATTTTTAATAAGTTTAATAATTTTATAAATATATTCCTATTAAAATAACCAAATTAATTCTACCTCTTAATTTCGAATAATTTCGATGCTTAAAAACTATTAGAGGTTATTACCCCCTATAAGTTTATATTTCTCTTCTAAATTCTTTATTATTTAATTAATTTTATTGTATAATTTCTAGTCGAAAGTAAATATAATATCGTTAATATAGTAGAAAATAAGAATCCTACTACGTTTAAGGATATACGGGTCTTCGAATAATAGTTAGAAACCTATATTTTTGAAAGTGCCGTTGAATTCTCGTTATTAGAATAGAAGAGTATATTGTAAATTATAGAGGGCCTTAAATAGTTTGAGCACTATATAATACTTTCGATATTTAGGGGGTATATGTATATAAATCTCCTTATTAAAATAGGCGTTAACGAAGGTATTTACTATATTATATTAAATAAGTTCGAAGTTGAATTTAGCGGCGTAAGTAATAATAAATTAGAAAGAACAATTAATTAATGTAGAGGCGTACATTTCTTTCTTATAATAATACTATTAATTATTTTTAATTATAAAGCGAGCCTTTACCTTCTAAAGACGGCCGTATTTATCGAATTTATATATATATATTTATATATAATTAAAGATTTAAGCACCCTTAATACGAAGGATATCCTTATTAACTTCTACCTATAATTTTATTTCCTTATAACTATTAAAGTATATTTCTTCTACTTATTTAAAAAAGTCTTCTAATTCGTAATATTCTAAATCGTAGTAAATCTTTAAGATAGAGGGTAGATTTTAACGTTTAATAAAATTTAATCGGCTACCTTTAGTAATTAGACAATTAATTTCTACCTTTATAATAACTTTACCCTATTTTTAACCTATTAATTAAATAAATTTCCTAGCGTTAAAGGTAATTTTCTATAGTTCGAAGGTTAGGAAGGAGATAGGTTCTAATAGGTCGATAATAAAATTAGTAAAGAAAACGGCTAGCGGTATATTTAGAGGAGTAAGATATTTAAATATAAAATCGAAGGATATTTTACTTTAAATATTAAATTTAATTAATTTAGGATTAATAATATTATTACTATCTATTTATAGTTCGTTATTGAAGAGTAATAGTAATAATTAAGTAAAACTATTATCTTCTATATTTTAAATTACGTTAAGGGGTTCGAAGTATTATATAGATAATTGAGGCGTATAGTCGACTTTATTAAATAGGTTAAAAATTTCATCGCTAATTAGCCTTAGCCCTTCCTTAATTTCGTTAAGGTTCTTTAAATAGATTAAACTCTCGTTAAATAATATATTATAAGTATAGACAATATAATTTATTTACAGGTTCTAAATTTAATAAATAAATGAAGTAATATAGCCGACGAAGTAACTAATTTATACTTTTAATTAGAATTTCTTTCGTCGCTACTCCTTTTTTTAAGCGATTTTTATTATTATATAGATTTTATACCCGTAAATACGTAGATAGTTAAAATTAGATTTCCAGGGATTAATTTATACCCCTTTATAGTAGGTTACAAAGGTATAAAATTATTCATAAGAAAATTTCTAATTATAAAGATATTTAGGCGATTAGTTAATAAAGTAGACTATTACTAAGACGATTTAAAATTAGAAGTTATAAGGGAAATAGGAATTATTTACTATAGTACGCGCCTTTTTTTTAATTATACCCCTTAAGCGTTTAGTACCGCCGTTTTAAACTTAAATATTAAATATTAAGGGTTCGAAAATAATAAAGCGAATAATTAATTTATTTTTAATATATTAACTATTAAATTTATTATTATATTTAATATATTTAACTTTAATACTATACCGGTAATTAATCGTATTAATAATTAAAAGTAGTCCTTTAATAATAATTTCTATTGTACGTATTACTATATAGATATTTTAAACGAATTTAATCCATTAATAAATAATGAATATTACGTATTTAAAACCTTTTCTCCTTTATTTATATTCGAAAAAATCGACGGCGAAACGTTCTCCCGGTTTAAAGCTTCGGTCGCGTAATTTTCATATAATTTATTATTTAATTTTAAATATACTATATATATTATACTAATAAATTGCTAATCTTTTAAATTTAACGCCTTTAATATTATAAAAGTATTCGAAAATTTACGGACTATAATAACCGAACTATTCGTATTAGAATTAGGCAAGTATTTTATATACGCAATAATTAATATAGGAATTAAAATAGTTTCGTCGAACGAAGAAAATAATACGGTTAAAGGAGAGGGGAAAGTATTTAAAAACTATTTAATAATAGATTTTTTAAAAGAAATAGAAAATCGATTTATCTAACCGACGAAGGTAATTATTAAATAGTTTATAATCCTAGTAAAAACCCTACTTTCGAAGTAAGCGTAAAAATATAAAATTTATAATAAAATTAAAATAAAAAGCGACTTCTTTTAATTATAGCTATAGAATTCCTTTCTCTCCCTATATTTTTATATTAATAATCCTAAAACCTTTAATAAATATTTAAAAATCTCTAATTTAAATATAATCTTCTAAGGACGCTATTCGAAATATAGAAAAACGATTAATTTCGTTAAAAATATAAAGGGAAGCCCTAAAATTGAAGATTATTAAATTCTTAAAAAGGTAAATATCCCTTCCGTTATTTGCGTTAAAAGTACTTTATTTAATAAAAAACGTTAAATTATAAGTACCGATTTTTCATCGCCTTTAAATTTTTAAAATAGCAGTTTATATAGAGGTAATAAAGTAGTCCCATATTTAATTCCTAACCTTCTCTACTTCCTTACTAATTTTAGGAAACTTTTCGAAATTTTTATTAATAAATTTCTAAATAGAATTATTAGGCTTCTAAGTAAGATTATCTCTTATTTTAAATATTAAATACTAGTAATATATTATTAAATAAGGGTTTTATTCATATATTTTATATAATAGCGTAGATTCCCTTTTCTTTTTCGGCTATAAAGAATTATTCGTATTTTTATCCGTACTACGTTTCTTCTTTATATATACTTTCCGCTTCTTTTTATAATTAAAATTAGGAATATCCTCCTTTTTAAATATAAATTCTTTCGAACTAAATTAATTAATACCTTAGGTACTACAAATTATAATTTTTTTATTAGCTAGTAGTATAGTACGTTCTAGTATACTGACCCTTCTAAAGTTAGCGGATACATCCTTATAGTTTAAGGACGAATTTTTTAAATCGCGATTAAACTTCTAAGTATTATTTACCTAAATAGGTTTATATTTACGGGTTATATCAATAAAATCGGTAAATTATAAAGTAGGAGAAGTAGCTTCGCTAATATTTAGTCTCTTACTATTAGCGATAAAGACTTCCTAATTTAAAACCTACTTTTCGAAATCTTTAAATTATTTTTTAGCAGTCTCCTTAATAAAGGCTTAATATTTTCGCCGAACGGTAGCGATCTAATTAATAAAGTAATAATTAATTTAGTATTTAATTTATTTTAATTATTTACGGGTAGATTTATCCTATTCGAAAACGGTATCAGCGAATTAGCTAGTAACGTAAATATTTATTTAACTACGGATTTTCGTATTAACGTCGTTGAAGTCCTTTTAATACTTATAGCGGGTATTATACGTATTATTAATTTAATTATAAGCGGCCTTTCTTCCTATAGTAAAATCTATAGCGGGGTTAATTACTATATTTTCCTTAATATTTTATTCGGTACAGTATTTATCCTCCTCTTTAAAATTTTCTTCGTCGTTAAAATCTTCTTTAATTTCTTGCTGGAATTAAGCGGTAGCGGCAGCGGCGGTTTTAGTACCGTCTTCGTTAATTTAGGTCTAAATTTGAATTTAGGTTATAGTAGTATTTATTATAGTTATTATAATAATTATCGCTATAACCTTCTTAATTCGGATTCTTCTATTGAATTTAATAAATTCTTTTTTAACCGCTAATATATAATCTTTTACAGGCTTTATAAAGAAGAAATCTTCTAGCTTAGGAGGTAGGACCCTTTAAATTATAAGCCCTTCCTTAAATAATTAATTGCCAAAGTCTTAATTACTTCTAGCTAGTCGTTTAAGGGCTTCGTACTAGTTGGGCTAATCGCTTTAGGTCCTAAGGACGACCGTAATAGCTTTATTAGTAGATTCCTTTAATAGAAATATAGTTAACGTTATTAGTTTCGTAGGAATATTGCTTGTATTAGTTATTGTAGCGCTTCTTATTATAAATACGCAAATTAGACTATTAATTATTAGATGTGACTGTGTAGAATTGATTGATTGAAGAGTATGTGTGATTGAATCGCCCAGAAGGTCTGGGGGGTACTGGAGTATCCTAGAGGGACCTAGAAACCAGTAATCTAGGGGGCTGGGCGGCTAACCCAGATTGAGTATAGCCAGAAACCCAGATATCCACCCTCTAATCTGACACTTTTAAAGGGCCTTTTAGAATTTTAGTCCCCGACGCAGGTACGGATACTACGTACCCAAAAAACGCACGATGTGTACCTATTGGCCACCCGGCCACCCGGCGCAGGGGTCCATGGGTCCAAAGTTCGTTTTTTTTGACCACTCATGAAAACCACAGCCGCCACGCGCTCTCTCAAAAGCCAAATTGAGATCAAGACCGTTAACGCAAGACAGAGAGCGAAAAAAAAAAAAAAAAAAAATCCTTCCATGCTCTTATATGGACTAGTCTAAAACCTGTCCTTAGCAGACAGTCCCGAAACATCAAGCTAACTCGAGCATACAGAAGTGCATGATCTGGAAAGCACCAGGAGGTTGATTGCAATTTGCACGTGGTAACGCCGTTGCACTCATTTTCTGTCTTTCTTTTTTTTTCCTTTTTTTTTTCAATAGATGCGGCGGCACAACCCTTTCCGCCACCCACGGAGTCAGCCGGATCATGGGTTCATCTCCCCCACCCCCTTGGGCACCGGAGCAAACTCCTCAGAGGGAATCAAATACAATTCGCCATATACGAAAGATACGTACCTTTTCCGCTCACATCTCGCAACCCAAAAACCCAAGTACCTGCGATTTTCTTTATAACCACGGCAACAATCTCAACACAACCCAATATATAGCTAACCTGTACAAAACGCCCCCTTGTGGGCGCGCTGAATTTATTGGTGAAGTTAGTTTTTTGATGTTATGACAGGGCAGGAGTGCACATGTCCCAACAACGCCAAACCTATCCGGTAAAAGATAGGACGATATTCTGCTTGCAAGGCAGAACTCGAAGTGCACACTATATAGCCAGCACCATGGGTAACCCCGTGACAAATGTAGTGATTTTCCGTCAAGTTGTGATGAAAGTGTTGAAGATGAGAGACTTGGGTTTGGACCGGCGACTTGGCGCCAAGACACAGCTTGGCCACCAAAAAAAGGCTTGGAGGAGAAGGTACGTACCTTTCGTATGGAGAATAATCGATACCATCTCTCAGGATGGGGCTCATCATCCCCGCGGCTGCCGCTCGAGTCAAGATAGATTTGTCATTGGGCAAGTTGGTGAGAGCTTTAAGAAGTCGACAAGGTACGTCATTCCACGTGGCTGTCTTATCAGACCGGGTTTCGACATCTCTTCCTTCCACGTGGTTGGCCCCGTGTCTCGGGGTCCTTTCCGGCGATGAGCTTTGGATAATTCTAAGCCGACCTCAAGGGACCTTCGAGGGGGGCTTGAGAGAGAGTCACTCATTTGGTTCACATCCACTGGTCTGAGAGCAACGATGTTCAGTGACCATCACAGTTGATGATTGTTTCTACTACTGAATAGGCTACCTCATCACAAAGTTTACCACTGCAGGACTCTTTCTCTTGTCAACCCTTAAAGTCTTTACTCATCAACTACGGTACCTCCACAAGCTTCCTCAGTTCACGTTCCTCTGTCTGGTATTTCCTTCTTAGTCGAGTCACTCATTTGTTTCTCTTCCACGTGTCTGAGAAGGACGATGCTCAACTCTCATCGCCATATGATGGTTCTACCAACGGAATAGGATACATCCTACCGCCGCAGCGGTTCCTCGCCTTTCCAGCCTCGAAGTCTTCCCTTATCAATTACCTCCACGGATCTCCTCGAAGCCCTCTTTTATCTCCAAAGTTCCTCGCTCTTAAACTTTCTCCCTGGCCGCACCCTTTTCACAGACTCACAGTTGGTCGTTATCTCAATCCTACAACCCCCCGAGCCCCTCTTCGCGCTGACCGGCGAGTACACGAGCATAGAGAGCTTTATGCTCTTGTGCGTAGTCTGACACCTGGGATGCAATCCCATACACGTACCTCGCCAGTTCCCAGCCATGCGTCTCCCCGCGCCAGAAAGACCACCTTTCTCTCTCTCCCGTGTGGTCTGTGGCGTCCGGGTTCTGGTTCCCCGTGATGTCCTTTTCTCTAGTGCCTCTGAGGCAGCCCCATAGCTCAAGATGGTACAGGGGCTTATCGTCATATCCAGCAATCCGCTTCTGGTTCTCCTGGTAAAAGTAATCCACCACATTCACCCACGACGTTGTCCTGAGAGTGGCATCTCCCAATGATACCTTCCAAAGCGTATCGGCATGGTTTTCCATGATGCGTTCGATATCTTCCCTCTCACAATTGTCGAAATGTGACAGCGACAATGACTGCAAGTGCGGCCATTGGAAGTCCGGGTCGATGATGTCCCCTAGAGACCACCTGTACCAGTGACCTGCAGGGAACACCTCGTCGTCGTGGTACCACACCCGGTCCCTTTCGAAGGTCAGGTGCCGCAAGTTCGTGAGCGATTTCAAGAACTCGCGGACACACCCTGATGACATGACGTAGGAAAGCCTTGTCTGGGACATAGGGGGGATACAGTCGCTCGCCGCAACGTGGATCGGGTTTCCGTGGCGGATCTGGATCTCCAGCGTAGTCAGGTTCCCCAGCGCGGGCCCGATAATCGGGGAGAAGAAGAGTCCCGGCTTGTCCAGCACACACCAAGACAGATTCTTGATGCGCAGCGTCTTCAAAAATGACCTTCCCTGCACCGACTGGTTCTCGAGGTACGCAACCAAAGAACGCAGAACCCTCTCCTCCGTCTCGGGCGTGGAAATGCTCGGAAAGGCCGTCCGCCACGGCGCGTACCGGAAGGGATTCCTATCGCTGTGCAGCGCCACCGAGTTCAGCGGCGCAGCCAGGCTCAACTCCCGACAGGCGGCAAGAGTGATGTTCTCCAGCGCGGGGAACTTTTCCAGACACATGACGATGGCGTCGTGATCGCGTTCGGGCGTGTGGTCGACAGCCAAGAACTTGGCTTGGTCGAGCAAAATCTCCTCGTACCGCTCGCGATCGAGGGCGATTTGTTCCGCAGACCGCCGGTAATGGCTGATCAGCGGCCGGTAGCGGCACTGGTACCACTCCGGCGATAAAAGATCAATCCGACCTGAACCCTCAGGGTGGTTAACGTAGTGCGGCAGCCAGTTGCGGGGATGGTCGGTTGCGTTCCAGGTGTACTCTTCTGGCGCAATGTCCTCGATCAGAGTGGGAGAAGACTCGGCACGTCGCCATCGCGGCTCGGCGAGCGTGTCGGTTACGTAGTAGAGTGACTTGACGCAGGGCGCGATGTCGGGCGATTTGGCGAGGGTTTGAACATGTTCGGCGTCGCTGAGGAGGGGAGAGACGGCGAGGACGGGAAAGGAGGCGCGCGTGGCGCTGGGGAGGAAGCGGTGGGAGATGAGACGGCAGAGGCGCGCGGTGGGGACGGGGAGGAGGGAGAAGATGCGGTCGAGGATCTCGTTGGGGAGGGAGGAGAGGTCGAGACCCGGCATCTTGATTGAGGATGGGGGTGGGGAGTACATTGCTCTTTCCTTTTGTGGTACGCTTGTTGATAAATGGCCGGTGCTGGTTTGTTGAAATTGCTGTGGCATGGAAAGGTTGAGGTTGAGAAGGAGCGATCGGACGCGAGCTTTTAAGCAGCAAATGTTGTTCAGGTTGGATCCCACATGGGTTTGTGGGAAACGAGCATGATTCATTTGTCGGTGAAGAGGTATGCTCCAGGTTCATGGACTTTGGTGAAGGTTCGCTGGAGTGATATCCATCAGCGATTCCCAGGTTGTGGCTCGTCACGCCCGCCGAAGGAAATTGGAAGAGACTCTGCGGTCTGGACATTTTCCGGATCACAACTCGGCTTGTAGTATGTCCCACAAGCAACTTTGACTGCCCGAGAGATTGGCCTTGCTCAGGAACGTCCGCCGACTTGGTATGGATCATTTCCGACAACTGAGATTTCTTGCGGCGGAGGTCCAAATGCAGAGTTTAGGATGTCCCGTCAGAGCCAGATGGGTAGGGCTAACACTGAATGGTATTGACACAGATAGGTACGTGCTCAGATGAAGGAATCTCCACGCCATTCCCGAGATTACCTATGAAAGTCGCAACGCTCGATAAAAGTTGCCAGCGTCGTAATAGCTGTTGGAAGCGGCAGCGATGGTGCTGAAAACCAATACGAGAAAGCGGAGGAGCTGCATCTTCGTGGTCTTATTCAGATGTTTTGGATTCGGTGCTGAGAATGATAGTGTCGAGGACATCGGAGTAACATTGGACATGAGTTTATGCTTTATTGATCGTTCTTCCAGGGGTAAAGGCAGGCAGCGAATGATATCAAGGGTACAATGCTTTTACTGCAGACGGTGGATGGGTCACAACTCCAAGTTGGCACAAAGTGTTCTCAAACAAGACGTGTATAGTAACATGGGAAGGAAACTCCATCGCGAGCGGGCCGAAGTCAAGCTGAATAGCGGCAGGCAGGAGGAACTGAAGTTATGATTGCAAACTTCGACCTTACCATAACCAACAACCGTTTGGCCGAACGAGCCAAGGGTTTGACTACCTTGAACCAAAAAAACTATCATGAAATCTAGCATTCAACCATCCCTCGTGGCGCAATTGGCTAGCGCGTCAGACTGTTAATCTGGAGGCTGTAAGTTCGATCCTTACCGAGGGAGGAGGATTCAAAACTATCTTTTTGGGCTTTTCGTTCAGGTGATCTTACTCACCTTTTTGTCTTCCCCCTGTCCCGTGAAAGGAAGTGAAAAGACTAATTCCAGCGCAGAAGAAGTGTTGTCAAAAGCGAAAGCAAAGGAATTGTTCAAACAAGGAGAAACAAAAAAAAAACAAAGTGGTTGAATAGGGAGTGAGTGGGTAAACATCGTGACTGCCGTCAGTGCCGCCGTGCGACGACTCGGAACTTGGGAGACACGATGCGAAGTCCACCAATTTTTTTTTCTATACTTACGCGCAATACTACGACTGCCGTCATTGTTCCGATAAGTGACTCCGTAGAGATTACAATGCCTTCAATTGAAATTGCATCATATAAATTGCATCGCGCAATCCGTTGTCATCTTCCGAAAAGGGGGGCTCATTCATGATGAGTTCCTGTCACAGGTGGACCCACACAGCTGCCAACCAACTGCCAAGAAGACCTACGTGTTCGATGCAATGCAAGAATGGGGTACATAGGTACAAGATTCGCGCCTAAATGTCAATAAAGGCGCCAATGGTCTAACGGCTAGGATTCATCCCTTCCAAGGATGAGGTGGGGGTTCGATTCCCTCTTGGCGCATCTTTTTTTCTGTTTTTCACTTTTCGGTTATTGCTTCTCGTGGTCGTGCTGATGATGTTGTTGTCTTCTGGATTTTTTCCCCCAGTGTGCTTTGGGATGGATGATAGCACGTAGATTTTTGTGTCAAGGTGCGGTGGTCAGTTTGGGTTATAATGAGCAACGGATACGGCTTTGCTTTTTGTGTTTTTTTTTATGATTTTGTCTTGGATACATTATGTCTACCTATGCCTGATACCTCAACACGATTTCATGCTTCATGTTGGTTTCTTCACCATCCCTCTTATACGACAGTCTTTTCAAGGCAGTATCCCCTTCTTTTTCTCTCTCTCTCTCTCTCTCTCTCTCTCTCTCTCTATTTTTTTCTTTTTTTTCTTTTTCTTTTTTTTTTCTCGCTTCTCGCGCGTCTATCCCAAGGTACCCTTTCAACGTTGTGCTAGCAGTTATCGAAGTTCCAATCAACATCACCAATCTGGACATGAACCAATCACATTTGCCGGAATCTCAGCTCCTTCCGTCAGACCAACACTCGATGCGGCGGAGCGAGGCTTGACCAACGTGGCTTATGCGGATGTCACCCTCCTTATTTGTGGTGTGTCTCAGAGGGGGAAACCTTATCTTCGCTTCCTTACCAAGTCCCGTCAATTGGTTCTTCACGTGTCACTATTACCGAACAATGTCAGCAATAACAATCTTTGAGGATTGGGCCGTATGATTTTGTCGAGCCGCTGCCGAAGTTGGATAGCTTGGGTGTTCGGGTTATGGTTCGTTGAAGAATGGAAAGAAGTGAGTTCCACTTGTTGAACGGCCAGGGGCAGTCCAGGTTATGGCAAGGGCGTACTAACAGAGAACCTCCCCAGTCAAAAAACGATGGCAAGTCGCATTAGTCACTCCGCATTTGCAAGCCCGTTAAAGTAAAACCAGGGTGAGAGAGGCTTTGAAATGCAGCGGCTGTGCATTATATCAATAGACACGTTAGTAGAAGTTGCGATTTCTTTGTTGACGAGGCATCAATGCGGTGAAGAATATGTCGGTCGGTGAAAAAGCTTCACAGTGAGGACTTTGGTGATGCTGTCTGTTAGTAGCCGCTGCTGTTGTGGGCCTCCAGACCCCCGCACTCCAGCTGCTGACACCCGCCCGGCTGCATTCCACCACCCACAACAAACATACTGACCACCACAATGCTTCTTCGAATCCGTTCTGACAACGAAGAGCGATTGGAATCGAGTGCCTAAGAACCTTTTCCCTCCCATAATTTCTCGACCAGAAAAACTCCCCAGAATGTTTGACCACACAAAGAAGATTATCGATGGATCAATTGCATAGAGGCGCCTACTCTGGTAAAGGTATACTCGATTTCCTGCACCAGAGAGATTCAAAAACATGAGCTAACATCATGCCCTACTCATGGTTCAGACGGCTATCTTTCTTCGTCCTCCAGCGGGCAACTGCTAGCAGCAGAGCCTAGAGTACGGCGACATACACATTGATATCCTCGCACTCCAAAACCCGCGACTTCCTCGCATATCAGTGTTGACCCGGCCCAGATTACCCCACGTGATAACGACCTCGACATTGCTCTTCGTCTAGTTCCCTGGCATCATATTGTATGCTCACATGAGTCTTGCGCACAATGCTTCCCGACCCGGTGGACTCTGCGTCCTGGCCTTCATTTTCTGGAATACTTTCCACCTCCAGGATTGCAACAGCATCGTCCTCTTGAGGGACATGTTGCGCAGACTCACAGGAGCTTCCGAGCCGTGTGTGCGGGTGCCCCATGCTAGACGTACCTTTACTATTTCCAGTGAAGACCTCTTTCAAAGCCACGGGCATTTCGGACCTGTTGCCGTACATGATCTTGTGCAGCAACGGGCGCAAGAAAGGAATACAAGCGGCTATGATTGTCATGCACACCTCCGTGACTCCAAACAGCGCCTCGCGTCCTAGGACATACGTGTCAGGCATTCCAGTTAGTGTATGCCCGAAAACAGCCTCCCAATGGTCCTTTGTCTTCAGCGCTGCTAGGATACTGGAACTATACGCCGTTGTTAGCAAAGGAATACGACGTGAGCAGGCCACCTGCTACCTACATGACCCCCATGCTCATGGCGCAGATGAGACCGATCTTTTCTCGTCGCTTCATTTCCATGTTCCAGAGCAACAAGGCGGGTACGAAGGACAAAAAGAATTCCTGGGGCACTTCTTATCAGATTGAAGAGAGCTAGCACATCGACGGGCGGAATGTCACTTACAACGATAGCCCCGTGCATCAATACCATAAGTGCCAATATTTTACCTAGCCTTTCGGGCAGGCAGTGGTCGGTGGGGTGTCCGCCGTCTGGTCTCCGATAGAAGTTGCAATCGACATACCCCAAGATGGATCCGCCGGCGACCAAGATAGTGGAATGAATTGCCACCACCCAAAGCGCGACTCTCTGCCATCGTTTCGCAGCAACTCGGATCAAGGTGATGAAGAAGGACAGTTTTGACAAGCCTGCTCCGATGAGAGCCAAGAACAGTGCGTGCGGCGTCAACTTGATCAGGGCTACAACATTTAGCCTCTTGGATATGATCTCACTAGGAGGAATTCCCAGCCCATATTTCGTTGACCAAAGTACCATGGAAGCTTGGACAACCATGAGCACCTTCAGAATGATGATTGTTAGTATTATCCGTTCCAAGAGGCGACCGAGCGATAACGTACCCAGGAAACGATCAATACATAGTCGTCTATGAAGAATCTTGCTTGTTTGAGGCGTTTGCAGTAAAACCTCAGGCATATAAAGACAAGAGATAATATGAGGAAGGGGATCATGGTGGCGAACATCGCCGGTACCACGGACTTGGACATCTCGAAAGTTGCTGTTGCCTCCGCAATGAGTCTGGAGTTGCGGCGGGGGTCAAGTCTCCTTGACCACTGATGCTTCCAGAAGATCAAGGGTGCCGAAGACAACGAGTACCACGATCTTTATAATCAGTGTGAGTGAAACGGCCACACCCATCTCCATGCTGCATGTGATCTTCTTCCATCAACCCATCTGGCAAATTCCGCTGTAACGAAGCTAATACGTAAGGGTACCTACTCCCTGTACTGGGGTTCAACGTCTTGTTTGCTACCGTCCGCATCAAATCGAAATCGGGCCAAGGTAGGTAGTCAGCCACTCTTGCTTTTCACAAAAAGGGTTGCTGTCGAATCTTAGTTCTTTTCGGCCCACTCACGATGTTGAAAACCCCAGTTGTACGCGATCAACGAACTCCTGCAATCCTCGAATGTGGAGGACAAACCTCGGACTTGCTCCGGGAGCGGGAACCGGGGACAAAGCGAACGCCATTGCACCGGCTTTATGGCGCAAAACAAAACCCCCCGTTGGCCAAAGTGCGACCCTCTCATCATGACAAGATGCCGTGGGCTTGCATCCTCTGTCCAACAGGAGGAACTAAATGTTTAATAGATGCTGGTTTCGACCAGCTCCGAACGGCAGGGAGCGGCGCCGGGTTCAACTTATCCGGATTCGAGGGGTAGGCATGGCAAACAAAGAATGACAACCTACAAGATGTTCGACATTGGTCTTGGCCGGCAACGCCACTTTCCGGATCTCCATTCTTCGCAAATAAAATGCCTTCCAGAAGCATGCGCGTCTAAAACAGGCCGGGTGCGCCACAACAGCCGAGCAGAAAATTGATCACACACCGTCAAAGCAAACTCGAAGAATTCCCGGAAGCTTACCTATTTTTGCGCTCGGTCGCCTAAAATGCTGCAAGGGATAGACGCCACGGCGATGATTGGGTGTTGTGTCAAAAACACACACCCAATAATCATGGTCGGCACAAGGGCCAATAGGAAATCCTGTCGACGACATATTAGCGAACAAGCATGGAGGAGGCATCAAGAGAGAGCGAAAGATCACTTACCACAATCGTTTCATAAACGCTGCATTACAACGCGAACCCGTTGATAAGGTACCTAGTATTCGACGGGATGCATCTATCGTCTCCCACTAACAACGTGATTTTGCACTCAAAAAATGACTGAATGATGGAGAGGACGAAATACGAGGTGACGCAAGTCGTCATAAAGAACCAAAGGACAGCCTTCTGCCACAAGCTAGAAACAAGCCTGAGGAGAGTGATTGAAACGACAACATGGAGATGTATCGAGCCGTAATACCGAGTTGGGCGAGGAATTCTGGATTTTCTTCATTCATATGCCCCCCGGGTCCGCACCGGCCCCCGATGTGGGGACTCCGGATCCGAGACTCGGCCGTAAACCGGACACTCTGAACTCGTGGGGCAAGCGAATGACTCTCCGTCCGGAACACAAGGACCTCCGAGCTCCGGTATTTTCAAACACCCAAACTATGTGCGAGCAGCATGCACAAAAATCCCCCCTCACCTCCCCCCCTTTTCTCTCGCGAACCACTTCAAACTACCCCATCCCCATACAAAATTGCAGGCCCATCCTCGCCCGACCCAGATTCACGCCTCACATGGGAGCCATCCGTTCGAAGCAACAAATCGTCAGGTGCTTTCCTGTCTTTTCTTGCTTTTCTGTTGCCTCCTCTGATGGTCTCCGTACCGTCCGACTCCGGGCTCCCACTCTTCTCGTCTTCACTTTCTTTGGAAGCAAACTTGCGCACCAGTGGTCGACAGAAAGGCACGCAAGCGGCTATGATTGCGGCGCTGACTTCTGCTTGGGATAGGGTAAGGACTACGCCGATGCCGTAGGTGTCGCCGTTTCCTTGGACTTTGGCGTTTACGACTGTTTTTGCTATGCCGATTGCGCCGGCGCTGGGAGAAGATAGGTGAGGTTAGCGGTTTGGTGGTATAGGTAGGTGGATGACGGGGCCAGATGGCAGGATGGTGAGATGATGGGAAGAAGAGATGACGGTAGGTGACTGAGGTCCGAGACTTACACGAAACCCAGGCTCATGGCGGAGATGATGATGAATTTTTGCCGGGTGTTGCCGATGTTGGTTCTCCAGATTACTATCGTTGGGGCTGCGGCTAGGGCGAAGTCCTGGAAGAAAGGAGCATTTCTTTAGTGTTCTGCCTGTCAACAAGAAATATTGGCAAAGCACGGAGGGTACTACTCACCACAAAGGCCTGATAAACACACTGAAAAGTCGTATAGTGATACACAACCTTCGCACTAACACAAACCGCCTGCGAAACAATGGGACTGGGAAACCCGCTAAACGCGCACTGGAAGAACATGATGACGCTCATGACGACGGTAACAATCGTAATCGTCACCAGCAAGAACCAAAGCGCCACGGTCTGCCATATTTCGACATTTTCCACGAGTCGCAGGAGTGTGAGACAGAAGGAAATCTTGGACAGAGCAGTGGCCCAGGTGCCAAAGAATAAAACAGGCGGTGACCATCGCAGTAGTGTCGGCAGTTTGGTAGTCAGGTAGTTCGGATCTTTGACGAGGATGTCCATAATGGGAACTGCGTAGCCGTAGCCGGTGAGCCAGAGGGCCAAGGAGATGTAGACGAGCTCGAAGATCTATTTTTGATTGTTAGTGCATGTATTGCCTTGATTTTCTCTTCAGAAGAAACGGAGGAAGGCAAGAACTACCTAGTTAAGTAAAAGGAATAGAGGTAGTGAAGAAGACGAGAAAGAATGAACGGCTCACTTACCCAAGAGGCCATCAATGCAAAGTCCTCCGCATAGAACCATTTCGCCCTCACCATACGCTTGCAATGGAATCGCAGGCATATGAAGATGAGCGCAAGCAACTGGTAAGTGACGAAGCTGCCATACATCAATGGCACCGCACTTTTGCCCCGCGGGGGTGGCTGGCTTGTGGTTTGAGGGTCCATCTCTGCTGGTTCGGGGTTGGCAAAGAGGATAGGATCGGGATAGACAAAAAGAGAAAACAGCAATCGAAGAGCATTATACGTCAGTTGAATCAATCCACAGCCGCGCAGTGCAACGCGTCTTCGATCCAGCCCTTTACTTTCATTTTTGCGTTTCCTTCAAGCCTCCTACGTGTGAGAGTGTTGCAAGCGGCAGAGAGGAAACCCTCTGTTCCAATCGCGCCAGTTGAATACTGAGTTTGTCAATGTTCTGGGTTTGGCGGCTTGCATTTGATGGCTTCTAGCAGGCAAACTGCCCATGAAAACATCGAGTTCATCGTCATTGGGCTAGTGGGGGCCAGACCAAAACTGACCGCATTGATTTGGAGGTTGTGAACTTGAATCATTGAAAGAAAATAGAGCCAAAAATAACGTGAAAGCAAGACGCAGACAACGGCACGCTCCCAGCCACTGACTACTAAGTGCAGAATCGACTGGTTCGTCTTTTCGACATCGTTTATGCGCGCTTGTTTGTCCACACAGGAAGTTGAAAATAGTAGTTGACTAGCCATATGAGGAAAGGTTGAGTGGCCTCCATGACCAGCTCATGAAGACGGCGTCCGGAGGCGCATTCCCGGTGCGCGCTACCCGGCACTTCTTTGCTGATTCGATGCAGTCCTTGGTAGCTTCGATTTAGTTGCAGTGCATATCAACGGCTCTGGATGTAACTTGAAGGATCCTCAGGTACCTCTAGCTTCGGTATGGTACCCTTGCCAAAGCGCCTTGGCAGAGCCTGAAGCTGGAAGAGAATACATTCAGTTTAGGAAGACGGAGTCTACTCCGGTGAGCACAAGAGAGGATACTCTTTGGCAATAAGAACGGTCGTGTTCCGCCGCTGTACTTTCCCGGGGACCGGGCGCTGTTGATGTCTCGGGGTACAGAATTTCTGAGAGGCTGGGAAATTCCGTTCTCAGTTTTGAAGGTTCGAACCAAAACAGGCAAGAGGGCTGCTTCGTATACAGGCAAACAAGTGTTAATTTGGGTGGTGGCTGACCTCAGGCCGGTTGCCTATTGGTTGTAGTTAGCAAACAATACAGCTTGGGAACGACATCAGCTTGCCTACCTTACGCGCAGTTCGCAGAGCTTTCAATCGTACGGTGAACACCGGTCCAGTAGAAGTCGGCTAAGCTTGCCATCAAGATTCCGAGTCCGTCCCGTTGGGCAAACACACAACCAGTTTCTCCGTGAAGATACCTATCCCGGTAGCGATGTCACATCCTCTCTCCATTCCTCCAGTATGGCGTCGCTATTCCATCCTTGCCTATTGTGGCTCAATGGGCTCAACTGGGTTGAAGGTGACATTGACGTAGACGTTGGGCGATCCGGCGGCCCCATCGCGAGGGCGGGGAGGATTGTAGGAAATAGTCGGGATGATGTGGACACGGAGTCTGGCCAGTTCCTCATCATGGCGAGATATAGGACTCGGAAATGGTTGGGTGCTTGGAGAAGGTCGAGGGCTTCTTGGATCTGGGAGGCAACAGAGAACTGTATCCTAGGTGATGTTCTGTTAGCAAGGCGAAGGGTCCGATGGGTTGCAGAAGGGTTGCTCGTTCGACTCGCCTTGTTTGCGTCCGCTTTGTCAAATCACAAGGCGGGCGATGGCAAAAGGACATGCGCCATGCTGTAGTTTCGTGAAAATTAGGGATGGAACACGGGCTTTTGAAAAATTACCCGTTAGCCTGGTCTTGCCATTGCTGAGTGTCCTCCGTTGTTCTTGCGTTCTTGGTGGGAAGCTCAAGCGAAGTGGAAGCGGCAGACGCGACCCAGACGGGACGGGAAGGTGCAGCTGACGGAGTGCAACTGGGCCCGCTAAATGACAAAGATTCAGCGCTTACAGATACGCGGGAACCGCACTTGTCACCCGCTAAGAGCGCTGTAGACTCTAGGTGGGCGCCGAACTAGCAGGATACTGCCCTGCACAAGTTGGAAAAGACGGATTTCGGACTTCATCCATGTGAAATAATCTTTTTTTCATCACTACAGGTACCAAAAAGATATCAACATCATCGCGGACACGAGGCGTTACGATATACGGAGTTGGAAATCGGAGGGGCGCTGGACCGGCCGGACACTACGGTTGTCTTGCTGTGTGGGTAGGTATCGAGTCGGACATATGAGGCGGAGGATCGCAGGTGAAGATCGAAAGTTCGACAACGAGGAAAGATTAGAAAGTCGAGAGAGGCATCGAGAAAGCTGTAGAAGAAATCGTTGGATTCGGGGATGAACATGTCGATACCTGGGCGTCGTGGGTTGGCGTTAGAGCGTTAAGGAATGTGCGAGGGTTCACGAGGTTAGGTACAATGGACTCACCTTGTCTGATCTCGCTCAGCCAGGAATTGAACCTCTGCTTCAGCGATTCTAATTAGTACAAATGCAGAATTTCAGTCTTTTAAAAGTCAATCTGACGCTGATTTTTCCCTCAATTGCGGAATTTGTTGCTGATATTTTCGAGTGTCTCCCGTTGTTGATTTGTTGTGGAAGAAGGGACAGTGCGAGACAGAGGCTCGAGTGGGAACGGAGGAAGTAGCTGCCAGAGGGAAATACAGCGCCTCCAGTGGGTGCGGGGACGAGCTCGGGAGGGAAGCTGCAGGGCAGTTGCAGGCTGCACCTGCCTGCATTAACCTCACTAAAGGTGGGTCCTGCCCGCCTGTACCTCTACGGTCCGATCTCTCTGAGTGCCCGGTGTGTACACATCACCCCTGGAAAGTTCGTTAGCGCGGGACTTCACAATACCTATACTCTTCGCAACTCAACCAGCAATCCACCAATTTTCATGCAAGAAGTTGGTATTAACCCGATGCGTTTTACCCATTTCATGTATTTTCTCCAAATTTCCGGTTTGAATTCCATTCTTTATCCCGTTGTTGTTGTTTTTTGTAGACCCCTGTTACAAGAACCGCGTTAACAAACTTTCCAGGGGTGATGTGTAAGTGAAAATAGCAGGGGCAGCTGCAGGCCTGAGTTTCTTGGCGTAATGAGCTCTGATGTTGTGAAGAACGAACAGCTCAAAGAGAGGCTGTTTTGAGATCTTTCGCGTACCTGAACGAACTAAAATGGCAAAGAACTGAGGGGAGGAAAGAAAGGGCAATCCCGAAGCCGGTGACTAACGGAGCGGAGTCCCGTCTGAGCGGACTGCGGACGGGAAGCTGACCCACATCGGCGCTCGGAACCCGGACTAGCGCCGGCCCAGCGCCGGATCGGATTTGGGTCAAGTCTTCTAGACCATTCTGGAGACGACAGTGAAGAGGACATGTTCTGTCTATATTTAGACATGTCAGTTGCGCCCCGATCCTCCAAAGAGCTAAAGTATTTGCTTCTCCCCGGGGTTCCCTATCCATCATCCTGGTGCGCAGACCGATGGTTCGCCAAACCCATTCAAAACCCACCGAAAGGGGAAGAAGGCGTGAGTGATCACCATGGCATGGAAGATCAGAAACAACGGCCCGTGTAGCTTATATCTTCGTTGCGGCCCCGCAAAGCTCGGCCGGGCTGGGTATACGCAACGTTCGGCATGATTGGCATGATCCGAAAACCTGGAGAAGCCATCACGCTATACACAGCAAACCACCCATGATGGCACCCACATGTAAAGCTTTGCTGCAAATAGTGGAGATCAAAATAACATTGGTCACCCATTTAGGCGGCCTCCTTCTGCTTGAATTTGAGGCAGACTAGGTAGTGTAAGGTCCATGTTTGTGTTAGGCCGGTTTGGCCAACATATCAAGCTGTGATAATCGATCTGATTCGAAGGTTCTTGCTGCTAGATATAGCTTCATGCTTTGCGACATAACGTTACCTTGCAGGATTGCTTCGAGGTTGATTTGAGCTAAAAGTCTAGCTTGCAAGCCCAAAATTGGCCTGGCCAACCTCTCCAAACTTCCTAAATCAGCGAAAGGGGTCACAGACGAGTAGCAAACACCACCGAGATCCCTGAACACGGGTTGCGCATTGGACAGTGATAACCTCATGAGACTTTAGGAGCGTGATCTACGAATTTCCGTATTGGGCGCCTCCTCTTTCCATCTTGGGTCGACATCGTCATTGTATGTGCAAACTCGCCAAAGAGGATGACAGTCCATCGACGCCAAGGAGCAATGGAAGGAGGCCTATGTTAGCTCTTTTGAGCCTGAATGTTGTATACCTCGCAAGGTGGCTGCGCGCTTGTTCAAACTTAAAAGAGTCAAGATAACCGAGACAATCGACAAGTTCTCTCTCTCGACATTTTCACGCCATTCGGCCTCAGTTGCAAAATCCAGGGATGCCCCTCTGTTGTATATCACTCGCTTTGTATAACAAGGAGCCATAGGAACGCGGTAAAGATGGCCAAAGATGCAACAGGAGTACTGTACGGGGGTATGATAACCTACCTGGTTGTATCCCTTGTCTTCATATGTCTCAGGTTCTACTCCAAGCGCATTGCGAAGGGGAAATTCTACCTCGATGATTGGGTACTCGTTCTCTCATTCGTAAGTGTCTTTTCATTTACCATTTTTGAAGGCTATACAGTACGTACCTGACACCCATGAAGGTCATAGAGCTCATCTACACGATCATAACCCTATGGCAGATCAACAATGGCCTCGGCGTGCCTATCGCGGACCTAATTGGCGATAACTTTACGAGTTTCATCCAAAAGATGATCACCCTCCTGAAATGGACCCCAATCATGGAGCTTTTCGGAGTCCTCGGCACCGCCGTATCCAAGCTTTCCTTCTGCATCACTCTTTTACGCCTCGTTGTCAAGAGATGGCAAAAGATCTCGGTTTGGTTCTTGATTACCACCTGCACCGCCACCACGATCGGTATCTCTGTCATCTCGTTTTTCCAGTGCAGCTACGACGTGATGCCGAATCCACTGTTGGGGAAGAACGGTTATTGCATCAAGCAGGAGACCGTGAAAAAATATAACATATTTTCTTGCGCTTACCAAGCTTTCATGGTAAGTCGATTCCACCAATATCCCAGCCGTTGATTCCGACTCTGACGTATTCTTCGCATAGGACTTGGCTTTGTCTGTGGTTCCTACCCTAGTGATCTGGAGGTTGAACATGGAAGACCGCCGAAAGATCAGCATCATATCCGCCATGAGCTTGGGGTTCATGTAAGTTTGCGCACCTGCTTCTTGATTCATTCAAGTAATTACTGACGGTTTTCTCTCAGCGCTGGAGGTGTAGGTCTCGCCAAAACAGTCATGAATGCCACCCTCGGTTACACCGACACTTACAACCTCGCAACGGTGCTAGTCCTGGTTCAAGCCGAGATCACGGTTACCATCGGAGCCGCTTGCGTTCCCTTCTGTCGCCCGATCGTGCGCAAGATCAGGACCAGCATAAAGGGGGAGAGCCACGATCCTGAGGCGGGATCCGGATCTGGGCATCGACCAGTGCCCCTAGCCATGGATGTTTTGCAAGCCAGGAGGCAAAGTAGAGGACATGCTCGGCTTGGGAGTGAGGGCGAATTCTATACCCAGCAGTCGACAAGTAAGGATGATGACTCGGTTGCTATTCTGGAGGTTGAGAGCGGGAGGCATCACTGATGGGTGTGCGTGGGGAAGGAGGGGCGGCAAGTCGGTAATAGTGGAATTTGGTCCAGCCCGAGTCGAACATACCTAGTCCTGCAAATGAATGATTTCAGTCGTCGCGGAAATACTTTGCTCAACGATTCAGATTGATTCTTGGCGTGGACATCTTTGCTGTTGGGTTTTATGCGCAACTCTCGCAAGAAAACACCGAGCAACGACACCTCAATTGCGTAAAGTGTGAAAGACTGGCTTTGAGGAGTGATGTTTCGGCGACTGGAAAGGCGACGACAAAAGATAGAGGAGAGAAAGGAAACCAGGGAAGCTTGAATACCCAGGAAGAGAGTGCCGGTGAACGACTGAACGGGAAGCCCAGTGGTTTTGGCGGCCGGCGCCCATGGTACAAAATTCCAGCATCATAGCATGAATGCATCAATTGATTGAACATAAAAATATCAAGCTAAATTAGCTTGTCAGACGAATGCTGGGGTGAGACGATAAGAGGTACTGCATGAACAATTGGTCTTCGTTGGTTGAAGACAAATGAAACTAAGCCGTGCCAGGCCCAGCTAAGTACCTGGACGGTACACAGCGAGGTCGGTATCTACTTTGCAAATCCAAATTCGAGGTGGCTTGCAACTTCCAAACATAAAAAGGGTCTTGATGCAAGCGTGAGCATGCAGAATGCGTACGTCAGTCGCACCTGCCACGATGCGGAGTTCCTGCTTTATGTAGGATCGAGTGGCAGTCATGGCAGGCGTGGCCACCTCTCGAGCAGCGCTCCTCCAAAACTTGTTCCAGGTTTTTCTTTCTTCAACTCTTCCTCTCATTTATTTCCCGTGCTTGACCGAGTGTTTCTTCCTTTCTCCCCGCCCATATGGTTCTGCCAGGCAAGTTGTGCTCCCCGGCCCATTCCTTCCGCTGCTATCGCTTCCAGGGGATTTTACTGATCATCTTCTTTACTTCCCAGCGTGCTCTAAAGCCTACAACTCCTTGTTTTTTCATGGTCTAGTAACCGCCATCCATATCTTCAATCCGCCTGACTTCGACAACCACTTCCTTGGTGATGACTCCTCAAGCCCTCCATTCCCGCCTCCGCATGGGACACTCAGCCGGAACCGTCACCTCAGGCACGACAAAGTCCGTGCAAGACTCATAAGTTTGTCCCTGTCCGAACCAGTACCATTGGAGGACACTGTTGCAAAGCCACTGCAGTTAGAGACCAGCCGAACAGAGTCGAATCGAAAAGAAAAGAAACGAACAACATACCAAACACCAGCCTGGCTACACTTTCCCCCAAGGTTATCCGGGATCTTGACCTTGAAGTCGGTCTGGTTCTTCGGCGGGTTTGACGAGGTTGCGTAACTCGGCCAAACCAGCAACGGCGATCCAATGACCGAGTTGCTGGTTGTGTCGACGACACTGACGTTTGCGTACTGCTTTATCATTAGCATCACAAATCACACATCACCCATTCCTCGCCAATTTCGGCCATCAAGGATGTCACAATAGAAAGAACATACCCCAGCATGCGGAATCCTGATCCAGACTTTGTAGTCCACCTCCTGGCCGGGAGTATAACTCTGCACGCCAGCCTTATTATCACCAAACTGATAGCCCTCTAGAGGTTGCAGTTCTTGGGATTGTACCCGTCCTTGAGCCCACCAGGGTTGGCGCGAAGGAGGGCTTCGGGATAGCTAGTGTTGTCGGCCTTGTAGAAGTTGACCATGGTCTTGCCGCAGGCGGCGGCCGTGGCGTCGCCGGGCGAGCGGGTGGCCGGGGATTGGACTAGGCCGTGGGCTATGACACCGGAGAGGAAGCCAAACAGGGGGAGGATGGAAAGCTGCATCATGCTGGTGTTGACTTAGTGTTGAGAGTAAGTAATGATTCTTCGAATGCAGTGGCTTTTTTTCAACATCGATTGCTGGTGAACAGCTGGGTTATAAGTACTAACCCGCAGGTACGGCTCGCTTACATCGGGAGGCATATCGAGATGGCAGGAGCGGGATCACACCTCCATTTGGTTTTGCCTAATACCCCTGATTTCTGGCATACACCCAATCATCATTAGGGTCCATATGATGGATATCTACAAGGTAGTATGCGGACAGATCGTTCATTCCGAGCGTGTGTGTCTTGTTCGGCAAACGCTTCTCTTCTATCTTCCACTCACTACTTCCACTGACGTTTGCCAAACCAAGAAACAGATCTACACAAAATCAACTGGTCAAATACAGTGTTTGACAGTGGTTCTTCCCTTAATCACTTTACTGACGTATCCATCGGATGGTTAGTCTTCCCGAAAACCGCATACCCGCCTACTTCGCCTCCGTCTTAGAGAGCTGCTCAACTGCACTCCCAAAGTTCGCGATCCTCCCGCTCGCCAAATCATGCGACCACTTTCCCCTGCTTTGATGGATGCTAAACCTACTAGCCACATCAGCCGGGTTGGTCGGCGGCGAAGCCGACTGAGCATAGGCGAATGGAACCGCGGTGCTCTTCGGGTCCAGCTTGGTGGTTCCCCAGGCGCTGGCGCCCTTGGCGAGAGCGTTGAGCGTCCAGTGCGTCGCGTTGGCTCCGGAACCCGCGAGGACCTTGTAGCTGACGTCGGTGGACACTTGCGGGTACGTGCGGGCCGAGGCCTTGCGACTGGATGCAATGACATTGGTTTGGTAGGGCCAGGCTACAAGGAGGGGATTGTTGACCACTGGTTTTGGTGTTAGAGATTTGATGGAGGGATGGAAGAGAAGGGCGAAGAACTTACTGACGCCTCCCCACGCCAGACCAGCCCAACCAACAGTCTTGGGAGCAACGATTTGCAGCAGGACATCAAAGTTTCCGGAGGTCGCGTTCTCCGGGATGGCAAATCGATAGGCGATCTTCTCGGGATTGATGTACTCGGAGTAGCAAATGCTGGTTGAGGCGTCGCAGTACTTGGCTGCGGCGTCTCGGGACTGAACGGGTTTGGCAAAGGCGGCATTGCCTACGGCCAGAAGAGTGGCAGCGATTGGCGAGAGACGCATGATTCCTGTTGTGAGAGTTCGGACAGTTTCACACAGTGATGAAGGCGAAGATACTGTGAAGACAAAAAGACGGTTCGGACCGGACCGACTTGGTGGGCTCTCCGCCGTTCTTATAGAGAAAGGACCACCGTGCCGTCTTGATCGGACATGGAACGCAAGATGTTTACCCGGTCCCGCTACCAATGTTGTTTGCCATCTGGGGTCTGGACTTCTCCATTTTGATGTTACCTTCTGTTGGTACGTTGCTAACGGATGAGGGAGGTTCATTGCAGGTGAGCAGCTGATATGCGTTGGCCCTTTCGCCATGAGATTAAGGGTCCGACGAATGAAAAATACCGTCAAATTTCCTTTTCTCGCACTTCAATTTGGGGAAAAACAGCTTCAACAAGCTGAATTGCAAGACTGGAGCTGCTTGGCGTGGAAGGAGCTTTGAACTTGTTTTCTTGTTTGTTACCGACCAGTTTGGTGTGCAGGAAGCTCGAGCTTCGGAGATATAACCTTTAGTACAAACTCCCTGCGGAAGCCGGTTATCTTCTGCCATACCTGACTTCATCTATCTCAGTTTTGGAGAAAGCTTATTATGCGGTGGAACTATAGCCCACTCGTTTTTGACCAATTATTGGCGGCCCGGACCTGTAGGCTAAAGTGTTCCGATATCAAGGTTCCATCCATCCCGTGCCCGCACCTTCGGACCTCCGATCACCGTAAATTGGCCGGGAAGAAAAGGGCGCCAATGGATGCCTCTCTATTTCTAAGCAAACAGTACCTTTCAAGTCAGGAAGCTACGATGGAAACAGAAGGAACGTAGATGCGTAAAGTTTGCTATCCCTTCCTCGCTGTTTCAGCTCTTCTCATTTCATACCAACGGCTTCTCATCATCAGACACGTCATCCCTCAAGGGTGGCGCCACCATTACATCTCCTCTCTTGATCTCAATGATGGATATAATCGGCAAACCCATCATCAAGAGCCCCAACAAGCTCCCAAACCCCAACTGCTTCTCTCCTTGATCGCTCAGCTGAACATCAGGCTTTCCAAACGCCTGAGACAGCAAAAACACCCTCACAGCGGCACCCACGGCAATTCCCATCATCAAAAGCATCCCCACCAGCTGCACGATCCTATACCACTTTTGTCTCCTACTCTGCAAGTACCAAGTAGCCAGGCCGAACACCACCACGTTGCCCGCAATGGTCACTATCGTCCCCACGTAATCCAGTCCTCCGGCTGCCTTTTCTTTGCCGTGCCCATCCAACGCACGGGGAACTCCCTCGGACGAAGCCCAGAGACAGCCCACCGGCATCGTCCCCTCCCATCCTTTCCTCTTCCCCTCCAGCACCACCACCCCATAAACACAACTCAGCGCCAAATTGACAAACATCAGCCCTTGCCTCATCCACCTCAACACCCAATCCCTCTTGAAGTCCTGGACCAGCGCCAAAAGTGTGGCGTTGTGCGTCGCCATGGACAGTAAGGAAAGCATCCAGATGATGAAGAAGTGGTAGGGGATGATGTGTGAGGAGCGGGCCAGGCCGAGGGCTTGTAGCCCGATGCCGATGAGGATCTGCTGATCAGAGTAGGAGGCGAGGAGCTTGCGGCGGATTGTGGATGGCTTGGTTGAGTGAGGGAAGAGGGTGGATTGCAGGATTAGGGAGGCGGAGAGGAGGAGGGCGATGGTGGCGGTTAGGGAGGAGGAGATTAGGACCTGTTGGGGGATGTTAGACTTGGACTTGAAATGAAGGCCGACTCGGGTGAGGATGGGGGATTAGGATGGGAAGACTTACGCCTACGCCTGCGATGCCTGCATCGCTTGGGGCTGAGGGGGGGACTATGGTGCAGTTTGGTGGTGGGAACATTGCGAATTAGATGGTGGTTGTTGATATAACAAGAAGGCCTGAATGTTGGTCTAAATTCTGGATCTAATAAGGTCTTTTTGCGGGCCGACGCGGATAAACAGCAAAAGAAAGAAGACAAAACCGAGAAAGACAATCTATGAGAGAAAGATGCCGATGTAAATAAAGAAGGACGAGGTGAAGACAAAAAAGAACGTGAACAATCAATGCCAACGCCAAGAACAAAAAGAAAAAGGGAAAAAAAGTAGCAAGTTTGTACATATCCCTCTTTACCCGCGACAGAGATGGAGCCAAACCTCACTTTTTAAACTTTTTAAACCACATTTCTGTCCTTACCCCTTGTCTTACCTATTCCCAGGAGGCATTCTAAACACAGAAACGCATCAAGTTGACAAGTGACAGGGTGGTGGATGTGAAACAAGCGCGGTTACTCAGACGACGGGAACGGGAGGTCATGCCAACGATTGGCTCACATTGCCCTGTCGAAGGTCGGACGGGCAGGGGACTCAGGGGAGTGCCGGAGGCGGTGCCTTTGCGACGGGTCTGATTGACTGGGAAAGGCGTCGGCAATGGAATACATTGGCGCTTATTGCAATTATAGATACCAGAAGAGGTTTTGTTTATTTACTCAGGGAGGGATGGAGCTCTTTGTCGTGGAAAGATGGACTGGATGGAATTGGCGATGGTTTCCAGTCTGAAGGTTCGCTGCATCGGGCGCTGAAGATTGGGGGGTCCGTGTCCGCTGAGGCAGGCGCGTCCGGTGCGACTGCCCGTGATCACTACCTTACCTTAACCGTGCCATTCAACAGATCTCTTTCCATTTTGGCCATGATTAAAAAACGGAATCCCATAGAAAATTGAACACTAAAATAATTGAAGAACCATCTGACATGATCCACTGGTGTGTTGAGCTTTTATCGCCGAGTGTCTTTGGCTGTTTGCACAGATTCTTTCGCGCCATTCAATGGCCGGGGCCCTTTGGCGGGTCTTACAGGGCACCATCGCATCTTCCAGCCTAACAAAATAGCGCCTCGGCTCCCAAACTTCTGCACCCCCCTATAAGGTACCCGCTCAACTCCTCCGGACACCTCCCCAACCTAAACCACTACGGGCACAATCATCACGAAATGAATCCTCAACGACATCATCGCCAATCTCTTCCCATAACAGCCCCTTGGGCCCAATCCAAACGCCAACATCGGCCCCGCCAGCGGATCAAACTCCTCCCTCCCCGTCTCCTTATTCGTCTTCAATAACCTTTCCGGCTTAAAGTCGCCCAAGTCCCGTCCCCGTCATCCCACCTCCCGCTCAACCTACATGATGCAGGACCTCCCGCATCCACAGTTTCGCTGTAATGGCAGGTGCGACAGGTGCATGCCATCATGCACGCCATGAGCATGTGAGGAAAGTACACTCCATTAATTCGAATTTTCCATCTGCAGAATTATTAGCAGACCTGGCGAGTGCTTTCCTCCTCGAATTAAACAGGCTACACACAATCAAGCATTTTTCCATGACGGGTTCACTCCCGCTCAGGTAGCCTTTTGTTACTCGTTGAGTACTTCCCTGAAGAAAGATGCATTTATTTCATTATGAAGAACCGAACCAGCAACAGTTCCTTTGACGGATCCCAAGCTGGCAGTTGATATCCAGTACGCTAACCCATGCCACCAAACGACAAACCCTATACGCCAACCGCCAACCCTTCACAATAAGATGCTTTGCCCTTACCCCTTTATTTAACCTTTTAGTACCACACCGTTGTTGAACATGCGGCAAGGAAACCAACCGCCTGATTCTAAGCAGAAGGACCTTAAGCCTCCCCCCAAATCTCATCCGCAACCTCCCTCACCAGCCTCAACTTCTTCCTCTGGTCCTCCTCAGTGAGGGGGTACCCGCTCTCATGGGTACTAAACCCACACTGGGGACTAACCGCCACTCTCTTTCTCGCCTCCTCCTTGGTCTCCCCGCTCCCCTTCGCAACCCACTCCACCGCCTCTTCAACGCGTCTCTTCACCTCCTCCTTATTCTCCAACTCCCTTAATTTTGTCGACACAACGCCCAACACAACATGCTTGTTCTTGGGCAAGTACTGCAGGGGCTCAAACCCTCCGGCGCGCGAGGTGTCGTACTCGAGGTAGAAGGTGTTGACGTTGAGTTGGGCGAAAAGCTTTTGGGCGATCACGTCGTAGGCGCCCGAGGCGAAGTGGCGGCCGCCGATGAAGTTGCCGCGGCAGAGGTGGACGCCGATGTGGAAATCGGCAGGGAGGAGGGAGAGGGAGGTGTTGTAGAGGTTGATGTAGGAGTCGAGGAGGGCGTCGATGGAGACGGTGTTTTCGGGGTCGGAGGCATAGCCGGTGCGGAACTCTTGGGAGCAGAAGTCTAGAGGGCGGGGGGTTAGCTGAGGAACTGAGGTGGGATGCATATGGGGTTCAGATGGAAGAAGAGATGGAAGGGCAGGGGGGATGAAAGGGTAGAATGGGTGAAAAGGCAATGAAAAGGGGACTCATACAGGCCAAACCAGGATCATCAAACTGCACATTCCTCAACCCAGCCTCATAAAGCATCTTCAGCTCTTCCTGATAAACCTTGGCCACATCCGCGAAATACTCGTCATCATTCGCATACACTCCCTCCGCATACGCCTTGCCCTGCTTATACCGCATATGGAACCAGGCCGGGGTGATCATGGTCAACTTGATATTCTTCCACTCCTCCTTGGGGGTAAACTGCTGCACCAGCTTCAACTCATGCAAATTGGACTTGCTCTTCTCTCTGTTATGCTTCAACTTGGAACCAGCAATGACACTGTCGCCAGGCATCACCTTGCGGTCCTTCTCGATCAGGCTGACCACGTCGGGGTGGTACAGGCGGAACATGCTGGCCTCGGCTTCCTGGAGGGCGACGGTTCCGTCGAACTCGTCCCACATTAGGCCCCAGAAGCGGGTACGGTTGAATTCGCCCGAGGTGACGGCCTTGAAACCGAGTTCTTGTTGGAGCTTGATGACATTGCCGACGGCTTCCTTTTCGATGGCGGAGAGACCAGCTTCTTGGGGGGAAATGCCCTTGTCGCGGATGGCTTCGCGGACGGCGAGAAGGTTTTTGGGCCGCAGGAGCGAGCCCATGTGTTCGGCGCGGAAGGGAGGCATTTTGGGCTTGTGGTTGGGGGGTTCTGGGTATAGGTGAAAGGTGAAGGTTGTAAAATGGAGATAGAGGGGCAGAGATGGAGGTAGAGTAAACAAAGGCGAGAGAGGGGCAGAGGGGTCAACAGCAGATCTTTGCTTTTCTTTCACACCCGTCCGAGTCCCAAGTCCAATGGCTGCCCCTTGTTGGACCCCGGATTATGGACCTCGAGCCATTCGGCGAATGGTACCGGCCGGCCTGGTGCTCCCCTCGTGCTCCTCACCTCATCGGACGCGTTTTGGGTTGCTAGCGTATAAATGGACACTCTTATTCCTTGCAATTGGGACATATAGTGTGTAAATTCGGGTCATTGTGGACCAATGATGGTGATGGGAACCCCGGAGGGGTCTGGATGACCCTGACTTGTAAACTTGAATTGCAGGTCTCGGGCCAATGTTGTTGGGGGCTTAATGACCTCTGAACGGAGGCTGGACGCTGGTACCATGGAGAGGCAATGATTGGGATCAAATCACAAGAGTTTGATGTCGGTAATGGCGGTAAGAGCCAATTTGCAGAGAGAGTGTCTGTATAAGGGAAGCAGAGTGAACAATCCGGGCAAATCAACAATGTCGTTTCTTCGCTTCCGGAAGAGCATAGGGTCTGGACTTCAGAAAGCACATCTCTGGGGCAAGCTCTTGGATGCGCTCTTTACCAGCCGTGTCTTGGCAGAGTTTCAGTATTTGGAGATGAAGGCGTTGAGTGTGGTGATGTTGTTGGAGGTCAAGAAAAACTGCCTTGTATTAATTGTTAGTGCAGGCGTTGAAAGTCAAGGGACGTCGGCCAAGCTTTGCCCAAGAAATTGGACTTTTGCGGGGTAGTGGGGAATTTAGCGGGGTATCATCTGGAGTCCACTGCCCCGCTCCAATTTGACCTCCGAGCTGCCGGTGTCTTTCGATTGGTTGTTTTGCATAGCTTTGTCAGTTAGTGGCAGTGACGACCCAAATGTTCCTCGCGACTTTGTCTTCGCCGCGGCGTGTCAGGTTTGCAGCTCCTGATGGAACCTTTTCCCACCCGATTTTCTTATAAAACGACAAAAGTTTGCTCCTCTTTTTGCACTCGGGTAACGGCATCCATATCGCCGTCGCAATTTCAAATTTGGAAGAAAGCTCCATTGAAGTTGCCTTGGAGATGGATGTTGAAGGACAGGAACAGCTCACACAGCCAATTTCAACCAGTCGTCGCATTTCTCGGCCAGACAAGGAACAATCAAGCCACATCAACAGGGTAAAAAAAGGGCCTCCTACATTTGCCAAATCCACCATCACCAACTGCACAAATCCCACTGCAACCCAGTCAAGATGATCCAGATACGAGCAGGCCATTGGCTGCCCTGTGTGCTGTGGGAACAGAAGCACGGCATGAAACTGTAGGCCTCTCGCATCTGGCATGCCTTTGGGCCTATTACAGCTGCTTCAGCCTGATGGCTAACCGCCAACCGCCCTGTCAAGCGGGGACGTCGACGCGGGCATCGACAGACACCGACAGACATCGACAGACATCGACAGACATCGACGACGTGAAAAGCACCCTTCATACCATCCATATTCGCTGTCCCCCCGGTCCCATTGACAAACGATGACTTTTTGTTGCCCCTTCATCTTGTCTTAAGCCACATCCTGATTCTTCAAGGAAGAACCCAGGGCACAACTTGGCAGGACGGCCCGGGCTGCGTATGCGGTTTGCACTCCCGCCTGTCATCTTCTGCGTGCCCGTCGGCGACGGGAACGTACGTTCGACGCGCTGTCATCCCGTCCGCCAACGTCAAACCATCAAGGTCCTCAACTCGCTCGGCCGCTCTCCAAGTTGGAGCCTCTAGCGCTCAATCAACAGCTTCATTTCCAGTCCTGTCGCGTTTCGCTATACGTCTCTTCCGACCACCAATTCCTCGGCGCGGCAGACACAAACTGTGTCGATTTTGCTTCGTCAACAGCCCTTATCGAGCGGTAGCCTGTTGTCAGCGCATGTTACGTTTGGTCCCATAGTCTGAAGCGCATATGAGCCTCTTTGGTTAGCCCTTGGTAAGCTTTTCCCTTGTCAATGGGCTTCAAGTTCTCCCATCCACATAAATGCTGACACCCAAATAGCCCTCCTGACTACTTGCTCGACAGCCTTATGCGCAAACAATCTCTTCGCCCGCCATGGAGGTCTTCATCAGTAACCTTCCTCGAGATCTTTCCGAGAGGAGTTTGAAAAGCCATCTGAAGCCGGTCATGGACAAACTCCACATCCGTCACTATGACTGCGATAAACGGTCCAACAAACCCCATGGGAAGATCATCTTCGTCACCCAAAGAGAAGCCATGAGTTTCCTCGGGACTCACTCTCGTCTTCGTATTATGAATCAGCAGGCTTATTGCAAGGTCAGCCATCCCCAACCGAGGGATATACAGAACTTGGTCAACGGCATTCGTCACGAGGCCGAAGAACAGGAAAGACTGAAGAAGGAGATTGAGGAGAATGCCACCAACAAAACCCAGCCTACACGCACTGCAACTTCAGCACTTGATGCCGGCGTACTTGACTGCGGACATTGGTCCTACATCAACGGCAATTTGACCTTCATCACCGAGTGGTCGTCCACACTGCGCGTCTCAGCAAAGTTCGCCAAGCACGACCTCCGCATTACCTGTTCGGCTGGATCTCAGGTCTGCATCCCATATCGAAGCATCCAAGAGCTCGTGTGGTCGAATGATGGACACGTTGCTGTCACTCTCACGTACGCCCCAACGTTTCTCTCGCCGCCCATTCTATCCGATCGACCCGGGCAACCCATGAGGATGCGCCTGGAGGCATGCGATAGTAACCATGCCAAAGTATCCAAATTCTGCCTCGTGTATCACTTCAAGGTTTCGGGCAAACACTTAATACCGAATCAGGGCCACCACCTAGGGACTGACTTCCGTTCCGCCATCAATGGACTGAACGAGCAAGAAATTTTCTGGGTCACGCTTTATAAATTTCCCATCTACAGTGCTTCTCCACAAGATTCATATCCGGTTGCAGTTGAAAGGCTTAGGCGGGCTCTGACGGAGTACGAAGGCCAAAAAAGGTTGCCTTACGGCCTGCTGTTCAATCTCCAAGCGCTGGTGTACAGATCGTATCTTCATCCGACAACCGTGCTAGAGTTAGCCAAACGCCTGGCAGATATGTTCGAAATGACCAGGCGCTCAGGTCAGCGACAGGATCCCATCTCGGTTGATGCCTTCAAGGATCTCTTCAAAACCATCGACTGGCCGTCGCCGAGCCTATCAGGCTCAGAAGAGCTTGCCCAGTTCGAGGTCGACGGGATCATAGAACACTTGAAGGAAACGGAGAAGCGCATGCGTGAAGGCTACGCCATGCGGCCAAACGACGAGATTCCATCCGGTCTCACCAAGATCTATCGGGTACTGGTCACGCCCACCAGAATCGAACTTCATGGGCCTGAACTGGAAGCCAAGAACAGGATTCTTCGGAAATTCCCGGATGACCAAGACTACTTCCTTCGAGTCCAGTTCGGCGAAGAGGATGGACAGGACCTTTTTTTCAACTCGACAGTCTCCATGGACACCATATACCAGAGATTTAAAGACGTCTTGACCAATGGCATTTTAGTCGGTGGTCGGGTTTACAGATTTCTCGGTTTCTCCCACTCCTCCCTCCGAGCACATAGCCTTTGGCTATCGGCGCCCTTCTTTTTGAACGGTGATCTGAAAATTGCTGAAACCATTATTGAGGATTTGGGTGATTTCCGCAACATCAAGTCTCCAGCGCGACGTGCGGCACGCATAGGCCAGGCCTTTTCAGAGACACCATATTCCATATCGCTCAACGACCATGATATAGAAGTGGTACGACATAAAGACGTCCAGCGCAACGGTCGCGTGTTCAGTGATGGGGTTGGGAAAATATCGCAAGGTGCCCTAGAGGCAATTCATCGCGAGATTCCCGAATCCAAGGGCTATCCAAATTGCTTCCAGGTGCGATGGGCTGGAGCAAAGGGTATGTTGGCTCTCGATACCCGGCTCACTGGGAGGCAAATCTGTATCAGGGATTCTATGGAGAAGTTCCGCAGCCATGATCAGAAACATCTCGAGATATGCGACATGGCTTCGAAGCCAATTCCTCTGATGCTGAACCGTCAGATGATCAAGATTCTCGAGGATATGGGCGCCCCTGCCGAGTGGTTCATTCGGCTCCAAGAAAAGGAACTCCAACATCTTCGGGCAATCACGGATAGCGTTCATAACGTGGCGGCCTTCCTCAAGCTGCAGTGTGTCGGAGATTCTGTCCACCTTAGCCAGTTTCTCAAAGACGTGCACAAAATGAACATCGACTACCGAAAGGACCAGTTTCTTCGCGGCATTGTCGAAGCTGTCGTGCTCAGAGAGTTGCGCTTGCTCAAGCACAAGGCTAGAATCCCGGTTCCCCATGGCATTACTTTGTTTGGCGTCATGGACGAGACAGGCCTATTGCGCGAAGGGGAGGTGTACGTCACCTATGAAACCCTGGACGGTCGCTTTAAGGACCCTCCAGCAGCTGGCCCTGTTGTGGTGACCAGGTCTCCGGCGTTGCACCCAGGGGATATCCAGGTTGCCCGCAATGTCATTCCACCCGCGGGATCCCCCCTCCGAGAACTGAAAAACTGCATCGTGTTCAGCCAAAATGGTGGGCGTGACCTGCCCAGTCAGCTGTCGGGTGGTGACCTGGATGGCGACACTTTCAACGTTATTTGGGATCAGAGGATTGTTTCCAAACTCCAAACTTTCTCAGCGGCCGACTATCCACGCGTCCAGCCGCTGGAGTTGGACCGAGAGATTGAGTCAAAGGACATGGCCGACTTCTTCGTTGAGTTTATGAAGGCCGATCATCTTGGGGTAATCGCGGTTCGGCACATGATCCTCGCGGACGTACGCGATAAGGGGACTCTGGATGAAGACTGTCTTACCCTGGCAGCATTGCACTCCAAAGCGGTCGACTTCTCCAAGTCGGGCATCCATGTGAATATCAACGAGTTACCAAGGCCACCACCTTATCGGCCTGATTTGTAAGTGCAGATACACCTTCCTACTTTTGTTCACTGCTAATGATGAATGCCAGCCTTGTAAACGGGCCAGACATCAAAATCCATGACAAGTCCCAGATTGATATGGAAGAGCAGTACCTTAGGCAAGACAGCGATGATGAAGACGACAGACCGCGGTACAAATACTATGCATCGGAAAAGATTTTGGGACAGCTTTTCCGCGCTGTGGACGAAAAGAAGATATGGACCAAGCACATCAAGCTGGGAGTCCCACCGGGCGGCCCTTCATTCTGGAAAGAACTGGAAACATGCCTGCTGAAGCGTATCCGTCCTATCGGACAGGTGCGCTGGCAACACCGTCTTGATGAAGCCCGCCGAATCTGTCAATCGTAAGTCACGGGCCTTTCCTGGTCGCTCCTCATAGTTGCAACCAACTAACATCATGTTATCAGCTACGAAGACGCCATAAGGGACGCCATGGTGGAGTTTGCTGACTCTCCGACCCAGCCCCTCAAAGAGCTGGAAGTTGTCATGGGATTTATTCTGAACAAAAAGGGCATTCAGAGCAGGCGGCAGCGCGACAAGTCATCAAAGCTGCCGGACGCGTTCGCCCGTATAGCTAAAATGGTGACGAATGCATTGCGCCCCTCCTCTCCGCCTGAGGAAGCCACATCGGAACTCTACTCATTGGAGCTCTGCCTTGCCTGCTTTTATGTGGCATTTGACAAGAAAAGCCGACCCCAGGAACCTTGGAAGCGTCAGGTCGCTACAGAGCTTGAAAGTTTCCGCCTCGTGGCCAGTTCGACATTGCTTCTCGAGATCATGGAGCAGGAGAAGAGGATGAGGCTAAGGCATGCCGCTAGAGCCGGCGGATTCGTCGGCGTCCGGGGAGGAAGCCGCGTTGCAGGTCGGGGGGGTAGGGGAGGCCATCACCAGCCCATCCGTGTGGACGTCAACACGGCGGCTCATGCGACGACCCAACAAAATGCGTTTACCGGTGGCCCTCTATTCGATTCGGGCTCGCCAAGCAGTACGTCGGCCCCAATGACGCCGAGCTCTGGATCCAACTACACGTCCAGTAGTGGGCCGTTCACGCAAGATGCCATATCCAACGGCTCATCGGGCCTCTTCCAGGGCTACCAACAAGAACTGGGACATGCACAGACTGCTGCAGGAACGGCGGGCGCTTCGGGAGGCGGGCGGCCGAGTAATGCGGCGCCTGCAACCATGCCAGTTAAATTGACACCGGCGGAACTGATCGCGCAGTTTGCGGCTCAGCTTTCGCAGATGCAAATCCACCAGATGAAATAGGGTTTCTTAAGGCATTGCAGGCCGGCTGGGGTTGATGGATGGCGCGAGTCCAGCGCTTAGTGGAGGAAGCAGGAGTGTTTTGGACATGATGACCTTGACGAATCTCAATCGCTATTTCACATATGGTTTGGGTTTATAGCTTTATTTTTGCAATATAACGAGCACTTGAATACCTAGCCAGCTTGAGGTGTTGTTGACCGGAGTGGCACTTCCCCCGGCTGTTCCCCGGCACCCCGGATGTGTGTACCCCGCAATTGGCGACCTCCCCCACCAAAATCGCGGGCGACACCGGCGGAAAAATGCTTTGCCGCCAGCAGACCAAGAGCCGAAGCGCAGGCCCGGAGATGGCGGGCGGTTGCACCCATACGTATACATTCCGACGTCACTCCGATAATCGATCGTCCTCATGGCGCTTTTTGACGAGTTGAACGGTATTTGGATGTCTCATATCTCACAAATCTCAACAATGTCAGTAGGCGACTGAGTGATCTTTTCCCATTTCATTGCAGATATTCCGGTGTAAGTAAATCATCACCAAGCACTTCCTCAGCGCCCCCGACTTACATAACAGGCCCACAGCGGGAGTTAACATCGGGTCTTAGCGGGTTTGCTCCACCAAGAACGGCGTCCAGACGTCAACCCCATCATCAACAAAATCCACCGACTTCATTCTTCACAGGTATTACTTGTTCTTTCGATTTTCATCAAGTTCGATACCTCAAGAGAGAGAAATCAGCAAAAATGGCGGCAGCAAAGAACGGACCAGGAATGCTCTACGTGACGATGCAGCCCCAGGAGGGCCTCTCACTCGACCAATTCCACGAATGGTACAACAACGAGCACGGCCCGACCCGTCTGCGTCTTCCCCAGATCTTTTCGAACGGCCTGCGCTACCAGGCCACCGACGGCCAGCAGCCGCACTTCCTGGCCGCCTACGACGTGACCGACATGGCCCATCTTGAGACGCCTACCTACCTCGAGCTGCGCGCCAACCGGTCTCCCCGCGAGGCCGAGACCATCGGCCAGGTCAAGGTCGACCGCTTCTTCTTCGACCTTATCTGTGCCCAGGAGCATCCGTCCTTCAAGCCGGCCGAGCAGTGCACTGACGCTGAAGCAGAGGGCCGCGTCCTGGTGGCTGTCGACGTCTCGCTCAACACGGCCAACGCGCCCGACGCCGCCAAGAAGGTCATCCAGTGGTACGAGGAGGAGCACATCCCCATGCTCTCCAAGATCCCCGGCTGGCTGCGCAGCCGTGTGTTGCGGACGCCTTCTGCCATCGAGGGTTCCAACGCCGGTGAAACCAAGATCGTCACCCTCCACGAGTACGCGCCCCAAAACGGCCTCGGCGGCCCCGAGCACAAGGCCTCCATGGACACCCCCTGGCGCACCGAGGTTTTTGACAAGTACATCACCGCCAAGGGCCGAAGGACTTACTCGCTCTTCTACGTCTTCGGCCCCGCCCCCCGCGACCTGGAGCACCTCTCCCGCTTGCCATCCTCCAAGGCCTTTTCCGCGCTCGCTCCCCGCCTGACCACCACCGCCGGCTCCGAGGGACCCATTATCTCGTCCTACATCACCACCCCCCACGACGGCCTCGTGATCCCCTACCAGCTGGAAGGTAACCCCTCGCCCACTGCGCCCACCATCGCCTTCTCCAACTCGCTCCTCACCTCCTTGCACATGTGGGACCCCGTCGTCTCCATCCTCAAGCGCGAGCGTCCCGACCTGCGCATCCTCCGGTACGATACCCGCGGCCGGCACTCCATTCCCTCGCCTCCCCAACCCGCCACCCTCGACCTGTTGGCAGACGACCTGGCCAGCCTGCTGGACGCCCTCCGCATCGAAAAGCTGCAAACCCTCGTGGGCGTCTCCATGGGCGGCGCCACCACTCTCAACTTTGCCATCCGCCACCCTTCTCGTCTCAGCAAGTTCGTCGCATGCGACTTCAACGCCGCCTCATCCGACGCCAACACCCAGGCTTGGAAGGACCGCATCGTCATCGCCGAGTCTGATGGCGGCAAGGGACTTGCACAGAAATTGGCTGGTGTTACCGTCGAGAGGTGGTTCCACCCTGCCACCATGACCAAGAAGCCGGACACCGCAAAGTGGATGACGGAGATGGTTGCGGAAAACAACGTCGAAGGGTTCAGGTACTCTTGCCAGGCGCTGTGGGGATATGATTTGAAGGAGCAGATGAAGCAAGTAAAAGAGGTGGAGGGACTGTTCGTGGTTGGTGATCAAGATGGTAAGGGTGCGTTGGTTAAGGCCATGGATGGTTTCAAGGGACTTCTGGGCGAGAAGGGATGTGAGTTGAGGGTGGTGGATGAGGCGGGACATTTGCCCATGTCTGAGAGCCCGCAGGGGTTCTGGGACGCTGTGAGGGATTTTATTTGAGAAGATACACACCGAGAAGGGAAACTTGGAGCTGTGTGGGCGTGGATGATTAACGATAACTGAAATTAAATGAAATGGGAATTTGTTTGGAACTACAAGGTTATTATGATCAAGGAAACCAAAGGCATACTATCAATCGATACGTGCGTGGGTGTAACCATTTCAGGTTTTCAGGCGTTCGGGACGAACTAAATAATTCCCACCCCGAGGAGTAACCAGCTAACAAACAACTCAGCATTTGGATTGTAAACTCGTGTTGATCGCTACCTACAGATATATCATTGGATCCAAGTCTGCCTGCTGGCCTTGCCCACCCGTGAGGAATAAATATGCTGCGCTACATAAGGTAGCTTGTGATTTGTGAAATTGCAATTTGACTCAAGGTCAAGAAGAACAGTGCATGAAAATAGAATTGAGAACAAGGTTACAACAACCTGCTATGTATGGTAAGGGATGAATCAGTCCTTGTCAGCGCTGTGCGTCGTCAAAGTTGTAGAACCTCATGTCTTCGCCGTATAGCCAATAGCTAGGTACCGCGACACCGCACTCTTTCCACGCACGTTCCTCGATCTCCTTGAGGTTGATCCCGTGCTGAGTAAAAGACTGGAAGAGAAGTGTGTACGTGTCGAGAACGTATTTGATCCTCGTCAGGTGAAATCGACTTAGACGTGACAGTGCGAGTTCCCTAACCGATATGAAATAGTCGTAGTGCTGCAGAAGGTCGAAAACCTCATCCACATGATCTCGACAAAACTGATCCAGAAGGATTTGAAAGCTCATAGTTGGGTGCTGAATGAGCGCCGATTTTTGGAACCACCAACACAAACTTCCCAACGCCTCAGCGCCTTCATATTGTAGGACGAAGTGGCGCTTTGTTGATACTATGCTTAGCCATGAAGTGATAGTATGGGTAAAGATTGCGTCAAAAGCTTCAAAAATAATCATAAGATCTGCTCCGCTGTCAAGCAGGAAGTTGGCTATGCCCAGATGTCCTACTAAGACAGCCGTGCACAAAGGTGTCATTCCACGAATGTCGCGGGCTTCGATATCAGCTCCAAAATAGAGCAACACCCGTATAACATCCTTCTGCCCTGAATGTAGCCTTTCTGAACCAGAAGCTGCATGTAAAGGGGTCCAACCCCATTCATCAGTTGCCTTAATATTAGCACCTTTGTCAATCAACATCAGTGACATGTTCTCATTACTGCGGTAAGAGGCCATGTGCAAGGCAGTCCTGCCAAAATTGAATGTGGATTCGAGTTCCGCACCATTCTCCAGAAGAAGCCGTGCGGCTTGAGGGTCGCTGTCCTGGACCGCCACATGGAAAGCAGTTCGACCCTTAGCATCCGCGGCTTTGAGATCGGCGCCTTTGTCCAAAAGGAGTCGTACAGTTCTTTCATTCCAGCTCGTAGACCTCACGGCGCAATGTAGAGGAGTTTTGCCACGATAACGCCGATCAGGATACCTCAAACTAACCGCAGCGTTTATATCGGCGCCTCTATTTAGAGAGAGTTGCACGATTTCAGATACATCGCTTGAACGGCCATCAACAAGATAATGTAGAAGACCTCGACCGCCGATGCAATCCACTTCTTCCACGCAGGCCCCTCGACCTATTAGCAGCTGCAGAAGCTCTGAAGCACCTCTTTCAAGCGCCATTTCAAGCGCCATTTTAAGCGCCAGATGAGCACTTGTCCTCCCATTCTTGATGCGTGTCCGCAGAATGACATGACTTCCCCGAAAGCCAACTGTATCTAGAGGTTTGTCGCTTTCCGCACTGCTCGCTTCCACAATATCATCCCCATAATCCAACAGCATATTGATAGTCTGCTTTTGTCCTGCTCCGACTGCGCGATAAACCGCAAGGGCTATGTCGTGGAGTCGCTGTTCGATTGTATGCCCCTCGCATTTCTTCAAGACCATGTCGATGTAGTCATTATATCCCCAATGTGCGAGTCCCTCGAGCAGTGCGCAACCTGGCCAATCCTCCTTCCATGGCTGGTTCAAGAGGCGATTGTTGAGAAGAAAGAGTAGCATACGTTCATAACCAGATTGATCATTGTCAGCAAGATCTTGATGAGGATAATGAAGAGAATGAGGGCCAAACGGGCTCCAACCCGGAGAGTACATCCGCTCGATCGGCTGGGCGCCCATCCTTTCCGTTGCATTAGGAGGTAAGTGGCTTAGGAGCAACAACGCAATGTCATAACAGCCATGCGCAGCGGCAATCTGTACTGCTGGCCATTCACCACCTCCTCCATGCTGCTCAATCTCCATGTCAATTCCCGTTGCGAGAAGATCTTGCACAGCCGCATTAATGTTTAGATATGACGCAACTCGGAGGGGTGTTGAAAACATTTCCCGGCTACAGAGGACATACGAGTATCTCAGGGCTATAATATAATCGAATCCAGTTGCTCGAGGATCACAGATTGAGACTGCCGCCGTTCGAAACTCTGCATCCTCATCGACATTTCCGTTGCTCAGACGATAATGACTCCGCCAGGATGTAGCCGCATACATGTGGAAAGGAATAGTGTCCAATTCTCTAAATTTATGGTGAAGATCGTAGAAGCCATCCCTCCTGAGCATGTACAGATATTGTGCGCAAGCGTGAGCCAACTCGACGTGTGCTTGGGGGATAGAGATTGAAGATCGCCATTGTGTGTCAACGTTGTCCTGACAAAGGAGTACCGAGTTCTCAGCCTGGGGGTGTGATAAGAGAAACTCTCGGGCTGTTTGGTGGAAGAAGTAGACTTTATCTTTATAGAAGGAGACAAAGAGGCCACACAATTGACGGAGGCGCCCCCTGAAATCATCCTCGGATTCATGATCATCTTTCGGTAAAATACCGGCACGGACGTTGAGTGCGACCTTCATCTCGGCGACAGTCAACGGTCGTTCAGCCGCAATAATAAAAGATAGGGCTCTGCGAACGGTTGAATGCTCCGTCGATCTGCTTAGAAGCTTTTCGTATGCCTCGTTTACAGTCGTGGGCAACGTTCTGATAGCAGCTTCGATGCCGTCCGTCGTCTTTTTCAAAGACTGATACCGCAAGTCGTCAAAAAGAAGGGCTACCCAAAGATATGTGCGATGTTCAATTGCGAGCAGCATGTTGCGAAGTTTTCTCTTCAGATCAATGTGTATCTCGTTTTCTTTGGCAAACTCTTCCACACGATGTTCAATGACAAGGTTGACCTCTTTACTGATATCCTCGCATTGATCCTCGCCCAAAATGCGAACATATGACGGAACGGAATCTTTCAGGCGGCCAAATTGGGAGGTAATGGATTTATAAGGGCGGGTCGTGAAGAGAAACTTGGCGTTGACTGACTTTGCCATGCTTTTTCGAAGATATGGGATCAAGAAATGTTCGAGGTCAGAGGGATCACACTCATCGAGCGCGTCCATGACAACTGTAATGGGACCAGCTTCAGGATCGCACACAGCCTGCCAAAAAATGGTCCAAAGCGACGAAGGGGTATTGACAAGGCCCTTGTGATCTTTTAGGAGTCGATCCATGGCATGCTTCTTGAGCAATGTCGGACTTTTAGTAAAGAGCTGATGAAGGATGGCGCATAATGCTTGATGGATCTTGGTTTGATGGGGTTCTTTGAAGAAAAAGTAGCAAATAGTGGCTGACTTCCGTGGAAGATGGTGATCCACCAAGTACTTGGTCAGAACGGATTTTCCACATCCGGGGTCTGCTGTAATCAGGAGAGGCCCAGAATCTTGTTCCATCCACTGGCAAAAGCTGGGCTGTCGAACAACCCAGTGGCAAGTACCTTCCACGTGGTCCTCAACTCTATCCTTGGTCGTTTCGTAGGTATCCGTGACGGTTAAGCGTAGATACGCAAGACACTTTATTTCCTCATCCGACATCTTCTGCTTGTCCTTCCGCTGTGCTTCAGCTTGCTGGAACTTGGACTGCTCGGTGACGGCTGCCAAAATTTCGTGTTCGGTGTGCAACTGTTTTTCGGTCGTGTTGGCGATCTTTGTTGTGGTGTCGCGTAAGGGTAGCAAAAGCTTTTCCAAGTTTGCGGCGTGCTGTTTGCTCAAGTCGTTGCGCTTTTTGGCTTCTAGAAGGAGAGCAGAGCTGGTGACTTGCTCCAGATCTTGGTTCAATAGAGCTTCAGCCTTCTCGATGTTGGCCTGCAACTCCTTCCACGCGTTTGGGTTGAAGGTCTCTTTGACGAACGTCTTGGCAGTACGTTCATGGAGCCGTAGAGCTGTGCGAATCTGAAACTCCAGCAGGGTGCTGTAGAGTGTCTCAAAACGCTTCTCTATCGCCGCCCTTAAAAACGGATTCAAGTGGCCGTCCCGTTCGAAGACCAACGGCTCGAGGGCGGAGTAGTGGTCCATCCTGTGAATGGTATATGTGAAGCCTTCGCGGTTGGCCTCCTCAGCGTCGACATGATTGGTGAGGAGTGGGAGAACCAGACATACGGCGGCCCAGGCTACTGATGCTTCGGGGGACGCGCTCACGGCTTGGGTAATGAATCCTTTGATCGAGCTGAGGAACTCTGCCGTGCTTGCAAGGGCGCTGCTGTCCACACATCCCGCCACCCTCCCGTCAGTCCTCCTCAGCCCTTGGTCGATGATCTTGTCCAGTTGAAGACGGCGAAGTCGAGGTGAATCATTAGGAAGGGGCGTCGTTGGCTCGGGCGACTTTCGTGACTCTGGGTGGTAGACATAATTAGAGGCAGGATCTTAGGTTCCCAGTCAGTACCATGGCCACAAACCTACAGGAAAAGCGGGGAAGGGCAGGAAGTTCATACCAGATGACTGGACTTCTCTTGAAACCAGAGTCTCATATTCTTCCAGCAGTTGAGCATTGTCCTTGCGCAGCGTGTCATAGGCGCGGTCCCAAAGTGATGGCTTATAGGATGGGCTGTCGGCTGCGCATGTGTCGACTGCTGGGCATTTAGCATCTATTTTCGTGGGGTTGCTAGTCGATGGTCGCTGTCCTGGTTGTGGTTCGGGAGAAGGTTCCTCAGTTCCGCACTCAGTTCCTTTGCACACAATTTTGTCGGGCGGTAGACGTGATTGTGCCTTCTTCTCCAGCTTTTCATGCTTCCGTTGCCGCAGTTTACTGAAGAGCCTGGTCGTTGTTGCCGTTTCAGCGTCGAAGTTGGAAGGCTTGGCATCCCCTGCTGCAGGATGTGCGGCTTCCCGCCGTAACAACTTTCGGACATCTCTCAGACCCATCGTGTCCTTGTGATGGAAGTCACAGCCCTCTGAGGCCTTTGAGGAAGGAGCGTTTCAAGAGACTGACGGCAAAGCTGTAAAGAAAACCAAAGACGCAGGCAACGCCTTACGAGCCAAGGGGCAAGACCCAAAGGCAAGAGGACGCCTTCCCCGGTCCGTCATCTTCCTCCTCTCGATACGACGTTGAGAATGCATCCTACGAGCGGGGCAACGCTCCCATCAAATCACCGCCGCCTTCAAACATCATTGGTGCCCAAATGATGTAGCGTCACTACCGTGTGGCTTCGTTCTTTAAGCGCCAACTTAACAGAGTGCAACTGCCTATCAGAACAGAATAAATCGCGGAACCAGAACGGTAACCTGCAGCGGCAGCCAGCACCGGTTCCCAACTTCCTCCCAGCACTGTGTCGATTGACCCTGGCTTGCCTGGCCGAATTATCTTGCCTGCAGTGCCTCCTGGTAGTGGTGGTTCGAGCACATCGAAGCAATAGACAAACTCAAATTGAGTTGTACTTGCCCGTGAATCCCAAACACGTCCCTGCATGGTAAGCACCATTGGCAGAAACGGGTATGTCCATCGCAGACTCGCTCCATCAGCTGTTGTCATGTCCCAGACACACGCAAAAAAAAAAAGAAAAAAAAAAGGAAAGTCCCGATTATTCTTCACTCTGCCAGAGGAGAGCGGCCTCATCCGTGATATCCAATGAGTTTTTAGCATCAGAGTGTTCTCGGGCACCCCCGAATTTAACATGGTGTCGTCTGTTCTTTTCCAGCTTCCTCAGCTCATCAAAGAACAGTCTGAGTCAACAAGGCAAGGCTTTGCAAGCGGCCCCTGGAAGTCCACCTCACATGGCGGTCTTGAAGTGGCACTTCTTCTGGTTCAAACCACTCCCGTTTACAGGCCCATTTTTGTCATTGACGGTATTCCGGCGTCGAGTTTCACATCCTTGTTTCGCTATGCTTCTTTAGCAGATCCACAATCAACCCATTTGAGACCAGACGAAGACGCTGGACAGCGTCTTGGTTTTGTATGGCAGAATATTTTCCTTTTACCTAGTCGGTCAGTCAGCTGATACCTTCGGCTCGGGGTCTTCAGCACCTCCTGTTATGTCGAGAGGCCTGCATGTGTTCCTGTATCCAACCAAGAAAAAATTGGGTGAGATCAAGGGGCGTCAAGGCGAAGATAAAAGAAGAAAAAAAGGTTCTTATTCTCGCGGAAAAGCTATAATAGAGCTGTCAGACATTACCTACTCTCCTTCCTCGCCAAACAGCCAACTAATCGGTACCACAACGCCATACTTCTTCCACTCGAGTTCCTCGAGATCGATGCCGTGCTCAGCAAGTAACTGGAAGATCGCCTCATACTTTCCCACAACTCGCCGCTCGAAATTTTTTAACTGTTTCTTATATTGCCGAGATTTTTTTCGCCTGACGCCATTGGAACCTCCTAACCCCTTGAAAATTGGTTTCCGTTTTGCAAAACCATTCTCCAGGTTTAGCGAGTAGTCGTGAACCAGATCAGCAATTGCGGTTTCATCATTCCAAACGACCTGATTCAGAAGGGTCTCTGTCGTTGTGTCCTTTGCTCGGACACTGGCGGCTTGTTCAAGGAGCCATCGGATGGTCGTCAAGGGGCTCAAGCGTCTTAGATCCCCTTTCGACTCTGAAGCTAGCATCCATTCCTTGACACTTGCAGATAGTATGACGCCGAAATCATCAAGAATATCCTGAATATTGGCTCCATGGTCAAGCAGCAGCTTCATCACATCTACATGTCCATTCCGGGCGGCTGTTTTCAGGGGGGTGAGGCCCTGAGCCTGTGTGACCTCCCAGCGCGCTCCCGCCTCCAGCAGCATCCGTACTATACCAGAGTGTCCTTTCGAAGCAGCAAGATATAAAGCAGTCTCTCCTATATAATCTGCCAACTCAGTTTGGGCGCCACGATCGAGTAATAATTGCACAATACTTTTTCGTCGGTGTATTGCAGCCATGTGTAGCGGTGTTCGGGAAGCGTCATCGACGGCGTCAATATCAGCGCCCCGATCAACAAGTAGGCGTGCTATTGGATGACCAGAATTGTACCGGGATACCAACTGAAGAGGTGTTTCTCCGCGACTTGTCCCTAATTCTATGTTGGCACCTCGGTCCAACAAAAGGGTTATGATGAGCGTACGTCTGTACCAAACGGCGCACATCAGTGGGGTATGCCACACCGTCGAATAGGGTTGGAGCGTGAACGAATTTATAAGTTCCTGAAGACCGTTGTCCAGCAGTAGCGATACGTTACCCGGTATATTGCTGTGTATAGCACTTTGTAACAGCCGAACACCAAGTTCTTTCCTGGTGGAGGTATTTTTCAACAGCCCATGGGAAACCAACAATATCAGCGCAGGTTGCGACGGCGGTCTAAGTTTAGCAGTGTCGAAGGGAACACATGCTCTTTCGATATATGGAAAAGGATTCATTCCCAACTCTTCCGCAGCATGAGGGAATGTATTGAGCAGATTTTTGAGAACTTTGTACTCATGCCCTGGTGAATTTAGATAGCCTGCCATAATGGCCAATTGGATTGACGGCCACCGCCCGTCATCACGCTCTCTCTCAACGTCAAGATGGTCGAGACGGAGTAGCCAAGTGACAGTTGTCTCTGAATTGCAGTTCGACGCTACTTGAAGAGGTGAATCATATTTGCAGAGACTCCTCCACTCTTCGAAGATCCGAACCATGTTAGAAGTAGCCGCGAGTCCCTCAGAATGCACCTTACATCGAGGCAGTAAACGTCCCACCACGCCGTCGCACGGTATGTCGCCAGCATCTTCAAGATGGCGGAGCCAGTGTAAGGCTGAATAGTCCCAAAATAAATCACGATTTGTGACACCATCTGGTCCTTTAAGTAGACTACCGTCTCCGTCCGTGAGCTTCATATAGACAACGCAACAGCTGAGGAGTTCATGATGTGCTTCTGGCATGCGGAAGGTGTTTTTCCATACTGGCTGATCCGAACGTTTTGGCTGGTCGTCGGCATTGGTTGCAGAGAGCAGGAACTCTCGGGCTGTTTGGTGCAAGAAATAAACATTGCCATGGTGGACGGAAATGAACAATCCGCAACTACTTCTCAGACGTTTCTCAAAGTCGACATCATCCTCGTCCAGTTCTTCGAGCGATTCCAACGTAGGGTCAATGTTAACGGCGATGTTCATCTCCGAGACGGTCAACGGTCGATAAGCGGCAAGTATGATGTATAGGGCTTTTCGAGCCATTGCCTGGTCCCTCGACCTGCTGAGAATCCGCTCGTACGCTTCGTTAACGTTCCTGGGAAGGTTTTTCATGGCATCGACAACCCCTTTTGGTGTCTTCTTGAGATTTGCGTCCTCCAAGTAGTCGAATACTAGATAAATCCAAAGATATGTGCGATGCTCAATGGCAAGTAGTTGGTCCTGGAGTGCTTCTTTGACATTGGGCCGAAGTTTCTGCTTGCTGGCAAACTGCTCGACTCGAACCCTGATAACGTGGTTGATCTCCTCACTGATCATATCGGAACTTGCTTCTCCAGGAATCCGAACGTAGGGAAGCCAGTTAGTAAGAGCGTGGAACTCGTCCACGATGTGGTCGTAGGGGCGGCTAGTGAGGAGGATTTTGAGCCTGCCTGGCCCGGAGCTATATGGCCAGTTCGAGCGAAACAGATTGCTAACCCTGCGTAATAGATCCCGGCACTCAATTTCGATGCATTCGTCCATAGCGTCCAGTACCAAGATGATTGGACCTGCATCCTTGTCTTGTACAGCTTGCGCAAGTACTTTCCACAAGGAATCCGTCGAGTTGATGATACCTCTGCCATCTTCTTCGCATTGTTTCATAGCATGTTTGACGAGATGCCTCCTTTGGGAAAACAACTGATGAAGAAGAGCGCAGAGTGCCTGTCGGGCGCTATTCTGATCGCCGTCTTTAAAGAAGAAGTAACAGACAGCGGCGGAACTTGTACTCGGAGCCTCTGGGAAAAAGCCATCGACAAGATACTTTGACAAGACAGACTTTCCGCATCCAGGGTCTGCCGATATCAGAAGCGGTCCCGACTCTGCAGCTAGCCATGTTTGGAAGTTTTGATGTTGAAGGACCCATTTGCAAGTGTTTGCCACTCTGTCCTCAACACGGCTCTTATACCATTCGTAGGTGACGTCCTTGCTGTTTTTGGTGAGACGGAAAAGTTGCAGACATTCTTTTTCCTTTTCAGTCACAAGTTTGTGAATGTCTTCTGCAACATCCCGAATGATACTCTGCAATCCCATCGATGACTTGTTTTGATCAGCCATTGCTAGTGAATGCTTAGCTGATGTGTTGATGTTGTGGATATTTTGCAGGTCCCGATTGAAGATGCTTTCCTGTTTAGTAATGGCTTCAATGATTTCCGTCCAAATGACGGGCGAGCAGACATCTTCCAAGTAGCGTTTCCACCCCTGTCGATGAAATCGAAGGACAGTCCGAATCTGGAACTCGAGCATGTGGCGATACAGAGTCACAAAGTGATTCTCAACTTCCGCCATCAGAGCGGGTGAAGTAGAGGATCCTCCACCATGCCGAAGTATCTGCCGTTCCATTGCGGACCAGAAGCTCATCCGAGAAGCGACAATCACGAATCCGTCCTTGTTAGCTTCGTCGGCGATGGTGGGATTTGTAAGGAGGGGAAGTATAATGCACACCCCTGCCCATGCCATGGAAGCTTCGGGGGACCCCTTGACAGCCTGCTCAATGAATTCTTTGACCGCGATGGCCAGCTTGGCAGCTTGGTCAATCTTCTCCCGCGGTATGAAGTCTCGGTTAGGCTTCTTCTCCGGGTCAAAGCCATTTAAGCCCCTCGCAATCATTGTATCGAGTTGTGACTTCCGTGCAAATTGACGGTTTTGAGCTAATTGATCGTTTACCGACGGTTCGGAAATATTGATATATGTCTTCACGGCTTTTGAGTCTTGAGAGCACGGTTAGTACATCTTTGAGACGTAAAAAGGGTTTCATACATACCTGGGTGGTATTTCTTGAGCTCTTTTTCCAGCAGCGAGTCATACTCCTTGACCAAGTCCGGGTGGCTTTCTTGAAGGGCATTGTATGCGCGGTCCCATAGGGAAAGACCCGGGGTATCCTCGGAAGTTTCATTTTTGACAGGTCTACGTGATGGACCATGCTCAAAATCTGTGCTGGTTTCACTTGCGCTCGCGGAGATGGGTTCATCGCCGAGCTGGGAAGTTGATGCTGTTGGGTTATTGACAAGTGGGCTAGCCCGACTTTGCTGGTGGACGGCGGGACTATCGCATAGAGCTGGAAGAACATCATCTTTATGAACTTCAGTATTCAGACCGATCACTGAGCCCGCGACTGCGACGCATTGCTCCTGGTCTGTAAGAGAACTCGCTACCCGATTCTGGGAGTCAATTTCTGTGGTTTCGCCGGAGATTAGGTGCGCCCGTCGGTGATCGAGAACGCTAGATTGACGGATTTGTTGCTCGGCGACGGCGACGGCGACGGGCGCCGTAACCAGGTGTTTCTTCTTGCCAGTTATTCTGTTGATGAAGCCTCTAAAGCCACGAGAAGTATTGTGCTCGAGCGGGGGATCATCGGCTTCCCGTCGAGCACGATTCTGGTGAATGTGGCTCATTTCCAGGAGTGTGAATCTCCAGGTTGTAATGTTAAAAGTCGAGCCGTTTGTGGGATAACAGGACTGGCGTTGTAGGATCGGATGAGCAAAGGAAGTCAGTTGAAGCAGCTTCGGCAGCTACCAGAAGTGGGATGTTCAGAGGTGAGCGAGAGCTCGAGGTGTGATAGGTACCCGTTGGGGAGGTACCTACGTATTCGTTTCAGGGAAAGGTTGCACTCCTGCCGAAGCGCATCGTGGGATGTAACCGACGTGATTGGGTGAACAATGAAGAAGGCTATTCACTCCTATCCGAGAGGAGTTGAACTGTATCTGACAGTCATTTCAGAATCGGAGGCAACATTAGGGCGCCCCTCCATTTGGGCTTCGCCTGGGTAAATATAAACGGTTTGCACTGTTGTCTGGGGACCTGCGTTGTTCTGGGCCCGTCCTGTATTGTCAACGCCCAAGTCCACCGTAGACTCCGGGGACGACATCGATGAGGTCTCGAGTAGCCGAAAAATCTCCTTATATCCTGTGGGCACAAAACCCAGGCGGGCGAATGTCTTCTTTCCCGCAGGCGTTGCCGTGAGTGCTGTTCATCAGGGGGCCAACCCGTCAGTCATGATATCCCTCCCCAATGAATTGAATTAGCAGAGCGTTCAAACTCACCAGAGAATCCCAAAACATACCACCTCCTCTCCGCCACCTCAGCACTGGCTGTCTCGACCCTCCTCTGGACCTCCTCCAATGCCATATCCGCAAATCGCATTTTGCCGTCTTCACAGCCTCGCACTGTCAACGATGCAGGCCGCGCACCAGTCTTCTTCAAGGCGTCCTCGGCGTCCCATGCAGCGAAGCGTTCAATGTGGAACACATGCAACCCAACCTCCACAGGCGCCTGCAGGTGCTGCAGCTCTTTCCCCGCGCCCGCGAACATCTCTTCAGCATCAACATCCACCTCCTTGATCTTGCCCACCAGCAAATCCTTCCAGTACTTCTTCACAAGAGGAAGAACGATGATGACGCCCAGTGATTTTTCCGAGTCATCGTTGCTGGTACTGAAGCAGATGGACAGCTCGGGACAGGCGTCTCTCCAACTTTGCAGGCGCTCGTAGGTCAACGGCGCCGGGTACATCTCCTGGTCGGAGGCGTAGATGGTGCGGAGGAGGGCGTCGCTGATTCGACTGGTGTGGAGGGGGCTGTGTATGGTCATTGTGGCGGAGATCGTGGCGGAGGGGGCCTAAGTCTAGAGGGAACGGGATAGAACAGTGACTGCGATAATGTGAGGTGAAGAAGTGAAGACTGCAGGAGACACGGCGATTGAGGTGATCGTTGAAGATGCGCTCCAGGGCAAGTCTTTGCGGACCAGTTGATGGCTGTTGAGAAGTCACAAGATCTGCTGAAGCTTTGAGAATTGTGGAAACCCGCTGAATGGGGGAAAAACAGCCGGCAGGCAGCAAATTGAAGACGATTGACACAAGGAAGGAGCGACAGTGACAACTTGAAGTAAAGAAATTGCGTCTGTGATGTCTCGTGGAAGGCGCAGTCGCTGTTTCGTCAAAAATGCCCAGTCAGCCAGGGCACCTGCCAGCGCTTTCAGAGGACGTGAACCAGATACCGCTAGCAGAAGTTCATGTAAATGAGCGGCAAATCTGTTAGCAGACTAGCAGAGAAGCTGCCCCGAAGCGGCGGTGGAACTGTCTGCAACTGCCCTGGAAAAACAAAACTGCAGGCCCAGACTCTCGCAACAATAGAAAACAAAACTCACACCCATCTCCAAAGCTCATTGTGCAAAACCGACGTCACCACAAACGACAAAGAAAGAAAAAAGTCCAGCAGCAAATACGCACAACGAGACATGAAAGAGGAAGATGCAAAAAAAGATGATGTTGCCCATGAAGGAACATCGGGAATTGAGCCCGACGTGGGGGTCGAACCCACAACCTTGAGATTAAGAGTCTCACGCTCTACCGATTGAGCTAGCCGGGCAGCGGAATGCTGCCATTGGTTGATTATCAGCTTCAGGTCCTGCCCATATATAGTAGACGCCACCCTCTTTCCTAACCGTCACCCCTGATGAAGAAACACCTCAAGCAAAGATGGTCACTCGTTGTTTCAACAATCAAAAAGTGCCAGTAAAGTCTTCAAAAATCGTCCTCTGATCTAAGTTCTTTACTCAGGGATGTTCCGTTAATGCTTCTTCTTTTCTTTTTTTTTTTTTTTTTTTTTTTTCCTGCAACGGTAGCCGCAATCGCCTATCCGCATCCCTGAACACCACAAGCCCGAACACACAACCGCGCCCATCTGCGAGGCTCAGAACACAGGGGCTATCTATCTTCCGATACCTATCCCGAGGCATCGGTAGAGGTACTCAATTACCTCCACGAAAGGAAGGGATCCACACACACCAACCCGATCCGATGCGGAAGTGAAGCACGACATGAACATCACGCAGGTCCCGAACCCAAAAGAGACTACGTTGGCCGTAAATTGCATGCCACTTTTTGTATCTGTGGTGCTGAGTCCATTAGGTTTCAAGTTAACTCAAGGCGCTGTCACGGGTAGGAGCTCGAACAGCTTATGATCCAGGAAATGGATGCATATTGTAAGGGGTAGAAGAAGGAGTGTATTAATCACCAGGCCTGAGTGATCTTGATAAGCTACTTGAGAACAGAAAACAGAAAGGCAAGATCGTAACAGGGAGAGTCTTGCAAGGAAAAAGAAAAGCGGAAATCATCCATCCATCCGTCATCCATCCATCAGCTCATTATCGTTTTCCACCTCACGATCCACAGTCACCAAACCCCGCCGTTTTCGCTTTTTGGATCCTCCCAAAAACCCAAAAAGTCATCGAACCGAATCCCAGGATTATCAGCTTCGTCGTCCAGGCGGCGATTGTTGTCCTGCCAGTCTCAACAGAAGGGGGCTCCTTGCTGCAGAAGGGCTGCTGGACTGGCAGCATTGCATCAGCATTGTACCTAGCCTAGACTTTGCGTCGCCGTTGTTGGGACTTAGACGAGGCACTGGACATTGCCGACGAAGATCAAGCTGTTGCCGTTCTGTATGGAGAAGAAAAGGAGCAAAGGTCAGTATATGTGAACTGTGCTTGGTAGACATGGAGTACTAGGCAATGAGAATGCACCTAGAGATGTGGAGTAAAGGGAAGAAATACTTACGTTGACGGCATTACCCGTGCAGCACTTGACGTTGTTGCTGCACTGGCCACCGATGGCACCGACAGTGCAGGAGAGCAAGGCGTTGACGTTGACGCCGAGAAGGCCAGCAATGACTGTAGCGATGGGGCCGCTCGGGGGCTGGGTGTTGCAGCAGTAGGGCTTGTAGTCGCCGCTGCAGGTCGAGGGAGTGATGTTCGTGCGGGCAACGACCTCAGCCGGAGCCGCGGCGGCGGTCATGGCGAGGGTGAGGAAGGTGACGACGCTGGAGAACTGCATTTTGACTGTTTGGTGGTGCTTTTGAAGAAGCTGGTGGTTTTGGGTTTGAAGATGGTTTGAAAGCGGGTTTGAAGGCTGAAAGGCTGTTGCTTGTCTGTGGACTGAAGATGCTGATGCTGATGAGGATGAGAATTGTGACCCCAAGACGGACGAGAGAGCACGTTCTTATAGATTTTCGGACCTCACTCCAAACGCTGAGATAGAAGACATCGCCGATCAAACTTGTCCAAGTTCTTCGGTCTTCTCGGCTCTCCGTCCTCGCTTCCGCCGTGGCTTGGTGTTGTTGTCGTGTTGATTCGTCGACACTCGTCATTTCCAAGTCTGGCATCCGACCTCACACTCACCGGGACCCAATGGACCCAGATTCCCCAGGTTGTGAATCAAGGAATGTCACAAGAGGATCATACTGTTGACTCCGAAAGGGAAAAAGTAAGGAGTAGGCGGCGCAGAGCCTCCGTCAGTTTGTTGGAAATTGGACCACGGTAACCAACATCATGGCTACAGAATTTGGAAAGAAGAATGTCGATCTTTTGACTAGTGAATGTTTGCCACAGCCGGACGGGAGACATACCATGTTTTAGTCCATACCTCAACTAAACACTGATTTCTGAACTACGCGGTCAGAAGTGCATGAGTGAGGGAGGTGGCTCTAACCGGCGTGGGGAGAGCCTCATCAGGGGTGGTGTTCAGTCTCGTGTTCTGAAGTCTTAGATATGGACCTCTCGTAATTAGGACATCTTGGGAAGCAGTGCATACCCAGTGTCTGGAGATTCGAACTGTCAGACGCGGGGATCGTGCAACATAGATTCATGGTACGCCGGCACCCAATCTCCTGTGAAGAGAGCGCCAGTTCTATGGAAGTGATCTTCGCGATAATCAAGGGGGGTCATCAGCCGTGACCAAAACGGTAATGGGTGACTGATTGTGTGCTGGGCGATGTTGACACGTACAGCAGCTACCGTTCCTTCGAATCGTGAAGTAGCTCTACCAAAAGCGGTTAGGAGAGGCATCGTGAGAGACGGTGACATACTACCTTACCAACGACACTTCAAGTTCGTTGTCAAGTCTAGAGATAACAACCAATGACCGAGAGTTGAACCAGTGAGTTTGCCGGACCTGGACGGCAAACTGCAGCTCGGAAGGAACTGGCCGATGGTCAAGCGATTCTTGTTCTTTCCAAGTTTTGAGCCTAACAGGAAGTGGAAGGGAAGGGATCCAGAGAGAGCAGTGTCTAGCGGAGAAGGAACAGACGGCCTTACCCGCTTCCCGCTAAGACCGACAGGGGCACGAAAAACTGTCAGTTTGTTCATCATCATGTCCCAACAATTGAATCGAAGAGTGCAAGGGAATGAATGCAAGAACTGAATCATATCGGCAGTGTGAAATGACCCGGCGAAGAATCTGCAGTACTTTCCCCAAAGTCTGCAAAGGAACTTGCTGTCTTTGACCCTGATCACTCGCCCAAAAGAGGAGTGCCCAGTACACCCGCAGTCTGAGTTTGCAACTCATGATAATGATGACAGTGGAACACCGAGGAATACCGACATCGTAGAAATGGGAGCCTCAGACATGCTGGTACGTAACCGTTTACCGGTTTATGGGGCTCGGGTAACACAACCGTTTATAGTTTTCAGCCGCTCCAATGCCAATCGTGAAACCGGCGTACCGCCTCTTGGCTGCGCATGGGAACGCCAGTCATCATATCATTCGTCAGGACCGTTGTTTTCCGTGCATGACTACAGCTGTCGCAGCTGAAAATGACATGACATGACATTGGTGCAACCAATGACCCTTCCCTCTTTTCTTTTTCCTTCAAACTTCTGATCTCAATTCCCCATGTGGTCAAGATCGACCCGTCATCGACCTGTTGGACAGATGAGAGAAGCTTATCCAGATCCAGGATGCAACCATGCAAAGGCACCGTGTTTGACTGGATTTCCACATGGCCCATTCTGTGAACAAACTTTTCCTCTCCCACGAAGTCCCAACATGAATTTTGGCCATTGTATTTGCACAAATCTATGCACTCTTCAGGGGCCCTTCAAGGAGAGGCGGCCTATGGAGCCAAGACTCGACGGCGCCAAGGCGAATGGACTGTCATGAGTTGGGCAACCAACCAATTCGAGAGTACGGCCAGTGCAAGAGCCAAAAGTCATACGACGATGCATACAACCATGATTGCCATGGTCGCACAGCGTCCAGACAGTATCCGAATCCACCATAATCTTCTCGCGTCACACACCACGCACGCCAGGAAACCCGTGTCCGTCCAGGTCATTCAATATCTGCTGTTTCTGGCTTGGTGTCCGGAGCAAGCCTCCGGTGAAGTTGCTAGGCAGGATTCCGATGACAACATTTCTACCGAAGACTCTTCTTCCGTGGTTGAGATTACCTTGACAGCCTGCACAAATCAAGGAAAACAAAATGGTGGTGGGAAATGGCCGAGTAAGTATCCCGTGGCCGCGGAGTTGAGCTTTCCATCTTGATGTTCCCGACCACAGTCCGGAAGAGAGGGATGAGCCTACCAACGTTTTCCTCTGTCTTCGTGGCCGTGCTAGGTTCAACGAGGCATCGGCCAAAAGGCTCGCAAGAAGAATGTTGTCATCTTCTGTGAACCCGGCCTTGCACTCTGAGTCATTTCGGCTCGTCGCATTGTGGTCCGTACGTGGTCACCGCAGGTATTGGGTACAGGTAGTGTGCGGACGCATTCGCTTCAAGTCTTGGGGTCCCGGCAGTACCGCGGACCCGACTCGACGTGCTGTCCGACTCCAAGATCTTGTCTCACTGTTCCACAACAGACAGCAATCGTCCCACCACCTTTTGTCCGTTGCCTTTTTCGGACAAAGGATTCGACAGGACACAGAAAGCCAAACTCTCCTCTCCTGATCGAGACGCTGGTCGTTCTTTGGAGTGTCGGCAGCGAAAACGACGCATAATCAGACTTGTAGCGCCTGAATCGCTCTCCCAGTTTTGCACCATACCTGCCATTACCTCCTTCATTCAAGGCCCAACCAGCCGTGCCGTCAGTAATGGACAAGCATCATGAGACGGACAGCCATGGTCGTACGCCTCCTTGACAGATGGGCCATTCGCGCACGTTCAATCCGGTCTCTCAAGCCACCAGTGTTATATGATCCTTTTAGGAATGTTGTTCATGATGATGATGAGCCACCCCCTTTTCTCAGAATGCGTTGTCATGCCGGCCGTGCTTCAGACTTGGAAGCCTGGGATGCTGATCAAGTTTTCCTGCGTTCAGATGTGCATCGGGGCATCGGAATCTCGTTCAGCCTGCAACTCTCGCTCCAGAAAATGAGGGAGGAGTTTTGGGGTGGCCTCGCAGCATAAGAGGTCTTGGGTAGGTAGGTATGACAGGACCTGCTTCAACCAGCATTCCGGAACGAGTCAATGACATCCCCGAGGAGATATCTCGCGCATGTGAAATCTCCAACGACCATCCTCCGCGCCTCAGCCGTTCACTGTCTCGGGAATGGCCTCCAGCGGCTGGCTGTCAAAGTCAAACCAATATTCTGAACCGCCAACGTCATGTATGTCTCGACAAGTTGGCAGTCGAGGTTGTACATGACGGCGATGCTTATTAACGGTTTCTAAGCGTTGCCGTTGCTTTCTTCAGCCTTGAAGGGGCGAGTTTGGGCGAGAATACCGGGTTTTCGGGAGACGAGTTGAGGAGAGGTGTAAAGAAGGGACGGGAAGCGGGCGGCGAACGCGGGCGGCGAACGCGGGCGCGTGCGCAGCCGGAAGAAGAAAACAAAGTTGTGTTATTAGCGGGTGATTCGCTATTTTTGTCGCTTAATAACCAAAAACAATCCCTCTTCCCATCACAAGCAGCCCAGGTCCAGAGCATAAGGGCGTGTTCGGTGCACGCGGAAATGGCTTTCTGAAATGGAAATCGGGAACCTGAGGGGTGGTGGTCCGTGTGCGGTATACATCAATGCTTGAAAGTTTATCAGTACGATTCTCGTGACAGAGGGGTGCAAAACTTCACAACAAAACAACGGGATAACCACATTCAAAGGAGAAAATTAGAGAGCAGGTATGAAACGGGCAAATGCGTCAGGTAGATACCAGCTTCTTGCATGAAAATTGGTAGTATGTTGGTTGAGTTGCGAAGAGTACCCCGTCCGGTCGGACTTGCCAGACTTCTCCCGAGTCTGGTGCGCCAGTTGGTGGTAGACGAAGTCTGCCTGACAAGTCGGGGCTTGCCCAAGTCCGACTATCCATCCAGACTTGTCGTCTCACATTCCACCCCTAGAACTAATAAGTACCCTTGCACTTGCCAATGCTTTCTTTCCGTCTGCTCCTCTTTGCCCATCAAATTTCATCAAATTTCTACCTTCCTCTTCATAAACCCACAATCCGGACCAATTACCAACAACCAAACTACGACACTTTAACATCGTCCGTAGTATAGTGGTCAGTACCCTATGTGAGCTTGTCAAGTTTGAACATCATCGGTTCGATTCGCTCAAGACCCGGGTACAATTCCCGGCGGAAGAGACCATCCATCTCTTTTCTCGGTTTTGGTTCCTTTTCCCCCTTCTCCTTACATGTATCGTCTGGTTTTTTTTTTTTTTTTTTTTTTTTTTTCCTTCACCTCTTCTACTTTTTCCATCAACTTTTTTCTCTTGCGTTATGTTTTTTACCCCTCCCAGATGCTCGCTCTCAGGATTCGACGGTCAAAAGAAAATTATTACTCCGAGTTCGAGATAGTAGTTGCTTGCTAAAAACATCGAGACAACCCAAAATCCCAAATCCGAAGAAACATCATCGACCGAAACCAAGCAACATCAACTCAAACCAATAACATGGAACGCCACTGGAAAGCAGATAGATGTAGCTATCAGAGCATGACCATCCAGTTGATAAAGGATAACAAAATTTTCCGCTTGTGATTTGACAGATGTAGACATTGCTGGTAACCTGGGGCTGCATATCACGGTACCTGCGTGGTACGGTGAAATGTAAGCAAACACCTCATTCCAGAATAACCGTTCAGCTTAGAGTAACGGTTCTCTAGAAAATAACCGTACACCTCAGAAAAACCGTTCTAAAAAGATCCCTGGGCTTTGATTGGTTGGTTTGGTTTGGGAATGGGAGCTCTTGCCTTTTTCTTTTTTATACTACGAAATCATCTCATTTCTAAGGGTAAGGTAACCAAGCCCTCGGTACTCCCAATATCTAGTTTGTCACTTCCCTTTTACAACCGTCGCCTTCCTAAGTCTTCACCTTCCCAAGTCTTCGTTACCCAATCTTCGTCGCCCACCCAAGTCTTCACCTTCCCAAGTCTTCGTTACCTACTCTTCGTCGCCTACCTAAGTCTTCACCTTCCCAAGTCTTCGTTACCTACTCTTCGTCGCCCAATCTTCGTCGCCCACCCAAGTTAAACCACTACTATCGTTATCGTCGTCGTCGTCGTCGCTATAGAAGTTAGTAAATGAAAAATGAGGATGCAATCGTATTTATTTGATGATGATGATGATGATGATGATGATGATGATGATGATGATGATGATGGTGATGATGGTGATGATGGTGATGATGGTGATGAAAAGGATGAAGTTGGGAGAGTTAGGGAGTTGATGGGACTTTGGTATTTTAAACTCTGTCTCTAACCTTGGTTGACGTTATCCTTTTTTCTCTCCTTCTTTCTCTCCTTCTTTCTCTCCTTCTTTCTTTCCTTCTTTCTCTCCTTCTTTCTCTCCTTCTTTCTCTCTTTCTTTCTTTCATTGCACCTTCTAACCATCTTTTTTCATCGCCCCTTCCCAAAAGGGGAGTTTCTTCAACTCTTTTAGCTCCCGCCCATCGCACATGGCGCCCCAGTTTTCCTCCAGCCAATCAGAGCCCAGGGATCCTCTTGAAACGGTTTTTCTGAGGTGTACGGTTATTTTCCAGAGAACCGTTACTCTGAGTTGAACGGATGTCACCGTGCGGTCACGGTTATCCTCAAAAAACAGTTTTCTGAAGGCCCGGATTCCCGGTAATGGAATTGGAGCAAAAGTTGGATGATAATCCTTGGATGTCGAAGGGTTGAACGTTGAACCCTCAGATAGCGTGGACCATGTATTAATTGTAATGGCGTAGAGGATTGGCTGTACCATGGTGTACCAGACATTAAAGATAAAATGGTTGCTATTGAAGCCCCGGTCCTCCCAAGTTCCAATGATTATCCCCCCCCTAAATCCAGCTATATCCTGAGTCAGGGATATGGTCAGACAGAGAGACATTTCTTATGCTTTGGAAACTGAAAGCACATACATCTAATGAAGTGATACCGCTTTTCCATGTCTTTATCCAATTTCACCACGACCTTCGTCGATCACTGGACAAGACCATGGGTCTGAGGAACACCATCAGTCACGGCCCTAACGTCCACCACAACGTCCCCCTCAAGCCAGCCCCAAGCACACCCCTAAGCACGCAACCACCAACACTGCCCCTTCTTTCAACATAAGAAAACCACACAAAAAATGTGTCTTTAGTTCCCCTTACCCGGCTTCTTTGCCTCCGGGTGCGAAATCCCGCGCGGCTTCGTCCTCCTCTGCGGAAACAACTGCTCCCAGGTACCACCAGCCGGCGCTGTCAAGGATGCAAATGAACAATGGTACAACAACTGCAATGAGCTGTGTCCCACGTGCTACCAGGAGGGGTGGCAATTTGTGCTTGGGACTCGGGAGAGGGTTCGTGAGGAGGTTGGGACCTAAGTTGTGATCTGCTGGATTAGTGGATAACTAACATAAAATACCCCTCTCCTAATACGGACTGCGGGAGAGATCAAGAGGCAAGATAGTATTTTCTCTATTGTCAGTATAGGAATCGCAGGTCGGACCCAGGGGGCAGAGGGCAGAGGGCAAAGGGGAAGATGACCGCGGAGGAGGGTAGAGATTGAGGAATTGGAGAAATGGAGTATGAGAGGTGAATCAACGGTTGGTTTGGTTGGGTAAAAGGTTAGGACTGCGGAGGTCGCTGCCGAGAGGACTGCTGATAGGGGGTTACTCGGTGACCGAGAGAGAACCTGATAAAAGTTAGCCGGACACTGAAATGGATGAATGTTGGCCGCTGGCGGCACAAGTAGGAAATGAAACATGTTGAGAATTAATGTCATTTGCAAAATCATAATTTTTGAGTGGTTGGACCGGCGTGAGGAGTTTGCAGTGAGGTTGAATGAGACTTTGACTTGACCTCGTCTTCGGACACCTAAGTCTAGATCTCAGTGTTAGCTCAGGCACAAGCATTTGAAGTAAAGGGAAGTGTCCTCCCTACCACAAAGATTGAGCTGATAAGCTTCCATCTTATTGGTGCGGCAATGCCACTCCTCCAAGGTCGAAGAAGGTCACTCGTCCAAGGTTGAACAAGGTGAATGGGAATCGAGCCAGGACCCTGGAGCCCATTTGCGACCATTGAAGGTGCTCAAACCTTGAGCCTGGGAAATGGGAGGCGGGAGTATTTAGCTTCTCGTCGGCCGCAGCTGATAACCGAGCCAGATTCTCCCTCCGTCAACAACCACGACCACCAGAAGAATTTCGGAACCGAAACAACTACAACGACTCGACCACTCCCACTTCGAAGCCTCAACATTTAGCATTAGGCCTACGAGCCTACTTCAAGAACAAACCAAGCCCGCTCGAGAGTGTACTATCTCGAACCTATCCCTTTAATTCACCAAAGTGAGTACCATCATCCGCCTCCAGAGCCCTTGGCCTCAAGCTCTTGACATGGACCCACCACTAACGATCACGTCCCGCCCATCTTGTAGCACCATCAATCACCAAGCCAAAGACGAAAGCAAAAGATGTGCTACCGATTCCTTCACGGCGGCGTCTTCACAACCTGCGGTTGCCCAGTCATCCCCGGTTTTGTACTCCCGTGTTCTGTCAAGTTACGCACCGACACATGCGCGGGCATAGTTGATGAGGTTCCGAATGCAAGGGGTCCAAACGGTGCGCCGTATCATTTGGTCCCTATTCCGTGTTCTTGGCACGTGGCGATGCAGTTGTGGGGAGAAAGCAAGCCTCTTAAGGCTAAGCTCTGAGTTTGTCTGGGGGATGCTAGATGGGCGATGCTTAAAAACCACCCACAGTCGCTGGCAAGGTTGCTTTTCAACAGACGTTAGAAGGGATATGTGGCACAAAAGGGATTCTCGATGATTCGCGGTTCGGAGAATTTTGTCGCCCTCTCAGCATAGGATGGGGACGGGGAGAATGAGATAATAGGTACCTGTACCTAGGCACTATCGACAGTAGCATCAAGCCATTAACCGCCAGTGGGGTCCAGTTCGTGAATCCATGTGATTAAGTCAAGCATAGTTACTTGGAGGGCTGAGGAGTTCCGGTAGATGCGATGTGAACAGGTTTCGGCAATGTGAAGAACTCGTTCATCATGGCGTAGGGCAGCCCTTGACGTAGGGTTCGTTGAGGCTTCTCCCTAATGCCGGACTGCGGCAACGGGAATTGTGCGGCGTATGAAAAGTTTCAGGGGCTCCCTCTCTATGTGAATGGTGCAATACCTATGTCGTCTGACAATAGCCTGCACGACACTTGCCGAGTGACCACAAAGCCCGGCCGCAAACGTGTCAGCAACGGATTCAAGGGTTGGCCACGAGGAATCCGGCACCGGCCTTCGGTAGCCAGTAGATGAGAATGCCGCCAGGACTTCTGCTGACCCTAGACACTGATGCTCGGTTCGGCTCACTTTCCGTAAGGCTGAGGAGGGGCCGCGCCGCCACGTTTATTGATCCAACCGAAAGGGATGGCAGCACACCCCATACTTTAGCCGTCTTACTCCAGAAGCGTGAATCAAGCCAAAACAGCGGGCTGTGGTATGTGCTCGGCCGCAATGTGGTAGTACCGGGGGTATAGACTTGAAACTTCTAGTCAAATGATATATGTGGCTCGGAGTATGAGTGTAATAAAAGGAAGTTTACTTGAACGAGACAAGTAGCAAGGGAAGGTGGGCATCGAAATAATCTGAGGGTCAAGGCACCCCAGGAAAAACAAGAGATGATGGAACGAGTAAATTACCAGCCCCCAATGAACCCCGGACTCGGCAGACATTGGAGACAACTGACAGTCATGCCGCAGACGAACAAACGTGGTGACACAAGCCCATTGTGTTCAACCATCTCCACGCAGCTGCGCTTGGTCTTCTGGAGCCGAAGCCAATCGGATGATGAGATGGTGATATGCGTTGCGCTTATGCGTGCAATACGGCGGCCTGAAATAGACCCAGCAAAGTCGCACGACAGTGACGGGGCGTATTCTTGAACTCGACATTCCCTTTTTGCCCATCCAAGGGTTGCAGTGAGCCGGTTAGGGTTACGGACCCATGCGCATGGTTCAGACCATGGACGCCCTCAGGAAAAAGGCAGAAACCTGGGATTCCCAATGAGGTAAAACTCATGGGCAGGCTGGCTTTCCGGTGGTGTAGGTGTCTTGTCGATGATTGGTCAAGTGGCCGCGGTTTTTGCGGACAGAATAGCAGCATCGCTGTGTCCAGATGCACGTGGAAGACGTACACCTATGGCCGATGAAAAAGACAAATGGTGGTATGGATGGTTTCAGAATCGGTAGCTGGATTCTAATTCTGCCAGCTGCGTTGCTCAAGCCTCCACCCCCATCCCAGGCACGCCACGGGGGACTTGGTTTAGAGTAGATAGATGGGGGCCTAGGGCAGCCTGAATGCCATTGTTTTCCGTTTGGGGGTATTGTCGAGATCTACTGTGATCCGTATAAGTTGGGGTCTTTTGATGCAGGATGCAGCTGCCTTGACGAGCATATAAAAGCCATGGTGCCCTGAGTTGAAAGGAGTTGCGATACTACAGAATCATCAGCGCTTAACACAAGGAGGTCCACTTGGAGAAGAAGCATTGCCCATTTATTACCTCGACTTGACCATCGCAGAAGAGCATCTGTTGACGTTTCGCTCACAATGCCCAACAGCAAACAGTAGGACTGATTCTTCCCTTGCCTGCCTCTTCGCTCCCTAAGAGTGTCGCTGATGATAACTGACATGGCCTTGACAGAAGCAACTCGTCTGGTGGAAAGTCGGATGAGTACGGGCGGGAAGCTCGACTGGAAATGTTCCAGATTGAAGAGCGACAGGAAGGCAATATTCTTGTGCGGGTGTCATACAAGCCTCGAAAGCCACGGCAGACTCGACGGACTATGGCGAGGGAAATTCGGCACATCATGGAACCCTTTGAGAAACCCAGGTAGGATAAGACGGTTCTTCTTTTGCTGAATGGCTCGGGTTTCGAATGGACGACGGAGAGGGGAGTAAAGTTGATGTTGCCGGCGATGGTTATACATTATGTCGTTTCACCTCTTGCGTGTTCGTTCTTGTTGACTGATGCTTGACCCAGCCTCCACTGTCATGTTCCCATCTGGCTCCGTGTCCGTGTAGTCATGCTCGGATTCGAAAATCAAGACGTTGATTCTCGTGGTTGATAATCCCATCATGTTCGTGTGGAAAGCCGCGAGTCCTGGAAGTCTGGAAGTGCCCCACGATACAAGTTTTTCGATTGTTGGACAGGGACTGAAAATGGAAGCCTGAAGCTGAAGGGCACCTGCACACAAATTTCAAGGCTGCCTGGACTTGGACCAAACCCTCTGCCCGGTGCCTTGCGCCTGCGCTTTCCCCAAAGACCGCCAAGAACTCCAAGGTAATTTGGCGACGATTGCGATGACGTCCAGGGAAGGAACGGAGGAGATGGATCCAAACTGAGGTTGACTGAGATGGTCGGCAATTGCCGGATTCTGCACGTCTCTGTCTGCGTGACCTCCTCCCATTCCCTAGGTAGGTAGCTCTGCTGCTACTTACCAGTAGTGTTTCACATGGCGGCAATGGATGCGACGCCAATGACGTGCTACAGAAAACACATTTGACGAGATGGTGGCGTAGCGGAACGACAGTTTGTAATACCACTACTATTTCTCTCTTTGGCGCAAAATGACAGACTTCTATATTTTGGTGGTGGTCAGCCGTGTTTGGCGGTTGAACAGAACCCAACATTGAAACACGCCTGTTTTGTTTTAGCAGAAGGCGTGGGACCAAAGGGCCGTGTTGGGTCTTGGGGGATCACATGGGCTACACTAAAATCAGAGTTCTGGTTGGCACAGATGAGAGCACATCGACTCGGAATATACCTTTCACCAATACAGTCAACACAAGGACATGACTCCAAATGGCATGTCTGAACTCTACTATTCCCTTACGAATATTTGTGTTGCTCTTCGTATTACCGAGAAATCCTAGAGTGGTTGTTAAGAGCGAAGCCAAAATGAATATCTTGTAGCGCACACCTTGTTGTCGGCCCCTCTTGCCCCTGTCACGGCTGCCCCTCAGGATCCCCTGTTCTTGCCATGTGCTCACTTTCAGGCGCTCTTCTGGGCTATAAGCGGCGGTCATGTGCTGTTACCGTGCCCAGCCATCACTAACAGACGTGTGTCTGTAGACAAGGCTTATGGTGTTAGTGTGATTTGGCCAAGCCAACAGTGATGACCAAAGGCAAAACAGGCGAAGAGCCCACCGCAGCGGCTGGCAGCCCAACCTAACTGGAGCCCGTTGTCATGGCCCGCCTCCACTTTTGCTTAGGTCCATTGGCGATCCAAGTTCCAATCCACTGCAATTCCCCGACGACAGCCACTGTCAAAGAGGCAACCAGCAGCACGCACTGCATACCACCGACTACGGGACATCCTCACGCGGTTCCATTTGTCTACTATATCAACAAACGCATTCTCAAAAAGAAGCTTCTTTCTAGAGACGCCCATTTACCGCCACCATATCCGAATGCGCCGCTCTGATTGAGACGGCCAACAACATCGTCGCCAGCATCTGAAGGGCCGCAGGGCTTCTTCCTGTCTCCCATCAAACTGATCATCGCCCTTTCACAAAGAACAGTTACCGAGCAACCAAGACCCTGTCGTCAAACGCCCCCGGTCTACATCTTCTAGCTCCCGACATCTACGCGCCGTCGAATCTCCCATCTCTGCCCAACCTCTGGTAGAGGAGCAACGACCCGACGACACAAGCTATACCGACTGATCTTCTCTCGCTACACACGACGATTTGCCTTGAACAACACCAGCTTAGCCGCATCCATCGGACAGCAAGACAGCGAAGCAAATGATGAACATCCCGGGTTCCGGTCGTCTCATGCAGCGACGCTCCCCCGCCCCGGGCACCGAACCCGGTGGTGGTGGTGGTGGTGGTGGTGGCCCGCCTCCCAACATCCCCGCCCGCTCGATATCGCCTGCCGTTGGGATGGGAGGACACATGGGTGCCCAGGCTGGCATGTCGAGGTCTTCAGCTGGCTCAAATCGCTCAGTTCAAGGCCCCGGCGGCGGCCCCGGCGGCGGTGGGAGCACAAGGCGAAATAATGTGAGTAATCATCTTCCCGCCTTGGCTTCATTTACTGTTCCATCGGCCTGTCTTCCGGCCCCCTCTTTCGAGTACTGCATCTACATGCGCGCGTCATGATCCTATGTCGCGCCATCATCATTGCGACCATCGCAGCACTTGTTTCCCCCCCCTGCGCGTTTCCCTCTTCAGCTTGTCCCTGGAGCAAGCACAAATGCTTCCATGACCCCGCCTGTCCCCTCCATTCCAATCTCCCCTCTCCCGTCTTGCCCTAATTCAACAGCTTGTCGCTAATCATGCTATCCGGCAACAGTCATCCGGCAGTACGTCGTCCGTCCCGCTGTCCCAAATCGAAAGGAGCGTAACACACCTACTTGTCGCCACCAAGCAACTGCTCGAAACCCTGACACAATGGTCTCGTGGAAACGCAACCGACACCCAGGTCTCCGACGTCTATGTACGGCTGGGCTACGAGTTTAATATGGCATGCCGAGCCTTTACTGCCATCAATGTCGATATTGACGACTTGGGCAATGTGCCCGAGCTGCTGCGCTCCATCCTGGAGGCCACCCTAAGCCAAGAAGCCAGCGCTGAAAGTCTCGAGAAATACCTGCCCAGGATACGTGATATTATCATAAATCTGCTGCATGGCCTGAAGAGGAAACAGCATAAGCTAAGGCAGCGCCAGCAAAGGGATAGAGAGCCGAGTATCGGAGGAGGAGACGATGGAGGCCACGGCCCGAGTCGCGGACCTGGTCCCAGCAGCAGTGGTGTGCCTACCAGAACTACAAGTACTAGTACCATGGGTAGTGTTAATTCTGGGCTCACCAACTTGTTGAACGAAGGGCTCGAGAGCAATGGTTACCGACCGGACTCTCTAAGGGATGATACTCGGAACTCTGGTCCCACGACGGCATCACCCACGAGACGCTTCCCTACACAACGCGATCAATCTCGCGGCTCTGTCACCTCGGACCAGTCCAGCCTGTCGAGCAACACCATGCAAAACATGCCCGTTATGGCGCCTTACCCAGGTGAAGATACAATTCCTACAGGCCCACCGGCACCACCCGAAATCAACGTGGATAACTTCCCTCCTCCGCCGCCGCCACCGAAGCAATCGCAACAGAGCGCCTTGGCGGCCCTGCAACGAGGAGGCGATCTGGAAAGACGAGCTTCCCGCAGATATTCGGCATACCAGATTTCCAAGCACCTCGGCGCCCAGGGTGGGATCCCTATCCCTATGCTCCCTATAGCCCAGAATACGCCGATACCTAATTGGAGCCGGGGCGATGTTAGAGAGTCGATGCGGGCAATGCAGAAAAGAGAGAGCGCCCGCCACAACCGCAATGCTTCAAACCAATCCCAACGTGCCATCGGCCTCGATTCTTCTCCTGTCCGAGTTCCCAGCCGGGTTTCTGAAGAGCCTGAGACTGCCGATTCGCCTGCATTCAACCGAGCCGACAGTGTCATTGTCCAGACGCCAGATGACAAGTACCCTGCTCCGAGCGCCACTCTCAATGGCCCTCTCGCGGATCCTATCCCCATGGTAGATGAGGTAGACTCGCCTAAGCCGGCTGCTACGAAGCCTGCTCCTGCGCCTGCCGCTCCTCAGCATCAACAAAAGCCCTCCATCCGCGCTCCGACTCCCGATAAACAACCGCCTAGCTCGTTTATGCTCGAGAACTCGCCCCCAGCAACTAAGGAACTGACCCTCTTCCTACAGTACAAGTCCAAGGTCAAGAAGTTCGTACTACCTGAAGGTTACGACGATCTGTCTATTGCCCGTCTTCAGCTGGCCTTTATCGAAAAGTTTTCGTGGAACACGCAACAGAATGGAACTGATCTACCCGAAATTTACATTCAAGATCCCGTCTCGGGTGTTCGCCATGAGCTCGAGGATCTGTCTGATATCAAGGACCGCACAGTACTAGTGTTGAATGTAGAGGCTTTGGATGAAGTCAAGAAGCATATTGACGAGGGCATCGGGGCCCTCAAGACTATCATCCAGGAGGTTAAGCAGAACGTCGACGATCAAAACGCCGCCATTCAACGTGTGTCGGAGCGTCAACAGGAGACCGCCAAGGATCTCGCTCGCATTGCCGCCGCCCCGCCCACCACCATCATGGCACCAAGTGGTATGGACTCGACGGCCTCGCCACGCTCTTCGTCCTCTTCCGTCGCCGGCGCTGCTGCCATCGCCAATTCGTCCAAGAAGCTCAACCCAGGCCAACTAACCGAGATCCAATCTCTCCGTCGCGACCTCGCCGTCCTTCGCCAGACCTACTCCAACTTCCAGTCCGAAGTCCAAGGCTCCATGACTGCTCTCCGCAACAAGGCCAACAACGTCAAGACCGCCGCTGCCAAATTATCCGTTCCCGACGGGGACGGCGACTCGGGCCGCGCATACGTCACCAAGGGTCGTAAAGTGCTCAACGCCGATAGTGACCGGCTTGTCAACAAGGTAGACGACCTGCAAGATCTCGTCGAGGACCTCCGCAAGGACGTCGTCCACCGCGGCGTCCGCCCGCTCCCCAGACAGCTCGAGGCCGTCACCATGGACATCGCCACGCTCACCAAGGAGCTCAAGAAGATGGAGGAGTACATGAAGAAGGAGAAGCCCCTCTGGACCAAGATCTGGGAGAAGGAGCTCGAGGACGTCTGCCAAGGCCGCGACGAGCTGCGCCTCATGGAAGATCTCATGGTCGACTTGCGCGACGACTTAGAGAAGGCCAGCGAAACTTTTGCGCTCGTCGAGCAGGCAACCAAGGAGCAAATGAAGGAGGGCGGACAGGGCAACACGGTCAACGGATCGGTGTCCAACGGCGCCGCGCCCTTTGGCGCTTTTAGTCGCGGGCTGAAGAGCATCTCGGAGAAGGTCACGTCTGCGGACCCTAGCGAGGCGAAGGAGGGCGTCCTGGGCGAGGTGCGCGCGTTGCAGCCGAATCACGAGAGCAGATTGGAGGCGATTGAACGGGCGGAGAAGCTGAGGCAGAAGGAGCTGCAGACCAGAATGGTTAACCCGCTTACGAAGGAGCTGGCCTCTTTTGTGGAGGAGGGGAAGCTGAAGAAGAGTGGTGGTGTGGAGGAGGTGGAGAGGGCGCGCAAGGCCAAGGATGATAGGATCAGACGCGAGGTTTGGGAGCGCATGAATGGGATTACTGCGGAGGATGGGGAGGATGATGAGGAGGATGATGAGGAGGAGGATGATGATGAGGAGGAGGAGGAGGAGGAGGAGGAGGAGGAGGAGGAGGAGAGTGGGGAAGAGGGTGAGAAGAAGGGCGAGGAAGAGGAGGGTGGTTCTGCCAAGGGCTCTAAAGATGGAAAGGAAGAGGATGATGAGGAAGCGAAGGAGAAGAATAAGGAGAATCGTAAGAGCGAAGTGAAGGCGGACGTGGATGAGGATGAGACAGAAGGCAAGGAGAAGGCTGAACCCGCTAAGGAGCCCGGTGCGACTGCTTGAAGAGAGCCAGTTTACCGAGGCTTGAACACGTGGTGATGTCTACGCCTACAAATGTGGGTGAAGTCTTTTGTTGTCCAGGAAAGAGCTGTTGGAAACACGTCTGTATATGTGATTTGTTGTTGACGGGCTAGGTAGAGACTTGAGTAGTCTATGGATGGTACGGGGAGGAGGGAAGAGACAGCGTCAGAAGAGAGGCACGGAAACCTTATACCCCCTTTTTTTGGTTTAACAATCAATGTTTGACTTTTGTTACAGTTTACCCATTGAACAAGATCAGGTACCTAAGGTGCTGTGGTGCCACTTTTTGGACTTGGTGATTGTCATTCACATGTTCGCCTAACACGACGATAAAAAGGCAACCATTGCAGAGGAAGGACACTGCTCAGGGGCTATCGGTAAAGAACAAGTAGTGAGCTTCTCCCTAGAAGCGACGACGCATATGATGTATACCGATCACTTCGCCGCATGCTTCTCATAGATCTCCTTCTCGAAATCCTTGATCAACGGTTCAATCAGCGGGTCAGCCGGGTCCAAAGTCTGCGCCCCAAACGCTCCACAAACACCGGCCTCTCGATCGACGAACTGTTGTTCACACATCAAATGTTAGCCAATGTTCCTTGTTCACCGTGTCCCGAGACAAAAAGAGAAGTTCAAAACTCACCCAAGTCAAGTTAAATACTCCACCCCACCCCAAATACCCTCTTCTCCTCCATCTTCCACTCCCTTCACCATTCCCGGGTTCATCGACCAACAAGCCGCCGGCAGTCCAATCATACACCAAGCCCTTCTCCTCGGTCGGCTCTTCCACATAACCAACCACCCACTGCGGCGTCTTCATATTCTCATTCAGTGCCGCCTTGGCCTTTTCCTCCTTCAGTTGCCCCTCAAATAGGAGTCTAGCCGTCTCCTTGGGGAGTAACCGCTCATCGTCAACCAACAACGAATACACCACCTCGCCATAGGCGCCCAGGTCCGCGAACGCTCCCTGGCCACCGAAGGCGCCGCGGTCAGCGGGTTGGAGCAGTTGCGGGCAATCGAAGTGTCGGGTCCTGACATGTCCCCCTCCTCCAGTTCCTGACTCTCCCTCCCTCTTCCCCATCTCCGCCAGCCTTTTTCTGTCATGCTGTTCCTCAGGCCACACCCGCTCGGGATAAAACGTCAGACGTCCCCTCTCCAGTCCCAGTTTGTGGACGACGTGTTCCTGCAACCAATCATCCAGCGTCACGCCAGTGACTTTTTCCAACAGCCACCCAGCCCAATCGATCCCGCACCCGTAAGCCCAGCCTTCGCCAGGCTCGAAAAGGAGAGGCCACGAGAATTGCTCGGGGACCGTCTGCGCGAAGGCGGTCGCCACGGGCAGATGCGGTTTCTTGTTTTCCTGGCGCAGCTTCCACTCGTTCCAGGCGATGAGTTGAGGCTGCAGGAAGGTGTACCCGCAGCCGGAGGAGTGGGTGAGCAAGTGGCGGACGGTGATGGGTTTGGTGCGGGGGCGGGTGGCGAAGGGGTCTGTTGTCGTCGGGGAGAGGATGGGGAGGGAGGCCAGGTCGGGGAGGTAAGTTTGCGGGTAGGAGACGGGGTCGGTCACGGGGGTGTCGAGGCCGAGGGGGAAGAAGGAATTGGCGTGGGGGGAAGACGAGTCGAGAAGTTGGAGGACGCAGATGGAGGTTAGGAGCTTGGTCATGGAGGCTAGGGCCAGGATGGTGTGCGGGGTCATGGGGCGTGGGTTGGAGGGGGAAAGGGAGGCGTGCCCCGCGGCGTGGGAGTAGTTGAGGGTTCCTGTGGCGGGAGGTTAGACTGTATGGTAGGGGAAAGGTGAGGAAAAATGGGGACAAACCATCTTTGTTGCGGGCGTAGAGGACAACGCCGGGGATGATACCGTCGTCGACGGCCTTTTGGATGGTGGTTTCGAAGTTGTAGGTGGGTGCCATGGTGAGTAGCTGTATGTTGTGATCCTTCTCAGTATGTGATTCTTGGCAAGATGAATTGAGTGTATGTCGTCCTGATGAGACACGTGACTAACTGTCAATGACTTTTTTTAGCATGAAAGACGGATGACGAAACCATGGAGAGGAGCACAAGACGGGAGGATCAGATGGATTTATAGTTTCCAGTCCCTTGATACCATTCAAACAGCCTAATGTTAGCCCCTCATTATCTCCGCTTACACAGCTTACAAACGCTCTCCCGCTAAGTTGATCAGCAATTTCAATCCCGTAAATGTAACCATTCATAACACGACACTTGCATATGCTATATAGCACCAAATGATTTTCTTACCTTTTTCACCTTTGAACTGTGGTTTCGCGCATGATTTAAGAATGAGGGGTCGTTTACCCCAAGCCCTGCATGCACTGCTCCCTCGGGAGAACCTCGGGAGGGCAAGTCCGCCCTTCCTACACAGTAAGCGCTTCCATGTTAATGTTGTTGGATGAGGCAATTCGAGATATCTGGAATGAGGGCACGTCCTGGACATGTTTCTGACCAGTCTTCATCAACCGGTGACTCCATCGGCAAGCGTATCCATTCTCGCTCCGGCCCGCCCCCGGCCCGCTCCGTCTCGTCCGGTGCCACACGTCAATGCCGGGGCTGCGGGGGCACGTCGTCATGCGGAGTGGTGCGCCCGAGTTAGTGCAATACAGGGGGCGTATCGCTAAAAGCTGGCACATTTAGCGGGTTACCCCGCTGCGGGAGCGACTCATAGTGTTTGTTAAGCTTCTGCCGGGTGATAAGGAAGTCACGGGTATTCCCTCGTGTCTTTTGGACTCTTCGTCCGAATCTCGTCCTTCTTTCACCAAACCACGGCAACTAAAGATTGAGCACCATGTCGACGATCCAGCAAATACCGCAGCATTCGAAGCACTACTACGACCTAGTTAAGGCTCGCAAGGTGGCCTTCGTCTCGTTACCGATAGTTCGTCCTGAATGGAAGCCCCATCCATACTGACACGATAAGCCAGCTGACCAACTAACTACCTAGGTCTGTGGAGGTCCTGACCAACCCTTCTAATTCCACATTGCGAGGCAATCAATTCACACTCTTCCTTACTTCAACATTTACTCAACCACGGCCATGGGGAATGACCAAGCTATCTGCTAGCACCTGGGAAGGCTTATTTGGATGGCAAGACCAGTCGCTTCAAGTCTCCAGTCTTCCCGAAGCTTACAAACAAAAGGTCGAATTCAGTCTCGCCGCGAAGATATCTACTTGGGGGTTGTGGTGCGGTATTGGGACCTTTTCTTCAACCCCTACTTATTGGGCTTCTTCGAGCAACCCGCGAGAACCACCCAGAAACACCACCGGCCGCTTTGAGTCGAGGTTGTGTAACTCGAACTTCAACACCCAAACAGCCGAATATACCATCCGCAACCAATCACATCATGTTCAATGGCTAGCTAGATGGTGGCATGCAGCGGTTCATTGGGACATGTCAACGACGGCGATCAATAAGAGGTGACCGTAGCTGAGACCAGGCTCTGATACCCCTCTATCTTCCGCGGCATATTGGTTCGGGTACCGACGCTACTCAAGCCTCATATCTGCACTGGCTCTATTAGGGTCTCTGGCAAGTCATCAGGCTACCTATCAGCGTTGTCTTGTCAAATCTGATGAGCCTAGACTTTTACCAAGCATGCGACCCCGCTCGACCTCGCTCTTTCAGTCTTTGCTCTTACTTCTTTGCCTATTCTATCCTGATAAACCGGGCCGTTGTTATCTTGCTGTTCACTCTTCACAGGCCCTTTCGAACCTTTCGAACCTTTCTTAAGCGACGACGTGGATAAACAATATACTTCGCACCGTAAAACGAGTGAAGATGGCAGCGAAGGATAATGAGCCTCCCCCCGAGTGTTACGAGATCTGTCGTATGTGGAGATTTCTCGGTCTATTTATCGCATATCCTGACTACCGCTGACTCTTAACACCTGCAGAGACTGCGTATATTGCGGCCCAGCGAGTTGGGAAAACTTCCAGTCTTTGCGAGGCTGGGAGTTCCTTCAGGGAATACTATAATGAATGCGATGTCTGCCTTCGGCATTCTACCAAAATTGACTATGATGCAGTCGTCAAAGAGTATCTCGAGCCGAGATTCGCCCAGTTCATCGATTACTGTGATGAACAAGACGTTCCAGCAGGTACGTTGATGGGACACTCGAGGTTGGCAGTAGATGTGCAGTTTCAGTCACCCAGCCGTTCCTCAGTCAGAGCCTATTTAGCAGATGGCTAACCGATTTCTGTCCTAGCTACCACAACCACCGGCTCCAGCCCTACGTCTCAACAAACCACTGCCGCACCTCCTGGTACGGCAACAAACGGTCCCAGTCCCTGGGTCTGGGCCATCGTTGGCGCCGTCATAGCGTTGGTTCTCATTGGCCTGGGAATCGTTGCCTTTCTCTATAAGAGAGACAAGTTCCGTTTCATCAAGAAAAAGCTGGGCCTGGAGTCAGCACAAGAGCTCGATGGAGACACCGCTTGGAGAACTGGAGACAAACCGGAGCTTCATGGGGAGAGCAGAGCTGTGGCTGCCTCTACAGGGCCACCGAAGGAGCTGGATTCAAGCGAGAAACCTATTGAGATGTCTGCTAAGGGTCTTAGCACGAGGTTGGTTGAGTTACCTACCGAGTTCAATGAGAGTGGAGCGCCGCCAGACCCGCTGGAAAATAAGGATGGAAGAGATGGGAGCGAGCATTGCTGATGTTAAGGGGTGCTGATCGCTGAGGAGAAAGAAGATGCTTGGCGTCCACTTGTTTTTGCCAGGGGCAATGACTACCTCTACAGAGTTGTTGGAAGACACCCAACGCCCTCACCCGATGTACAGGCTCCCGGATCATTCCAAGCCAAGTTCTCGGCAGCGCGACACCTGAAAATGCAGGTATCCGGGCTTGCCCTCACGCTGAGCCCAGTTTGTGTAACTCGAATCACGACCTAGTCACGACACTTCCACCGCACACTTCACCACCGAACGCTACGGCTTTATGTGTTTCGTTTTGAGTTCTATTCAAGCCATTGACCATTCGATGAAATGCTGCAGCATCCTGAATCCGTGAACTGGCTCTCAGCTACGACGCCGCTCCCACCCGTGTGTTACATCGGTTATCTACAGGTCGCCTCTAATAACCTATCATTCATCTTTCGCCGGCTTAAATAAAATGGAAGGGAAGCATTTTCTCAAACCGATCCCCGTTCTTTCTCTTTTCCTCCCTCTCTTCCCTTTCTCGTCGTTCACAGCCGCTGTTTGTGTATCTTCCAAAAGTCAGTTCGTCACTTGGGTTTACAGTGTACTACCTACAATGCAGTTTACTACTTTCCTACTCTCGGAACGTGAAAGCGATCCGACACCCAGCCAGTGTTACGATATCTGCAGTATGTCTAGGTTTTTCTGTTCCTTCACCTGATTTACCTGGTGCCGTAACTAACGTGAACTAGGCGACGCGTTACTGAAAGCACAACAAGTTGGGAAAACTCCAGGTTTATGTCCTGATGATAGTCCCTTCATGCACTCTTACAACGAGTGCTACTCCTGCCTTCTAGCCAACGCTGAAGAAGATGCCAGAGAACTTATCAAAGCTGAGCTTGATCCCACATTCTCTCCTTACATCTCGTATTGCCAAGAGCAAAAAAACATCGACCCATCGTGGTATACCTCGACGACAACCTGGGCAATAGCCACGTATACGAACCAAAACCGAGCTCCCGTGACTGTAACCGTGCTGGTCGATACCACGGTTCTTCGTCCCGACTGGACTGGCTTCCAGACTACTACATCCATGTCACCTGCAACAACCTCCCAAACCGTCACAACCGCCAGTCTTACCCCCGATCAACACAAAACCAAAGACTCAGCAAGCGGCCCACGCCCCTGGGTCTGGGCCATTATCGGCGCCGTCATCGCCCTGGCAGTCATTGGGTTGGGAGTCCTCCAATTTCTGTACAGAAAGGGAAAACTCCGCTTCATCGAAAGGAAGCTGCGCATGACATTAGCACATCCACACGAGCTCGACGGCGATTTGACGTGGCGAACTGGTGATAAACCGGAGTTGCATGGGCAAAGCAGCTCAATGGCTGCGGCTGTAGTACCGTCAAAAGAGCTGTACACGCCAAATAACGAGCCGAAAGAATTGGATTCGAGTGTTGAGCCGGTTGAATTGCCCGTTGACGGTACCGGGATGAGGGCTAGGGTGGGTGGCTTGCCTGTTGAGGTTCACTTAGGCAGTGGTGAAGGGAGGACGAGAGATATTGTGGAGGCTCAAGATGGAGGAAACCCAAGGGAGAAGCGTCCATGATTTTTCGACGACGTTGATTTTTGATCAGAAGACAGAAAGCAGACACCTGCCCTGTTCGGGTCTTCAACCGGCGGCAATGACAAGGTCGAGACTTTGCAGGTAGCTGTCAGTCTCAAACCCGAACATCTGACGAGACTACCTAGGTAAACGGTCAATCACTAGGTCATGAAGGAAACAGGTCATTCTGTGAATCGTTACACAAGATGGAAGGTGGACTCACAGAAGGACTTACCACCTCAGAACGGTTGTTGTCATTTATGTAAGTCCCAAAGCCCGTGGTCAATTTGATTCCCAAAAGGGAAGCAAGCCCTAACCCAGATTGACAGGATATGCGGCTCAAGACAGACGACCACCCAGCAAGGATATAAGTCGCCCCCCTCCCAAATCAAAATCTCCTTGCCTCGCATCCTCAATATTTCCAACCCACTAAGACAAGACAGTCAACACCTCAAACTCGACGATATCACGGAACCCAGGCCCAAGTCCCCTGCAACAAACACCCCTTCCACCTGCAACTCGGCCGACTTCCACTTCTTAAAAAGAAGAGAGAAAAAAAAAATTACCGCCAGTCCTTCTAATTTAGCCCGCCCGTACGGGCAGCCGGGGCACCGATTAGTAGAACTACCGTGACCGTCACGCTTCCAGTCCGGTGCTCGATCAGTTTCTGAGTTTGGGTTGGAGACGCGCCAGAAAGGCGGCGGGGGCTCGGGAGCGGCGGCCGGGGCAGGGGCCAGGAGAGCGGTGGCGAGGGAGAGAAGAGAGAGGAGGAGGAGGAGGGTGGTGGTGAGTTGGAGTTGCATTTTGGTGGTTGATGGGTTGAGTACCTTAGTGAATGAGCTGGGTGCCTCTATTGTTGTGGATGTGGATGTGGATGTGAATGCTGCTGCTGGTGAGTTGAGGTTCAAGATTATGAGAAGGGGCGCGGGGTAATCATGAGGTCTTTATACACATCCCATTTTCCTTTTGGAGGGTTCTCACACCAAGAGTTCGGCTCATCCTCGAAACTTCGTTGCTGAGCTTGTGTCTGGTCTGCGGGTGGAAGTCGGAAATGAACCTCTTGTCTCACTGCCTCACTCATCGCCCACTGTGTTGATGTGGATGCATGCAACTGTGAGTGAGTGTGGTGGCGCATGTGCCTACACAATAAAGGACGTTTCATATCGAGAGGGTGTTATCGGAGTTTCACCGATAGAGGTCAGAGGCTGGAGGAAGCGCGAGGGTGAGGGAGAAAGCATGATCGTCACCAGGTTCTGCTGAGGCAATTCCCATACATCGATCCCTTCTTTGTGACGAAAATTTGCTGGAGCCATAGGGTAGGTAACCTTGCTCTATGCAGAACCTTTGTACATCTGTTGGGAAACCCCCCTTTGTTCATGACGACACTTGGCAGTGACATTAAAGTGTTTGAATCCATTCATCAGCTTTTGAGCACTCAACTCATCACTTCCATCCCAGGGTGCAATTGTTAATAGGCCATCATCCTCAATGCGCCTGATCTCAAATGACCGAAATGCAGTTTCAACATTCAAAGTCGACGACGCAGCTGGAGTTCTGGGTTGGGAAGATGCAGGGGTTCCCAAGATATAGTTGGGATGCGCGGACTATCGAAAACTGAACAGACATGGTTCATCGAACTGTTCGTAAAGGTCAACGAGAAACGAAGAACAAGAGAAAATAAGATGTAAAGGGGAAGTGACGACGGATGGCTGTCTTGGGGACGGTTCCTACCGCCATGTTCCCCACTTGTGCACCTTGAAGGGACCACAGGGTATAAAGTGGGATGCACTAACAATTAATGACCGACCAATGAGGCGTGGGCACGAAGTGCGTGGGTTCGGCGAAAGGCCTCAGGGATTCACGTGGGAGAGAATCGGGAGAATGAATGGATCGACCACTTGGCACCAGTCATGGGTGGATCTTGTTCGCGATGAAGGCATTTCGACACGGCATTACCGTCGACAACCAAGAGGATACTTTACACACTTAGGTACCGATGACTCCACGCAGAACCTCAATCCATCCCAGGGGTATCGGTACCTGCTCAAATCCCTTTTACCAATACCGCGCAACTCCTTTTGGCACAAAGATATGGTATCAATATTGTAATGATGTAGTAGTTTCCCAGGTATCCCAATGACATGACATTACAGTATGGTAGCTCGGCCTTTCTTTTCCACGCGACATACATGCAACAACAAACACAACCACGGGGTAGCTTTTTGTCGACTAGACAACTCAACCAAGAAAACCAACAACAACAAAGGCTCGGTCGGTGCATCATCGTCTGATAATTAGGTTACACAGGAAAAGAGACGAGAGAGAGAGAAAAAAACCAGAGAACCTTCATCATGCCTGCCAGTCTAACACACCCCTAACCTAACCTAACACACACGCTGAGATAGTTAGGAGTCTAAATCAAGGAGCTAGAAATATCCATGTCAGCCGTAACCACCCGCCTGTTTGTCTAAATTTCCCAAAAACCGAGATTTCGCTTAAATACCAAGGGTGAACTCAACGCCGACGTCAATGTCACGAGCTAGGAAACAAACGGGTTAGCACATGCTCTGCGCATAGGTAGGATACCATTCAGACTTACCCATCTTGACCACCTTGGAGAGCTGGACAGACTTCTCAGCAGCGCTCTGGAGATCCTCAATCGAGAAGATCTTCAAGCCAGAGTCGTTGATGAGCTGGCGGGCAGCATCCATGTTGGTGCCCTGGAGACGGGCAATGATGGGGATCTTGAGGTCAAGAGTCTGGACCGTGTTGATGAGACCGTGGGCAATGGCGTCGCAGCGGACGATACCACCGAAGATGTTGACAAAGATGGCGGTAACCTTGGGGTCGCTGGTGATGAGCTCAAAGGCCTCCTTAATGGCCGCGGGGGTAGCACCACCACCGACGTCAAGGAAGTTGGCGGGATGGCCACCATTGAGCTTGATGATGTCCATGGTGGCCATGGCGAGACCGGCACCGTTGACGAGGCAGCCAATGTCGCCGTCGAGCTTGATGAAGTTGAGGCCAGACTGGGCGGCGCGAACCTCATCGGCATCCTCCTGGGTGGTGTCGCGGAGCTGGAAGACGTCCTTTTGCCTGAAGTCAGCGTTATCATCGAAGCCGAACTTGGCGTCCATGCACATGACCTTGTGGTCGGAGGTCTCGGAAAGAGGGTTGATCTCGATCTGGGTGGCGTCCTTCTCGAGGAAGATCTTGTAGAGCTTCTGGATGGTGTCCTTGGCCTCCTCGATGCACTGCTCGCTGAAGCCGAGCTTCTGGGCGATGCCGCGGGCCATGTCGTCGGTGACACCAACATTGATGTCGACGTAGGTGGTGTGGATGGCGTCGGGGTTCTCCTTGGCGACACCCTCAATGTCCATGCCACCCTGGGACGACGAAACGATGACGGGGCCCTGAGAAGCACGGTCCATGAGGACGGCGAGGTAGAACTCGCGGCGGGCGAACTTGCGCTCGCAGATGTAGACCGAGCTGCACAGACGGCCCTGGGCACCCGTCTGCTTGGTGATGAGGTTGTGGCCGATCATCTGCTCGGCGAACATCTTGGCCTCGGTGGGGGAGTAGATGACACGAACACCGCCCTTGAGGCCGTTGTCGAAGGTGCCCTTTCCACGGCCACCAGCAAGAACCTGGGCCTTGATGACCATGTCCTCGCCGCCAATCTTCTTTGCGATGGCCTCAGCCTCGGCGGCGTTCCTGGCGTTCTCACCCTTGGGGACACCGACGCCATACTGTTTTGTGTGGTGTCGCGTTAGAATCCGACTTTTATTCGATGGAGGAGGTCAGGTAGCGACTGGGGGCGGGGTAGGTAGAGATAAGCTATTTCCTAGGTGTACTGACCTGACGGAGGAGATCAGCAGAGAGGTATTCGTGGATGCTGAGGGCTCTCCTTTGTTGTTGGGAAACGCTGGGGAGTCTGGAGGTGAGGGGAGCCTGTTTGTTGTTGGGGAGATATTGTCAGCTTGTTGTTTTCCTCGAAAAAGCCAGGAGGAGAATGCGATGCAACGGTGCACAGGTGAAGGCTGGGAGCGGCAACAACAACGAACCTTGGAGGCGGAAGCAAAGGCAGAAGCCAATGCGCGGTTGCGGCCGAGCTTGAACATGATTAGGATGTGGTGGTGTATGGGATAAGGTGGTGTATTCGGTGGGTGGTGATGATGATGTTGGGAATAAAGGGAATATTTCTAGCGAATTCAGATGACGATGCGACACTTGGCCAGCCCAGGTTCTTTCCCGTCCGAGACGAGGGGACCGGAGCTCCCTTCTCGCTGTTGGCGACCGTCCAAATTGGGGGGCCATTATGGGCCTGATACCCTGGTCAGCCCTATCCGAGCCAATCACCGACGATTTTGCCGTCGTATTTGGAGACGTGCTGGGTGCCGAGGGCGGTGGCCGATGACAACTCTGCCGCCATTCACAGGAACTGCAGCTCCAGCAGCCAGCGCCCAGCGGCAGGTCTTTGCCAGCTCGCGGCAGTTGCGCGCGGCTGGTGGCGGGCAACACAGGGCCCGTGCCTTTCCCTTGTGCGCCTACAAGTATCTTCGGCTAACAAACCGGTCATTGTCTCCATCAGCGGCTTTCCGGTGGGATGAAAGTCTTGAATTACAAGCGGATGGATGTCTGAACAAACAACAACAACATCACCAATTCCTTCAACCCTCCAACTTGGACCGGTCGCGATAAACATTGCAATGTCGACAATGACGTCTGACGGCTCCGCTTGCCACACCCAATGACAAGCTCTCCCCGCGCATGCTGCTGTCATTTATTGACAGGTCCACTGATTACATGACTCCGTGGAATCCCGGCCTGTCCGCAAATCGGCTTCTCCAACGCATTTCTCGCCGTAATGTTGAACCGCGATATCGAGACACCATGGACGGCCATCAAAACATACAAGATATTCCCAGCTTCTTCCTCTCATTCTCGACAGTCCGACTTGACACCTTGAAGAAGCCCCAGCGCACCCCCTGGACCCGCGAAGCTTGTCATGTCCGACCTGACTCGCGCCTTGCAGGGCAACTTATCAAGGGGAATGACGACGGGAACCATGTCTCCAGCCTCAAGTCCCCAGACCCTCTCCGAGACCCCATCTGGGGTCCAGCGGAGCTCAAGACGCACCGAAGGTTCCGCCAAATCTTCCATCACATGGGAATTTAAAAATCACAGCTTTTCTCCCATGCTGCACGACTCATGCGCCCATTCTTGGCTTGGTGTGGCGTGTGAGTTGAGACGAAAGCGCACCAAACCTTATCTCAACCTTCTGGGCTGGAAGCCTTGGGATGCTGGTGTTTTCAGATGTGCAACCCCTCGTTACCACTCTTCCCCCGCACTACAGCAAGATCACCATGGCTTTTGCCCTCTCTGCCGCTGCGGACAAGTCTCTCTCATTCGTCCACTGCCGCGGTTGAGCTTGGTTTTCATTTTTGCATGTGGCCATCATTCTTCACGACGTAATACGATGTCATGTAAGCCATCCTTCATTCTGGAGGCAGTTGGACACTCCTCTTCCAGCACAGCTTCATCATCGCATTATCCGGTTTTGAGTTCAGTTTGAGCACTTTCATAAACGGTCTAGGCGCCCAGCGGGGCTATAAACCACCATGTTCAGGGTATCCCTAGACTCCGACCAAGCATGGCTCGCCATTTTGGGCTTTATACTGGTCCCGTTCATGGGCCGACAAGCCTGGGTTGACTATAAAATCCCCAAGTCCCGAGGTGTCAGGTCTTCCGTCTTGGCCACGATCCCCATCACAGGTAAAGTTACCTGCTTTGAGAGTGAGTGATGATGACTCGGGCGAGTCTGACAAGTGACAAACCGCCACAGCACTCCGGTTCTTCATGAGGGCCGGTTTCGTGCAAGCACGCGATAAGCTTGGAGTCCTTTTCTCGGAGACAGCATCTTCACAACCGATGGTCAGCTATGGTCCGAAAGCAGGGCCTTGATCAGGCCCATGTTCATCAAAGACCGCGTCCGCGACCTCGAGATCTTCGACAAATGGACCAAGACCCTCATCGACAAGCTTCCTGCCTCCGGCCAAACCGTCGACATAATGGACCTCTTCTATCGCATGACCCTCGACGTAACCACCGACTTCCTTCTCGGCCACAGCGTCGACAGCCTCAACAACCCCAAGCACCAATTCGTCGACGCCTTCCAACAAGTCCAACGCATCCAAATGATGCTCACCACATTGGGCCCTCACGCGCCCCGACTTACGAAAACCTAGAAAGCCTAACCTACCTAACCCACACCCTAAACGAAACCCTGCGCCTGTACCCCGCCGTACCATATAACCTGCGCGCAGCACTCAAAGACACCAGCTTGCCCGGTACCAAAGGACAACCAGACATGACAGTCCTGGAGGGTGATATAGTGGTATACTCGACATTGAGCATGCAAGGACACGCGGATTTGTATCCGGCGACGGGAGAGATTGTAGGAAAAGGAGGAGGGGAAAAGGGGGACAGCAGCAGCCGTTCGAGGACCCGGGTATATTCAGTCCAGAAAGATGGGATTACTGGACGCCGAAAGCGTGGAATTATGTGCCGTTTAATGGGGGGCCGAGGATCTGTGTGGGGCAGAATTTTGCGATGACTGAGGTAGCTTTTACGCCTGAGTCTTTTTCCTTGTTCGTATCTTTTCTTCCTAAATTTTCTTTTTTTTTTCAAAAATCCATGAGCTCTCTAAGAAGCCGCACACCCACTTCCACCACCACTCTTCCCTCCCCAAATCCCCGTCGGTGTTTTCAATTTCTTTGCAAGGCATCATGATGCAACCTCACGGCCAAAGACCCCAAATCGAACAAAGTTCAGTGGATTCTACACTAGTTTAAGGCCCTCTTGGCAGCATTCTCAAACGTCCTAGAGGCTCTAGAGCCGCATTGTGGATGTTGCCCACCTAGGCGGCCCTAAACTCAAACTGAACGACGTCCTGGGCCCTCTGAAATCTAAGTGCGGTGTGAGGTTGTACGGCGCGTTGTTCGTCTACTGAATCGCGTAGCCTCATACGACTAGGCATACTACACTCGACTTGCCGTTATGCAACAAAATCCCGTCAAACGTCTTCCTAAGGTAGCCATGGGTTTTTGTATAGCATTGTCCATGGAAAACAACCTGGTTCCGAAAGTCTGTATCCATCCCGGGGTTACACAAGATATACACAACAAGTCTTAGTAAGACTCATGTCGCGGCAGGACTGAGAATAGTTACGCTCCGGCGGGGAGTAAATATCAAGCAGGGAAAGCATTGGAAGAGCCAAGATGTGACCATCGGGGTCAGTACACGGGAGAAACAGGTACTGGAGATAACAACGTGCGTCAAATCCAAACAGCCCATTCAACATCAGGCCCCGCTGGCTGATGCCGAAGTCGAGTGGCAGGTGTTGGGAACCGGCGTATCTTTTAAGAGCTCCCCCATGTCGGAAATCCGCAGGAGATGTGGCCAACATCGGGCGAGGTGTGATTTTGCGTACAGGTACTATTTCGCGTCGGCTTGGACAGGACATTTGGGGCTCAGAGGCGAAGAAGGAAGAAGTAGGCGATTTCGCCCTTCTCGTCGTAGACTAGTCTTCCTCGATCTGAGGAGGAATAGTTGGATGAAGGGGCTAGGAGGAAGAAGTAGGCGATTTCGGCCCAGAAAAAGAGGAGTTAATCTTCGAAGATAAGAGAGAGCCGTATAAATATCATTTCTGGGAGCTCTGTAAGAATAATATCGAGGATTACGAACAATACGGTTGGATCGTTGTTTTGTTTGAGACTGGTTAGTACATGTTCATCTGCCACTGCATCTGGTGTGAGAGTTGACGTCCTGATGAGCCGAAGATTTGCGTTTTTCCGCACATAGGCGACGATGGGCGTTTCCTCGGGTCTGGTATTTACTGTTGATTTCTACGTGATACAAACCTTTGAGGCTTGTGACAACTCGCGATGTACCTTGGCGACACTAACACTTTGGGATAATCCAGATCCAGCAAATCAATAGGTCCACTCCACTCAAGCCACGACCAGCTCGGGAACGGAACCCTCTACTGTAAAGAGGTAGTAGGCAAGGTGGTATACTCCCGGCGCCGTTTAAGCGGTTTTCCTGCGTGTGGATCTAGTTCCGAGGGCTTGGTGGTGTGATGCCAGCATAGAGAAAGCTCAAAGCGAGCATCCGCAGGCAGGCCCCATAGAAAGTGTACACCGGTTTGGATGGTGTACTCTCTAAGGAGGGCGGAAAAGGCGTCGTGGGCGTCTCCTTGTACCGTAAGATCCCTCCGTGCAAGTCGGATACTAAGGAGGAGAGGTTTTGCCATGGAGATGCTGTCACCTCCCGCGCCAGCTCGACCTCCCTGACCGGCCTACACAACGCCGAAGAGGAGGCCTTTGAAAGAGAGCTCGCCCGGGAGCGCGAACTGCTCCTCCAAAACACCGCCGCCAACGCCATTCCCGGCATCGGGAGCCGCAACGCCTCACGACGAGGCAGCGTCTCTCGCGCCCACCAAGGAGGCTACGCGGTCTGTTGATGCTGGCGTCGCTAGAAATCTCATCCTCTGCCGGGTTTAGAGTCTGAAAGTAGTCGAATAACGTGAGGCTCGGCTGTCGCGTGAAAGCATTCACTGGTGCGTTCTACGCCAAGGATATTATCCCGAAGAAATCGAGGAGGGTCACAGAGGCAGGCTGGTTAGACCTCAATCCCTTTGCGTTATAAGTTCTCCTAGCAGTTTGTCGTTACCAGCGCATTCCGGTATCTCGATGGATAACACGTCTTTGGGAGTCGAATGAAAAGGGAGAGTCCGAATAACCGGCAACAAAAAAGTCGTGTCATGGGGCCGTCGATGATAGTGGACGGGAGGTGTTGAGCAATTTTGATGTTTCCAGTCCTATCTTGTCTCTCCAGAAAACATGCCGTCCAATTTGCCGCGTGTTGCACAAACCCAAACTGCCCGTTCTCTTCATGATGTTCATCCTCGGTTGTTTGAGGACCCCTTGCAGCCCTGGAAGCGTTGGAACGCGAGGGCTTTGGGGGGCGGCTTGCAGCGCGCAGCTTTTAGCGCAAACCGTTTTGCCAAGGCCTCCTCACTGTACAATTACGTGCGTTCTATCCACTTTGGTCAATTCCCGTTTGCTGTGATTGGTTGACTGTGCCATGAACTGTTTCCCCTTTTGCCGGTCACCGAGCTTTCCCCAAGACGCCCAAAGACGCCCGTGACAGAAAAGCTGAGACCTTGTTTCCCCGTGTCTCAACATAAAAGGTCTCGACCTTTTTGTCCTGGACGAGAGAGAGACAACGCGGGGATACCGGAGCATGGCATGGATGAAAGGGAATACCCACCCCCGCCATTGATCCGACGCTAAAACACGCAACCCCGCTATTTCATATCTCGATCTTCTCAAGTAGAGGTATGTATCAATTCACAAGCACATGTCATTCTTTTTGCCATTGAGTTGCTGTTCTTGCGTGTCGTATGAAGGTCTGTACGGCGGACCACTAGAGGGATACCTATATGAGTACCTCTACTTTCTGGTAAAGGGTTACTCCAACTTCCCCGTTTTCACAAGGAAAGGACAAGGCACATGAATAAGTCCCCGGACCCGTGTTATGCGGATTCGGCAATGGATCATTATATGGAGCCTCCCATTATCATTCGTATGCTCCAGTCTTGGTGCTGACGAACCTAGGTACAGTACCATGCTTGCCGACAACTTCCCACAGCCAAGAGTGGCCGTGGGAAACCTTTTGCGATGTTGTCGAGTCGCGTGCATGCAGGCATGCTAAGAACTTGAGAATCAAGGATTCCCATAAGACGCGGCTGTTCCCCGGTCACTTGTTGTTATTGTTTGTTGTTTCTCTTCCTCCTTCTTCCAACATCACCACCCTCACCACCTAGAACTAACCTCTCAACAACCTACCGAGGTGCCACCATAACATCTGTCCCAATTATTATTATTAGTTTCCTTTAAACCGGTGTATAATTACTACCCCTACATAAAACACAATGGCACCCGTCAAGCCCCACTGGGTCCAGCCCTCCCACCCGGACCGTCTTCACCTCATCGTCAACGAGGCCGAGTACACGTCCAAGAGCATCTCCAAGATTGCTCTCCCGCCCTTTGCGCTGTTTGCCAAGCTCGAGTACCCCCCGTGCACGCCGGCCGAGAAGCCGACGTATGCGACCGTCCAGTGTGGCCGTGACAAGCACCTGGATCTGAACAGCGACTTGCTGTATATCAACCACTCTTGCGAGCCGTCTCTTGTATGTTTTGTCGTTTCCATCAAAGACTCTGGTCCGTGAGGAGTAGCGGAGGAGAACTGACGAATTGGGTTTTGGTTGTTGTTCAAAAAAAATAGATCTTCGACACGGGTAACATGAACGTCATCGCCGGCCCGAAAGGGATTCAAATTGGCGAGGAATTGACCGTACGTCTCTCTTTTCCCCTTTCCCCCTACTTCTCCCTTTTTATTCCCTCCTCAGCCATTTCTAATGCTTCCCGCAAACAGTTCTTCTACCCCTCAACAGAATGGACCATGGCCCAGCCCTTCGCCTGCCTCTGCGGCACGCCCACCTGCCGCGGCCTCATCTCGGGCGCCCGCGATATGACCGACGCCCAGCTTTCGGGCATCTGGCTCAACGGCCACATCCGCGAACTCCTCGAGGAACAGCGCGGTCGGGGTTATGATAACAACTCCCACTCCAACTCCAACTCCCACTCTCTTTCTACCAGCACCAGCACCAGCACCAGCACCACTGCCAATGCCAGCACGACCGCTTCGTCCGTCAACGGCGATGTCATGTTCACCACCACTTCCGAGAAGAAGAACGGCTTCCATGTTGGAGAACTGGAATTGGACCAGACGGCTATAAGTCTTCGCGACGCCCTGACGCACGCCGAAAAGGTGGTGGAAGCCGCGAGGAACGCGCTGACCAGCTACGTGGGTGCTGTCAATGCCAAGAGCGCCAAGGTTCCCGAGGGGGCGCAGAGACGGGGGCCGACGAGTAGGGAGCTTAGTGGCGAGATGGGCGGTGATACGGTGGTTGTTGCTTAGGGGGCGTGTTGCTGCGTAGCCCCCCTTGAGGCCTTGACCGGAACTTTGGATACAAACGTATGTTCGGCACAATTGGGGATGTGGTGTAGTGTGGTGTATCTGAACGGAAGGGTCAAGGGAATGGGGGATATTAAGTACATGCCCTGTGTTTGTTAGGTGGAGGAGGGCTGATGCTGTCTCTTTTTTCTTTTTTGGGACATGGGGAGGATCTTAAGAAAGAGAGACGGCGGGCCTGAGGAATCTGCCGTCCTGTCTTTACCGGCTGTTTTGAATTTATATAAAACTTTTGAAAAATCATCTTTGGTCCCATTTGAATGTGAATTCCGGTGATAGATGGAGAGACAAGTGGGTCAAATGGGAAGAAAGGGATAGAGTACGATATGTTTTGATTTCATTAAACGCTTTTTTCAAACCCATTCTTTTGGTTAAAGTTGCTGGTGTGAATTGTAGATGGAAAGAATGTGACCCAAGATGTGAAGAAAGGGGTGAGAGGATACCATAGATATAAAAATACATGGTGTACAATAACAATGCTTGCCACAGGGCAGCCTTCGTAGTCTTTTTTTGAGAGCGTTGGGCCAATCCTCTTGCCATGGGAAGGCCGCTCATCGTCATCGTCATTCATCCCAAACAGATCAAAGCCAAAGCTTTTCCATCTTTACGCCAGTTCCCTCATCACCTCACCTCCCCACCAGCTCCCTCACCCTGCCTCCCAGTAAAAGCCGGACAAGTTCCCCCCTCCCCTTCCCTCGCCCCCTTTATCCCGCCCAACAACCAATCCGTCAACCCAACAACCGTAGCACCCACGCCCTTCTCAACCTCCCCGCTCTGCTGCACATGTTCAATCGTATGACTCAATATCCTTCCCTCCCCGTCAAACTCAAAGATGAACAGCCCCGTGAACTCCGACTTCTTCGTGTTATCCCTCCCGGCCGAAGGTTCCGCATTGCCCACCGGCGCTTTGTATTCCGTCGTTCCCTTGAGGTCAGCGTCCCTGACCCCCTTGGCGTCAGACTCACTACCATTAATAAAACTCAACCCCCAATTTTTCGACTTCCCAATCGTCCGCCACCGCACAATCAACTGCTCGCCAAATGCGCCGATGCGCCGGTTCTGCGACTGTGGGCTGTACAGCGGGCGGTCGACCATGCGTTCGGACAGGATCTCGAGGCGGACGTTGCCGATTATCGGGAGGCGGTTCCAGGCTAGGGGCGCGGTCCAGAGGGCGGCAATGTAGGCGACGCGGCCCGTGACTGTGGGCAAGTGCGGGTGCGTGGAGGGGAAGAGGTGGAGGGATATTTGGGGGGAAAGGATACATGTTGGTAGGGGGGATTGTAGAAGGGTTGGGAGGTGGGCTTGGAGGATTCGAAGGGCTGTTTTGAGAGAGGGAGGAGGGTTGGTGTTAGCTTGTTGTATGTTGAAAAGGTACCTAGATATGGGATCGTACTTTTGCCTAGCTTGACTTTGCGCTCATCTGGAGGCTTGTTTAGCCCGCCGGGGCCATCTGGGGGTCGGGTCTCATCGGTGCTGGATTCTGATTTCGCTTTCGCGGGGATTTGGACATGGTTGGGGTTGAACCAAGTTTCGGGGAGGCTGCGGGGTTTCGATTCTGGAAGGGTGGATGTTGAGCGCTTGTTGGTGGTGGTGGTGTTTGCGACGGATGCGCTGGCGGCTTTCGTTGGTGATTTATTGGTCGTCGTCGTCGGCTGTGTTGAAGTCGGTTGCTGTTGTTGTGGTCGGTTGGAGAGAAAGTAGGATCGACATTGGGATGGCTTTGGTTTGGCCACCACACCACCACCGGCGGCTATTCGTATCCTCGTGGGCGCCGACATGGTGGTGTTGGTTGTCGGGTACCTGGGCCGGCAGGAAGTGGACTCGCAACGTGGGCGGTCGGAAATCGCCGTGTATAGGGCTGGAATGCAAGATGAGTTGTACACGCGCAGCGGTTTCTTTGTCGGAATTGCAAATGGTGAAAAGGCCGAGTGTGGTAGGTTCGTTGTGAATCTGATGAAAGGGTGCGGCACCGGGTGGAATGATGTCAGGCAGTGACGGATTGGCTCGGAAGTAGTGGTGGTGTAAGACACGACGCCCAATTGGAACTGGATGATCCAAGCATAAAGCTGATAAGAGGGCGGGGTGTGTTATCGGACAGGGATGCTGGGGTGTGAATAGTGGCAGTTAGTGTATTTGAGTATCACACTTTCAAGGCTGTAATAAGGGACTCCTTTTTGGTATACCGACCCAACACCGATCATTCATTCAGATGGAAGCCCATGTGGACACCGCTCAGGTGGCCCAGCCCCCATGTCCACCTTTCAACAAAGCCATGGGAACAAGAGAAAGAGTTGACTGTGAATGCACATCATCGGGAACCAGAAATTGTTAGTGCAAGACTTCAACCAAAGTGTGAAAAGTGTCAGGAGGGACGGCATCATCACGTGCATCGTCACCGCCTGAGTCCCCTGTTTTTGGATGGTGTCCCGCCTTGGCCCCGTCGCCAATCACCAGGACCGGGACCCGACCCTCTGACGCCTTAACGCAGCAGCTGAGCGGCCTGGTCACTGGTGACGGGAGCCTGCCTGCCCTTCCACTGGGGTGTGTGTGGGCTGGGCTGCCACTGCCACTCGCTGCCAGCAGACAGGGCGCCAGGACAGGACAGAGGGCGCTCTCCCATTCCATCACTCGCTCAGCCCTCTGTTGCTCTCACTGCGTGTTGCTCTGCCCGTTCCAGATTGACTGCGTCTTCCACATCATCAATCAACCAACCGCCCCCCCAAGGAACACGACCAACGACCTACAACTAATCTCATTAAAGCCATCCATCTTTCGCTCCACCACCCTTCTACGATACCCGCCTTAATTCTTCGCTTTCCAACACATCCCAACACCACCACATCGCATATCGCGTCCCTCGTTGCCCATCATGAACCCCGAGTAGTAAGTTTATCTCAAGTCTCCATATCACCCCATGCTGCAACCGCGCGGCCGCCTTACAACCATCGCCGCCCCTCGCATCATGTTGTTTCCACGATTGCTAACACGTTTGACCTTCAGGGTGCCCACCGCTTCCCCTCATCGCCCCAAGACGTCGCCGTCCCTTCGCGCCTCGACCCATCACCGCCGGCACTCTTTCAACTTCGATCCCCTGCTGACGATGCAATCAGATACGACTATCTCTTCAAGTTGCTCCTCATCGGTGACTCCGGTGTCGGAAAGTCTTGCTTGCTCCTTCGTTTCGCCGACGACACCTACACCGAGTCCTATATCTCCACCATCGGTGTCGACTTTGTACGTCCCATATCCCGCCTGCGCGACACATCCGCTCGACCCCCTTCGGCATGCTAACCTTTTGGCTAGAAAATCCGCACTATCGAGCTCGATGGCAAGACGGTGAAGCTTCAGATCGTAAGCAACCCCCGGAACCCTTGGACACCTGGGGAATCTCGAGTCGCTGACCAAGTTGTCCAATCTAGTGGGATACTGCCGGCCAAGAACGTTTCCGTACCATCACCTCTTCCTACTACCGTGGCGCCCACGGGATCTGCGTCGTCTACGATGTCACGGATATGGACTCCTTCAACAACGTGAAGCAATGGCTTCAGGAGATTGACCGTTACGCCACCGAGGGTGTCAACAAGCTCCTCGTCGGCAACAAGAGCGATATGACTGACAAGAAGGTCGTTGAGTACACAGTCGCCAAGGTACGCAGCCACCCCTAACCCTTACAAACGCGCGTTCAAGCCACGTACTTACACATGGAACAACAGGAGTTCGCCGACAGCCTGGGCATTCCCTTCCTCGAGACCTCGGCCAAGAACGCCAGCAACGTCGAGCAGGCTTTCCTTACCATGGCCCGCCAGATCAAGGAGCGCATGGGCAGCTCCATCGCCACCAACAACACGAAAGCCAGCGTCAACGTCTCCCCCGGCCATGGCGTCTCTAACAACTCTTCCGGCGGCTGCTGCTAAAGCGTCTGTGCCCCACGGCATTGGTTGCGCTTTCGGCGTTACGGTTCTGCATCGGACGGTTTTTGACGACATGATGGTGCGGTTGGATGTTACGGCGTGTGCATTGGGTTGAGCTGTAATTGCGAATACTGCTCTAATGGGATCTCAGTTGGGAAATTTCGGCTCTGCTTCTGTGGGTTTGCGAGGGACCTAGGGGGAGACCTGAGGTGGCTTTACACGTTACCTTGGGAATTCATCACGGCTCCGCGGGCCCTTTTTCGCTTGCCGGGACAGGTTAGGGTGGGGCCTAAGAGGATGGCGATCAAACGCACCACGAAGAAAGGAGCCTAATAGCTGGCTCGCCCAGCGGTGTCCGTCACGATTCCTGGCAAAGGGCAAAGGGGGGAAAGAGTCGGGGCTGGCTGAGAATTGGGATGGGGCGGTGGGCTTGTTTAGAGAGCATCCACAAATCCTTTACCTTTGAGGTAGGGGTGTGTGATGCGTGTGTGTATTTTCGATCTTGGGCATAACTGAGGACGCGGCACGGGTTTTTTTAACACATTGTTAGTTTTGGTCTTTTTAAGGAGCTACTGTTTTGCTATTTTCTTGTGTTTTTGAGGCAAACCCACTTATCTTTCCTTCTCAACAGTTCTCTTCAACCAAGGAAAATATTTGAAGAGACGACGAGCACATTTACACCAGGAGACCAGGAAGAACCACACACGTACGCACACGCCCACATGCACAAACACACGCTCGCCAAACTACAAGCCATGATCCAGCCATACTCGTAGACGCCCTCGATAGTCACTCGCGCTTGATGATTTTGTTTTTTTGAGGCCAAGACGGATTTGGTAGATTTCAGATCTCGATAGTCTAATTGGATCTTTTACATCCACGTTTAGTCCCGCTCGCCCAATGTCTCGCATCACTTACCTACCTTCCACTAGCCTAATAACTTACCTACCGAGCTTACGTACCTCACCAACCAGCAACAATCAGTTAATAACGAGTGACGAGTGACAAGAGAAGCACATTCAACTTCTAGAAGTGCATGATACATTCATTAGGACTGAGCTGACCACCCACCCACCCATCCGAGCCACTTACATGGGAAATTTCAAACCAGATGGAAAGAAGACCTTGACCCAAAAAAAAAAAAAAAAAAAAAAAAAAAATATATATATATATAAATATTGCACAGAATGACAGACACTCCTCAACACGATATATACTTTACTTGATGACTCGGTCAAACACACTTTGAATCAAAACCTTGCAAGCCAAGAAGACACGGCTCACTCAGTCACTCACTCACGCACTGACTATTCTAGAAACTGACGAGAAACAGACAAGACTGGAACCAATCTCTCTTTTTCTTTCTCTTTCTCTTCTTCTTCCTCTTCTTCTCCCTGTTTCTCTTTCTCTTTCTCTTTCTCTTTCTCTTTCTCTTTCTCTTTCTCTTTCTCTTTCTCTTTCTCTTTCTCTTTCTCTTTCTCTTTCTCTTTCTCTTTTTCTTTCTCTCGAAGTCTCTCTCACTCTACACTACACAGTTAGTTCAGCTCTAGAGAGACGGGACTTATACCCACAAACAAACAAACAAAGATTGGTGTAGTGGGATCTTACTTGGCTAAAAGGGGAATTTTGAAATTTTCAAGTCGTGTGGAATAGAGGAACATAGATGTGGCTTACTAGGCTTTTTTTTTTTTTTTTTTTTTTTTTAAATCGGATTCGCCGTGTCCTGTGTTGTGTGTTGTGTCCTATATTGTATTATATTATATTATATTATATTGTATCCTCCCTGCCCTGCCCTGCCCCTTTTGTCTCTCTGCCCCCTTTGGTCGCTTTCTCAGTTATAAATCTTTCTCTTTTTTCCTTTTCCCTTCTCCTTTCCCCTCCGCGGCGCCCCTTGGGAAGTTTCTATTACTATTTGCTCGTTCTACTCTTCGAATCGTAATGCCATATATGTATGTATATATAGATATATGTATGTATATATGCATGTATATATGTATAATCCCATCGCCGTGCTCACTCACTCATTTATATAATATATTTATAACTTTTAGCAAGAAATTTTTTAAAAAAAAGTGCGGAATATTCTATAACCATACCAGTAAATATTGTTTGAGAGGCGGTAACTAACCTGGAAAGAGTGAAATAGGAGGGGTATAGTCTATATATATATATATAGTACCTATATACTAGTAGCTTCATAGTATATGTGTGTGTGATTGATTTATTGAACGACAGACACAGCTTTGCTCTCGACAGATAATGTTTAACCCTAGACATTAGACTTACTCGTAACGTCTGCGACGGTCTGAATTTCCAAATATCTATACCAATCTCAAATAGGAAAGTATTAAGTCGCTAAGGACCTGTCAGTTGGCTAGCTTCGTAGAGGCTTAGGACGAAATATTAGAAGGTAGCGAATTATTTTAATTAACGCCGTATTATAGCGTTAAATAACAGTAATACTATTCCGGCCTTAACTATTATAAAATTAAAGGAATAATACTATAAATAGCTATTTCCGTTAGCTCTAAAGTAGAGAAGTTAAGTTTTAATTTATTTTTTATTCTCTTCCCTAATTTAGCTTCCCTACGTATTTACCCTATCTGTAATTATTTCGACTTATTTACTTCTATTATTTTAATATATTGAAACTTCGACCCTTATAAAAGTTAAATTAATACCGATAAAATATAAATACGTAGTAGTCGTTCTATTTCTTAAAGAGAAAGTCTAACCGTACGGTCACGAATATCTATCCGTACGGTAATCCACATTTTCCTTCACACATATCCCTAACCCTCGCGCGGCCACAGATGTTACATATATTCTTTCGAAAATTTCACCCAAAAATCTAGGCATTACCATTCTTTCACGCGTAACATCAGACCGTAACAGTCACTAACAGCCGTAACAATTGCTAACAGCCGTGCCAATCGCTAACAGCCGTAACAATCGCTAACAGCCGTATCAATCGTTAATAGCTATAACAATCGCTAACAGCCGTATCAATCGCTAACAGCCGTAACAGCCGTGACAGCCGTGACAGCCGTGACAGCCGTAACAGCCGTAACAACTGTAACAGCCATAACAATCGCTAACAGCCGTAACAGCCGTAACAGTTGCGACAGCCGTAATAGTCACTGACAGCCGTGACAGGTGCGTATTTGGTCTGGGCACTGCGGTCTAATATCACGCATGAAAGAATAGTAATACCCAAATTTCTAGGCGAAATTTTCGAAAGAATACATGTAACATCTGTGGCCGCGCGAGGGTTAGGGATATGTGTGAGGGAAAAAGTGGATCACCGTACGGATAGACATTCGTAACCGTACGGTTAGACTTTCTCTTCTTAAATTATCCGCTAAAATTCGCGCGTTCGCTTTTATACTTCTTCTACGACGTAAAATTATATTATTACACCGCTAGCTGCCAATACCCTTCTATTATTTTCGCTATTTAGAACTACCCCTTCCTAAACCCTTAATATTATTATCCTAATTGTATTCCCCCTTTATCGCTAGCTTATTATCGAAGAAATAAATAATAATAGTAGCGACGATAATTAGTTTTATTCTTCTAAAGAAACCTATAACTATTTCGATTATTTCGAAATTAATACTTTTAAATATAAATATAAATTTTTTAAAGTCCGCTAGCCCTATTTAATTCTTATTTTCCTACCTTCCGTTATATATATCGATTTAGGATTAATATACTTTTATTAATTTATTAAAAAGTAATTAATATAGTAATTACTTTCCCGTTCCTTTCGGCTTCCGTTATAAGGATTACTTCTTTATCACGGGGCAAGGCGAACGTTAGGTATCTGTAAAGACATTCGTAATTGCACGAGGAAGAGGAAGCTATCTAGGGGAGCCCTAATAGCCATCTATATACAGTAAGTATATAGCTCGTACAGCCTAATCATCCTATAGATTATCCTATAGGCTAGTGTAGTCTATATAGCCTTAGCGACAGGGGTAGGCTAATAACCGTAGCTAGTTAGATATTAAATACGTTTAGCCGCATCTACTATATTAGGTCTCTATAACCAATTAGAGTATACTATCAACCCGACAACTATTACCCTAGTAAGGGCAGCGATATAAGATAGTTAGTCAGTTATAAATAACCCTATAATACTTCCCTCGCCTAAAATACCCCTAGGGTAAAAATGCTTCCCTTTTTAATCTCCTCTACAATACTTATTGCTTACCCTTTTATATTGTTTTTACTTTCTTTTTTAGGCCGCTACCTTGCCCTCTTATATTATTTTTACTTTCTTTTTTGGGCCGCTACCTTGCCCTCTTAGTAACGTAGTAATCGCTACACTACTAGTATTGTACTTGTCTTTCCCGGCGGCTAGTCCGTCCTAGCGGCCTTCTCTAGAGCCTTCTTAATTTTATAATAACGTTTCTCGTCTACGATCTATCGTAGTAATATCAATACATCTAAGTTATTATTATAAAACTTTTTAAGGTCGTCAATATAATACTCTACGTCCTTCTATAATTACTAAATAAGATTGTAAAGGCTTCCCTAAACTACCCAATATTCCTATCTATTATTTTCTATATTAAAACAATAATCGTTAATAATTTCGTAGAATTATTCAATTATATCTTTAGTATTATTTATTCGTTTTATAATCCGTTCATTATTTATTCGGATATTTTAAATTTTATCCTACCCGGAAATTCTTTAATAATTTTAAAATTTTACTATATTAACGTAGAAAGTACAGCTATACTTTATATTAACGGGGAATTTTAACGTAATATAATAATTATTTACTTTTATAATTTCGAAAGGCCTTTCCTACAATAGCGTAAATTTGGTTTACGGGCGGCCCAATACGAAATTAATTATATTAAATAAAATTTTATTACTAATATAATAGTTTAGCGTATTAAATTATCTCTCATTAGCAATTTCCTTATACCGTATTTAATTACTCCTAATTATAATAATAATTTTATCTAATATTATATTAAACTAGTTAGCGATTTTATTAACTTTAAAGTACTCTACCTACTATATTTTAGAAAACTTTAATAGGTATAGTTAAGCGGGTTCGACTCCTATCTAAAGGTAAAAATTATAATTTACAAAGAACGAAAATACGTTAATACTATTTAAATATACATTATTACCCGCGAATTCTATTAAAAGTAATTAATCGACTTAATCGTTTTAAACTTAATTAATATAAGTACGAAGGAAACGTTCTAATTTAATATTAATATATTTAATCTAATTATTAATTTCTTTATAGAAAGCCGATAATAATTTTAAAATAATTTTTAACCTTTTAAATAGAATTTTCTAAAATTATAAAACGAATTAAATATTATAATTAGAAATAATGATATCCAATAGGCTATAAAGGGCGTAAATTTTTTCGATAACTCGATTAACGAATTCTTCTATAATTAATATTTCAATTGGAATATAATACTTTATTTTTATTAAATAATCTACTATTATAGTAATATATTTATATTCTTAGCCTTTCCGGATATAAAGCGTTATAGGGGTAATATAATTAATAATAATATCCTTCTATAAGGCGAAGGGTATTAGTAAAGGCTTTAAAAACTCTGCTAGTATACGTTATAACGGCTTCGTCTTTACGTATTAAAAATAAGCTTTATAATAAATTCTAATAGATTTATTTATATTTAATTAATAAAACGAATAATTAAAAATAGTAAACGTTTTATCCCGGCTTTAATAATTTATTAGCACGGGTTTATAATATTTTTATATAAAATATAATTATAATATAATATTTTTTAAATCGATTATAAACGTTAAACGTTAGTATATGTTGCTATTAATTGTATAATATTCTATAAAAATTATTTTTCTTATATTTTTCTTTAGTACTTTAGGCTATACTTAACGGTTTTCATCTATAAGGGCGGCTATTAAATTTTAATAAAAAATTAAATTATAGTAATTAATGTCGATTAATTCATTTGTAAATAATTCTTCCGGGTTAAATTCGTAAGTATAAATATAATTTATAAAAACAGAAGGGTTAAAAAGTACTTTATAGCAGGCTTTTAACTAATCGTCGTTTATATCCTTTAATATATCTTCTAATTTCCTATTTAAAGTATTAAAACGGACTTAAAGAGTGCCCAGCCTATATTTAATAGTAAAGTTAAATTTAGATAGGAAATTAAATTACTATATATACCGTAATATAAATTTCTTATTCTCTATAAAGGTTTATAAGCCTTTATAATCGGTTAAAATTTTAAACGATTTTTAAGCGCCCTATAATTCCGGTCCCTATTCCTCTAAAGCTTTAATAATTATAAATAATTCTTTATTATAAATATTGTAATTATATTCTACAGCGGAATATTTTTATAAAAAATATACGATTAAGTGTAAAATACCCTCGTTATTATACTAAAATAATATACTACCTATAATCTAATTAAATATATCGATTTCGATTATAATTAGACGGGACTAATTATAAATTCGAAGGATAGGACCCGTAGTAAAAGTTTTTTTTAATTCTTTAAAAATTCTTTAATAGTCTTTTATTTAGCGCTATTTAATTAATTTCTTCGTAAGGTTGTATAGTAGAATAATTATAATTGAGAAGTATTAAATAAAATAACAGTAGAAATTTACAAATTTTAAAAATCTTTAGAATTAGCGTTTTAATTACGGGGCCTCCTATTTAATAACGGTTTTTACCTTCGTAGGGTCTATTTTAATACCTTTTAATATAATAAAAAGGCCTAAGTATTTTGTATAAGTAATATCGAATTTATATTTATTAATATTTAATTAAAAATTAGCGTTAATTATTCTTTTAAGGATTTTATTTATATAGGTAGTATACTCTTCTATATTTTCGGAGTAAATAAAGATATTATTTAAGTATATTATTATATAAATATTTAAAATATTATATAGTACGTTATTAATATAATTTTAGAATATGCCGGGTATATTTTAAAAGCCGAAAGGAAGGATTAATAATTTATAGAGACTAAAACGTATAATAAAAATAATTAATTATTTATAGCCTTTTTAAACGCGGATTCGGTTGAAAGCGGCGATAATATTTAATTTAGTAAAGATTTTAGCGTAGTAAATAATATTAAGAATTTCCTTAATTTGTAGAAGCGGGTACCGTATTTTAAATATAACGTTATTAATATTATAATAATTATTACAAATACGAATACCCCCGTTAAATTTATTTATAAGGAATAAGGGTAAGGTTGCTTAGGATTAAGAAGGTTTAATGAAACCGTTTTTTTAATTAACCGTCGATCTATTTCTTAATAATAATTATTTCTATAAGTAAAACTAATCGGTAGCGGGCGTTCGATAATTTTCCCCCTAGCGTAAATTCGATCTTATAGTCGTATATTGGATAAGGCGGAAATTTATTCGCTTTTTTAAGACGGAAAATATTAATCCTTCTTTAATATTTATATAGAAATTTAAACTTAATTTCCTTATTAATTTTCGGAAATCGGTTAATTTTTTCATAGAATATTAATACGTTTTCCTCCGTAATTTTTATAATAATAACCTTATATATAGGCGCGTTTATATTTAAATTGCTTATAAGAATAGCGGTTCGGACGATTTTAACGGCTATTAATTCTTTTTAATTTACATTCTTTATATACGCGTCGATAAATTTATAGAGGCGTTTTAGAAAGTAATTTTTATATTATTTACCTTTACCGTTTATAATATTTTAGACTATTTCTTTAGTAAGGTTATTATAAATATTTATATTATAAAGGGCAATTAGTTGGGAGATTTCTATATAATTCGTAAGGTAAGGCTATAAATCGTACGTTTTGTATAGGAAATTAAAGGCGGTAGTATTAATATTATATATATCCTTAGCGTTAATTTATCCTTCAATTATTTTAAACTACCTTATAATTAAATAAATAATACCGGTGGAATTCTTTACGCCTTTAATTTTCCTATAAGGCGGCGTAAGTATAAAAAGTTCTATTACCTATCTTAGTACGTTATAATCTAATAAGGCTACGTTTCCGGTAAATCCTTTAACGAGAAGTTTAAAACGGTATAAAAGGAGGTCGTAGTAATATAGCTACGCCCCCTATCATAAATAAAGATTTTCGTTAACTTCGTAAAATTTATAAAAGTTATAGACTTTACCTCTAAAGCAATTTTCGTAGGGCTTATAATAGGGTAGTAGTATAGAAGATTTGTAAGGTTCGTAATAAGGGGGCGGAGTGGAGATAGAGTCGTTTTCTAATAGTAATTTTAATATTTAAATATCGCCGCGCTCTAATTTATTATAAGAAACGCTATTCGCACCGCCATCTTTCTCTTCATACACCGCCGCCCCACCCCTCCCGCATTTCTAGCCAATCAAATCGCCCGCATCCATTCTAAGTCTCCACGCTCCTATTCTTAGCGTCAACAAACCGTACAGCGCCCGCCAAACCCCCAAATTACAGCCCATTACACATTCAAACCCTTGCACGTACCACTATAAATTTCGTAACCAATAATCTATTGTTACACTTAGCGATTTATATCGTCGCATCGCATTATCGCTTCTTCTATCACCATTTATCACCACCCTCCCCATAATTAATTAAACCACCATCGCGCACATCACAAAATATCCTCAAATAAATAAAGCGCTATTATCTATCAACAATAAAAAATAATCCGTTATTTTTTCTATATATTTCCCTAGCTAATTATAACGTAGATAGCCGATATAACGACCTAACCGACGAGCGCACTTTGAGCCGCCCTCGAAACGCTACGCTATTTACTGCTAATCCTCACGCTCCCTGATTAACTACGCCAATAAACACTCAAACTCCCCCTCCCTCAACTACGCCAACTCAACTATTACAACCTCAAGGACGGCCTTACTTATAGCCTAACCGGGGCCGACAGCCCAAAGCAAGCTAGAACCCTACAATCTCAACACAAGTCACCCCCTCTATCCAACGAAACATATTTAGCTAAAAAGGCGTTGACTTAGATAAAGAGGATAGAGCCGACCGCCTAGCCGCTATATAGGCTAGACGAAGCCGCCCTCGTAGCAATATACAAAGAGGTAGGGGAGGAGGAGAAGAGAGAGGAGGCAGATCTATATAGGGTAGGGGAGGCACGCTAACCAGCACCCCAGTTAGTACTCAACGGCGCAATATACGGATCGCTAGTATACAAGGCTAGTAAGGGAGATTCTAGAGCACTCATTAGTAATCTAGAGCACTCACTAGTAGTCTAGAGCACTCGCTAGCACTCTAAGAGACTCGCTAGCAGTCAAATTACTCAATTATACGGTAGATATCAGATATATAATAGATGTATAGATTAATATAGATTAAATATAATTAAACAATCGCTTAATTGAACGATGTGCGACCGTACAATGTACGACCGTACTGCTAAGTGCGCTGTAAAGTACTATAAAGTGTGCAAATCTAGGTACAGATCTGGGCTTGGCACTGGGCATAACATTTCGTAAAAGAATGTAATGCCAAGATTTCTAGGCGAAATTTATGAAAGAATACCATTGTAAAAGGGTAGGTAGACCGCGGTTTTAATACGGGCGATTTAATTAGCCAAAAATACGGGAGGGGTGGGGCGGCGGTATATAAAGAGAAAGATGGCAGTGCGAATAGCGTTTCTCTTTATTATAGGGGATATAGTCCTAAAACTATAATAGCCTTAGTATATTCTAGCGAAGTAGTAGTAATTTGCCCTACTAGTAGTCTTATTAGTACTTTTATTAGTATAGGAACGGTATAGAATTAGAATCGGCCTTTAATAATAATTCTAAACTTTAGTAATACTAATCTACCTTACCGGCAATTTTATCGATATTCCTATCGGTAGTCCCGGAGTAGTATTCTAAATTCTAAAATTCTTTTAAATTTTAGTAATAGCAATCTATTCTACTAATAATCTTATTAATATTCTTATCAGTAATCCCGGACTAGTATTCTAAATTCTAAAATTCTTTTAAATTCTAATAAAGCGATAATTAATCCTTTAGAATCCAATATTTTATTAGATTCTAATAAAGTAGTAATTTCGATGGCTAAATATCGCCACGTATAAATCTTTCTATAAGGATTAAATATTAATCCCCTAAAATCTAATATTTTAATAAATTCTAATAAAATAATAGTTTCGGCAACTAAATATCGCTACGTATAAATCCCTCTATAGGGATTAGGACCGAACGATCTACTAGACCGCCTTTTATCCGGCCAATATAATTATTTATTTTAAGTAGAAGCCTTAATATTTTTAGGATATTTAATAATATTCTTTTATCCCGTTCGTTTACTATCGTCGCGTAAAGTTAGTAACGTAAATTATTAGGAGAGCGGTTCTATATATTAGGAGCGTTCCGTAAAAAAACGGGGAAATCCGATAGGAAGTATCGGTTAATATACTAATTAGTAAATTAAACCTTCCCTTCTATTTAAAAAATATACGGCTTATATTTCCTAAATTAGGGTAATCCTAAAATAATAAAGTAATTAGGAAAAATATTATAAATTAAGAATATAATATTTTCTAAATAATAATTGATATAAAGGCTCGCTATAAGTCCTTTAATAATAAGCTTTTTTATAATACCGTTAGCAAGAATTAATTTCTTAGGTTCTAAAAGTTTGAACGTAGTAAATCCATTTTTCCTTACAAAAGAATAATCGATAAAAATAAACGTTATATAACCGTTATCGATAAAAATTATATAATGAATTTTATACGGTCCAAAGGATAAATAAGAGGAAAAGAATAATAAATTTTAATAGAAATTATTTAGTAAATTAATAACAATTATTTTTAAATTTTTAAACGGCTCCCTTCTTCTTCCTATAGACCTTTTTCGCCCCTATAAGTAATTATCTATAAAGTTTAATTATTTCCCTAATTATTACTTATATTTTTATTATAATATTCTTCGTCTTCGTTTTCTTCTCCGGCGTTTATAATATAAAAATTTATATTACTACCGTACCCCCGCTAACCGGCCGCCAGGGGATTAATATTAGTATTACTATTATTATTAATATTCCTAATATTTTAACCGGAACTTCCGCCTCTCCGACTTCCTCTACCTTTTTTTCAGCCACTTTAACCTCTTCTATTACTTCTTCGGCCCCCCCTATTACCAGTCTAAGGGCTATAATCGCTATAATTAATACTATTATAATAATTCTTTATAATATACCTTTCTTTTCCGCATTTATAGTATAGATTATTTTTATTCTAATATTTAATAATATTATCATAAACGGTATATAAAACGTAAATAGTATTAAGGTTGATAATATCGCCTCCCTTATTAATTATCTTTCCCGAATTATTATTAGAATTCGAATTATAAATCTTACCGGTAGCGGATTTAAACCTATAATCGTCGTCCTTAATATTATTCGTAAAATTATAGTAGAATAATAATTATTCTTTAAAATCGTTTTTAGCGGAGAGGGTTCGTTAATAAATAAAGGAAATATAAAGTTTTTAAGATATTTTATTCTATAAGTAATATACTTTTATAACGTTATTTAAATTATAATAATTAATAATTTTAATATATTCTATTTTGAAGTCGGCGAAGAAATAGTTTCTTTATTTAAATTTATTAAATTTGTGGGCGGTATTTAAATATAAATCCGTATTATTATAATAAATATTTAAAAAGGATAAGAATTCAATACTTATTTTCTATTACTAAACTTTAAAATTATTAAAGTTTATAAGGATTTTCTAAATATCTTTATCGATTAAAATAACTACTTTAAAACTAAGTAAGTAATTTACGTAAATAATTTTAATCTTCTCGTTAAGGAATTTAATAGTATTTAAAATTTGAATAGAAAGGATACGGCCCTTCTATATTAAATACGCTTTATTATATTTAATATAGTAATTTAGGGAATTTTTTCACGTTTTTTCTTTAACTAAGGACCACAGGGTCATTAAAGGAGCAGGGTAGTTCATTACAAGTAGGAGTAGATCAACTGCTCAATTAGGTACTATTAATTATAGGTACGAGCTTTAAAGATAAAAGGAGAAATAATCTCCTTCGGGATTTAGAGAGAGAAAAATAAGCAATTTAGACTAAACAACACTCCTTCTTAGAAGAATACATTCGAATTCTAATCCTAAATTCGTTTTCCCGTACTAAATTCATTTTTCCTTTGCCTCGTAATCCCCTCTTAAGAAGATTAACATTTAAATTTACTCCTTCAACCTCTTTCGAAGATCCGTTAAAGTACAATACTTTAATATTAATTCTAATCTCCTCCAAATAGTCGATAATTAATATATAAAGATTTCTTCGTTTTTATTTTACAGATAGGACCTATTTTACGGTAAATTTACTCTCCTCTTTAAAATATTAATTCTTATAATCTTTATATTAATTAAATTAATTTTTTTATAATAAAAAACTAGTCTCTCTTCTTATATAGTATTTTCCACTCTAAATTAAATAATAATAAGGACGAAATAAATTTCAAACTCCTAATTAAATTAATTAATATAAATTCGAAGAATTTTCAGCCAAAACTTCTTGTAAACATTAAAATTATTTTCGCTTCCTTCGGGATATTAATTTAAAAGCCGAAGGTTAAATAATAAGTAACTAATTACCTTTCTTAATAAAAAAGTCTTTTACTCAATTCAATAAAGATTTTAATTCCGGATATATATAGATCTTAAACTTTTCGTCCAATTTACAATTTACTAATACCCTTCAACAAATATACTAACCCTTTTCCCCTCTTTAATTAAACTATAATTAATATAGAATATAAAGACGAATTATTTTAAAATACTAATTTAATAAAATAATAGACCCGAAACTAGAGAATTAATAGTTTAAACTATATAGTAAATTAAAGATTACGAATTAATAATAAACAATAAATCCCCCCCTTACTACTTCCGCCTATACTTAATATAAATATTTGTAATTTATATACTGAACTCTTCTTTAAAACAATCGCAACCCTTTTAAAGTATATTATATTAATATTTTAAATAATTCTAACCAACCTTTTACAAATAACTAACTTCTTATTAAAGGTAAATATAATTAGAAAAGTAATATTTACTTCCTATTATAATAATAATTACTATTAATTAAAGGAAATTATAACCGGATTTCCGAACTAATATAATACTTAATACCCTAATTACCCCAATCGAAATATAAACACTTTAATCCAAATAGTACAAAAATATTTAAAAAATAAGAAGTATTTTAATAAAGGATATTAAATCTACCCGTCTCCGAATAACTATAATAACCTAAAATATAATCCTATACAATTACTAATATATTTTCCCCTCTATTATAATATTTTAACTTAAAGACCTTTACTTTACAATTAATTATTATTTAATATTATATTTAATACCTCTTCCTCCCCTTCTATTCCGAAGACCTCTCCTTCCCTTAATATTTAAAAACTTACTATACCGGGAATTTTTAATTTTACTATTCTCCTTACTAGAGGTAATACTATAATTTACGTCCGCAATATTAGCCCTAAAAAGAAATTTAACAATAAAAAAATTACTAAATATTTCGAATTCTTCGAAGAAGAGATCGGATATACTAACTTTAATAATAACGAATTTAAAATTACTACTTAAATTAACTAATATAAAAAATAGCCTAAAGACGTTACTAAAAGTATCTTCCGCCAATTTAAAATTAATACTAATATTACCTAAGAAAACTTTACCTCGGCTTTTAAAACCGCCTATAGAATTAAAAATCCTAAATAAACTAATAATACATTTATTACTCTAAAGAAATTCTATACTAAGCATATCCCCTATAATAAAATAAAAATTGCTAATACTATCCTTAATTATTCTACCCTTTTTACCCGTCAATCTTCTATTAACTACAATAATATTAAGGATCTAACCGTTAAAAACTTCTATAAAAAACTATATATTAATACTAAATATATAATTATTATTTTTATATATAAATTTAAGGAGGAAATTTATTAAATAAATTAGATTACCTTCGCTAATAAATTCAACGACTTTATTATTAAATAATTTAATAAAATCGATACTTTTAAATCTTTAGCCTCTTCCGACTCTAATAAAGAGGAGATTATTACTAAAACGTACAAATCCTCTAAGAAAATCGTTAAACTTAATAATAATATTTCCTCCGAAGATAATAATACCCTAATCGTTAAGAAAATTATTTAAATTATTATAAAGGAGCCTGCTAGGAAGCAATCCGCTATTAACAAAGCCGTAAATAAATTTACCGAAAACTTTAAAAAACTAATAATCTAAATTTCCTAAAATATTCGCCCCCTTTCCTAAATACTCCCTCCTACCCTTCAATAACCTACTATCTACTATCTTTCTCAAATCTAATACCTTTCTATCTAAACTAATACCATTTAAACTAACGCTATAGTTATTAATAACTTTAATCGAAATAGAATTCAATACCCGTTATCCGGCAATTACTAATCTTTTAACGAATATTAGAAGGTCTATTACTAGTATAAAAGAAATTACCTTATATATAAGTATACTAAAAAAGATATAAACCTTATATACGAATATTACTCTTTCTAAAAGGCTTAAATTTCTAAAGGTATACTATTTATCATCTTCCTTAGCCCTAATTATAATTATAAGAATTATATAAATTAAGAACTATATTACGCTACGTAAAGATAAAGGAAAGGCGGAAAGCTACTAAGGTTTTTAATCGCTTTAAAGCCGAATTATCCTATTTATTCCAACTTTAAGAATTAGGAATTTAAATAGTATAAAGGTAGAGATCCTAATAAGCCCGATTATATTCTAAAGTTTAATATCCTCTACTAAAATATTAAAGGAAAGTAGGAAGAAATATAGAAATTAAAAGGGAAGAAAATATTAATATCAATTAATATTATTTAAATTAAAAAATATAATTATTTCTATAGTCCGATATTAAAAGCTCGAAAATAGGTCGCTTCTATATATACTATCCTAATTAAAGATAAAGAACTCCCTAATAAATTTCCGAAAGTTATAAAATTAATTAATTCGGGAAATAAAGTCAAAATTAGTATAATACCCCTAACCTCTATAATAATTATCACCTTTAGAAAGACTAAGAAAATTCGGGTTTCCGAAGGTAATTCCTCTAATAATACTCTTATATTCTTATTCATCTTCCCTATTTTAATTATTAATATAATTAAAAAAGGGGTTAAACGTAACGTTAATACTATAGAGGAAAAATAACCCGCTTCTAAGTCTGCTACTAAGAAGGCTAAGAAAGTCTACTTCTTTAATTAACTTAAAAATTTTAAAGTCTATAACAATATTACGGATTTAAAGGAGTTCTACCCTATAACTATAAAATTTATAAACACTAAAATTTTAATTACTATCGAAGATATCGTTAAATATAGCCCCATTAATACTATAACTATTTACTACTAAGTGGATTTACTCGCCGATACTATTTATAATAATAATTACGACTTACTTAAATTTAAATTTAAATATAATAGTAGTACTACTTATAATAATATTCCGGAGGCTAATAAATTCGTCCTTATCGTACTTAAAGGACCTATCGTATTTAAAAGATTTATTTAAATTAATATTATAAATATTAAATAGAAATTTATTTATAATTATACTTTAATTAATTTTATTAAATTAATAAAAGAGAATGTTTAAGCTATTTATAATTAAATTAATTAGCCAATACTCATTAACGTTCCTTTAGAATAATAGAAAATTAATAAATTTAAAATTAAATTAATTAAGAAGGTATTACTCTATAACGCCTCTATTAACATTATTAAATACGCCGAAATATCTATTTTAACTTTAAAGAATAGGGTTACTTAATTTTTTATACTATTTACGCTAATAACCTCTATTAAAACGAAAGGAGGAGAGAAGATCGCCGCCTTACTTAATATAAAAATTAAATATAATACTATTTATAAAGGATTAATAAATTATTTTAATTTAATAAATATTAATATTGAAATTATTAATATTAATAATAATAATAATTAAAAGGAATTCCTTAATAAGACTTATAAAAAAATTTATTTATTCGATAAAAGTAAGGAAATTTATTTCTTTATTACCCAAAATTATTTACTTAACTATAAAATTATTTTAAATTTACCCTTCTTTTAAGACGCTAATATTTATATAAAGTATAATAAAAATAGGAAGAATTATATTTCTATTACTATTAACGGGATAATAATCCGTATTATTCTAATTATTACTCTTAAAATATATAAAAGCGGTAAAGATTTCGAAGCCTAGAAATTAACCGGAGTTAATTAACGGGTTTAATTCCCGAACAATATTTACAGCCTCTATATAATTCGGTAGAAATAGTACTATAAATATTAGTTCTCTAATAAGGATAAAATTACCGAATTAAATAGAATTTAAAGAAAATAATAAAAAGATTGCTATATTTACAAATAAAATAGCGGAAGATTTAGTAGAAATATTATTTAAAGAAAAGGAAAAATATAAAGTATTATAAAAGGTTTAGGGGATTATTAGAAAAGGAAATACTAATTCTAGAGTTAATTCGGGTTTAGAGAATATTATTCGGCTATATTCGGTATAAAGTAGAGGAAGAGATTTTAGGACTAATATTAAAAAAGATTCGGAAGAGTTAAAAATAATAATTATTCCCTAATAGATAAAAAGGAGGATTAAAAAAGCGTTAATAAAAGAATTTAAGAAGGCTATAAGGAAATCCGTAAAGAAAACGAGGTAAATATTAATAATTTTCCGCATATAAATTAATATTATATATAAGAGGGTCGGCTAGAAAGTTAACCTAATCGATAACGTAGGCTTTAACGGGTTAAAACCGGTAAGAAACCCTAATTAGAAAGTAAATAAGTAGGCCTAAATATAGGAATAGATTACTAAAAATTTGGAGAATTTCGGTACGGAGTAGGATAATTATATTATTCCCTAATTTACAGAGTTAATTAAAGGGTCGAAATTAATTAAAGAGCGTCTTTAAACTATAATTAAAATGGTTTAAAGTATTTTAAACGATAGTGAGATTAAATTATTTACTTATATCCTCTATAATAAGGAATATACTCTTACTTAAAATTTTATAGAATATAGAAAACTTAATCCCAATATAGTTCCCCCTTAGTAAATCTATATTATCTTATATTTAGCCTAGTAGACTAAGGCTATTCCTATCCTTAAGGTTCTCTATAATTAAATTTATAATTTATTTAAAGAAAGGATAAAGAAGGGAATCTTCGAAGAAAGTTACGTTACTTACCGAAATAATTAATTTTTCGTTATTAAAAAAGATAAAAATATATATTTAATTAATAACGTTCAAAAGATTAACTAGGTTACTTTAAGAAATATAAATTTACCCCCGGGTTGTAAAGAGTTTAACGAGGGTTTTAAAAGTTATAAAATAATCTCTCTATTCAATTTCTTTTCTAACTATAACTAAATCCTTTTCGAAGAGACTAGTAAGGATATTACTACTTTCTCTATACCCCTTAACTACTTTAAAATAACGACTTTACTTTAAGGAAGTATTAATTCTATTACTTAATTTATAAAAGTAATAATTAGAATACTTTACGACTTAATTCCTAATATTTATTAACCTTACTTTAATAATATCTATATTAAAGGCCCTTAAATAAATTATAATAGGGAAGAGATTAACGTAAAAAGAATTAAGAAATATATTTTAAAATACTTGATTAATATTAACAAAATTTTATTTAATATAGAATTAACCGGAGGAATTATTATAATTATTAAATCCAATTAATATTAAAACGAGGTTATATTCGTAAGATATTTTTATAATCCCGATAGGAGATCCTTAAATAAAAATAAAGTTATGAAAATTAATAAATAGTCTTACTATAAATACTAACGGGCTAAGAAAGGTAAGGAAATTAAATAAGTTAAAGCCTTTATCGGAATTATTGGATACTATAAGATCTAGATTAAGAATTTCGGTATTATCGTAATCCCCTTTTATATATTAATAAAAAAGGGAATCGAATAAATTTAGACCGAGAATAAATAATTTATAATAGAATACCTTTAATACTTTATAATTACTACTCCAATTTTAATAACCTTCGTTTACAACGACCCGAAATATAATATAATCTACTTTATAATTAACGTTTCGATCGAAAGATAGGGAGTAATATTAGAATAAATCGGCCCCGACAATAAGAAATATCCTTATAAATTCGAAAATAGGATTTAATCGGAGGCTAAAAAGCGATATAATATTATTAAAAGGGAATTTCGAAATTTGTTCTATACTTTTAAACGTTTAAGAAAATATTTATTTAGCATTTATTTTATTATTAAAATAAATATTATAGTCCTTATATATTAATTTAATAGTATTACTAATAACGTCCCTAATACCCTACTAATAAAATACATTGCGTAAATTAAAATTTTCGACTTCGAAGTTAAATATATTCTTAAAAGTAAGAATATAATTACCGATAATCTATTTCGCAAACTTCTAAGGCCTTTTAATTTCTACGAAAAGGAATACGAGGTAAATATTAATAATTTTGTAAATATGTAAATCTATTTTATCTTCGTTATTTATATTAATATTTTAAAACTTATTTTTAAAGGAAATTAATTAAACCTTTCCTACGAAATCTCTATTTATTTAATAATATATAAAATTCCCAACCGCTTGAAGGGATTTACTTTTAAATGCTAATTCCGTAATAATATTATAACATACTTTATTTCCGAGGGAGCTCTTTAATTACGACCGACGAATCCCTCGTAATTTCTACGGAGGTTAATTAATAATCCTATAGAATGTAAGTAAATTATATTTTGCTATTATAACGAAGTAGGTTATTGAAGAAGGGAAGGGATATATTATTATATTACCGAATATTATTATTAGAAAGGTATGTATACTAACGTTAAAGAATTAATCTACTCCTACCTAGTTTACTAAAAATATAATTCTAAAAGGTTTAAATATAAATATTAGTAAATATTTCCTAATATTCAACCTATAAGAAAGTAGATTTTTAATATTTAATTTATACCTAGTATAAGTAGAAAGAGAATACTCTTATTAGAAATTAAAAATAACTTTACTAATTATATAAAAATTATTATTCTACTTAATATTAAAGTAGAAAACGTTTAGAAGTTTCTTAAATTAATCTTTTTCCGCTAAGAATTTCCTATTTTTATTCTAATAAACGGTAATTCAAAATTTATAAAAGTATTTAAAGAAATAATTAATTTATTAGGGATTTTAAAGTATATTATTACCCCTTATAATTCGAAGACGAATAAATTAAACGAATAAAAATATTTAATTATTGCTACTTCCCTAATTAAAATAGAGAAACTCTATTTGCACCGTAGCCAAACTCTATTTGCACCGTAGTCCAAAACGAAAATTCAAAGTTACTCTACGAAAATAAGGGCCTATAGCCTCGAAGTAGGCTTAGAATTTTGGTAATTTTCTACTCTATCTAACAGATTTCAAATTTGCTCCTAAATATTACCCCAGCCGTTAAATATACTAAGGGTTTTAAAAAGCTAAAAATATACTTAGGAATTTCTTATATCTCTTAAAACAATTGGTGGGAGAGGCAGTCGGTAAGTTAGTAAATGAATTATGATAGTGAAAAATATAAGGAATCTGAAAATACAATTTTTATTCTTAGAGCTTATTATTTGGCCAAGTTATACCTTATTAAAGTTTGGGACTACGGTGCAAATAGAGTTTGGCTACGGTGCAAATAGAGTTTCTCTTAAAATAACCGATGGGAATAACGCTAATTAGAAAATATATTTATTCTATATTTTTTTTACCGATTATATAATAATAAAAGGCAATTACGAATATACTCCCTTTTAACTTATTTATAATTATAACCCGATTACCCCTATTAAATTTAATTTACTCTTTTAAAGAGTAGTAAATTGGGAAAATAATAATAAGCGTATAATAAAAGAGGAGATAATTTCTATTATAGCCGCTATATATATAGATATTAAATACCGCTTCGCTTAGGCAATTAAAAGAATAGTAATAGTAAGAAAGAAGATTACTAATTATTATAATAAATATAATTAGTAAAGGATAAGACTTTTAAATAGTTAAATTAAAGAGGGAAATTTAGTATTAATTTACGATAATATTTAGCGTATTAATATAAATTCTAATAAGAAATTAATTTACTAATAGAAAGGTCTGTATTATATCCGCCGAATTTCGAGTAATATTTATTACGTCAAAACTTTCGATAGCGTAGAAATTAATAAGCTAATTAATTTTCAAAGGATTAAAAAGTTTATTGTAAAGGATAGTATAATATTAGTAACAAACGAACCCGAAGTTTTATTAGATTAAGTTAATTTCGAGGGAGGATAAAGAGATTTTAAATCATTTAATAATAAAGTAATACTAAAAGAAATAAAATAGTAAAATTTAAGTACCGGCTTAAATAAAGAAAAGATAATATTCGAATTATAGTAAGTAATAAAATTTCGTACTAAAGTATAAAAAGTAAAAGCGGTAAAATAGAATTAACGCTTAAAAATCCCCCTACCGAATATTAAACTACCGGGCAAGTAAGAAAAAATAAACTTTAAAAAAAAGGAGGAAAGATTTTAATAGAAGAACGGATTCCGAATATAATACTAAATTTAACCCTATAAAACGCTATAAACGATAAAAAGATCCGTATTCCGACCGAAATTTTCAATCCAATATTTTTCTATTCTTTTTTCTTTTTTCTTTTTATTCTCTACCTTTTCCCTCCCTAATTTCCTCCCTATCCCTACGCGTCAAAAATATATCCTCTTATCTCTTCCCCCTATTATTTTAATCCGAATTTATAACTTTTCATTTATTTATTTTATTTTTTTCGTTTAAAAATTCGAATAAAAGGAAATCCCCGCTAGTTCTATAATATAAATAATCCCGACCTATTTTCTAACTTTAATATACTAAAGGCCTTTAAAGAATTATAAACTTAGGTAGGAATAGGTTTAGAATATACGATTAAGAAATTAGCGTATTATTTAAATGTAATTATTATTTTTAGCTTAAAAAGCAACCTATTTTATAAAGCTCTAAAAAGGAAGAGATCTATTTAAATTACCCTTCTAAAGGAAAATTTTCTTAAAGAAGACCTATTTTTTCGATTAGCTATTTCTACCGCTTAAAAACCGCTTCTAAAATTACTTTATCTATACTACTAGTATTTTAGCTTAATAAATACTTCTTTATACTCTTTAATTAAATATAATATAAATATTACTATTTACGAAAGTAATTTAAACTATTAAAGCTAAGAATTACTATTAAAGGCTACTTAAAGCTATTAGAAAAGCTATTTAACTTCTAAATTCGGAAAGACTATTTAAATATTAGAAGATCTTACTTTCTTAATTGAATAGTTTATTACTAATTACCTTATTAGGAAGTCTTAGACTAAAGGAAGAGAAATACCCGATCTCCTATTGCTTTTCCTAAAGAAAATAATACTTTTAAGAGCGACTCTACTCGCACCGTTAGAAAACTCTACTCGGACCGTGATCCACTTTTTCCCTCACACATATCCCTAACCCTCGCGCGGCCACAGATGTCACATGTATTCTTTCGAAAATT